>JAVKLA010000054.1:12102316-12117018 GCA_034782735.1 Sagittarius serpentarius | reverse complement strand
CTGGGGCTGGCCCCGGCGGCGCGGCGCGCTGCTGCCGGCGGATCTAGCGCTCCGCCCGGCGCCCCCCGCCCGCCGCCCCCGGCCCCGCGGCTCTCCCTGCGAGGAGGGGACGGGTGCCAGCCGATAACATCACGGCCGCGCAGGGAGAGGGAGATTTATAAGGTCTCCCCGCCCCACGTGCTCGCCTCGCCGCGAAGTGACGTGGAGGGGCCGCGGGGAGCGGAGGGCTCCGCCGGCCGCGCCGCCGCCAGGCTATTTATTCCCCTCCGCGCAAGTGGCGAGGGACTTGCCGCAGCCTGGCCGCCGTCCCTCGCCCCCGGGGAGGGGGGGAGGCAGCCCGCCCGCAGCCGAGGAGGAAAAGCAACTCCTGGCAGGCTTTTTTTTTTGTTTGTTTTAATTAATTATTATGGTTTTTTTTTTAAAAAAAAGAAGGCAGGCTTTAATGCTTCTTGCACCTAGTATTAAAGTAAGTGGGCCGAATAGCAGCCTTGCTTCAGAGGAAGGATTACACGCCTCTTGGAAAGCGCTTGGATGCCTTCCTGTGAAAGGTCGGAGGGGCGCGGGGTACGGGGCTGCCCGCGGCACCGTCCGCGGGAGGCGTTCAGCCCTCGCACTGCCCCTCGCCTTGCTCCTGGGCTTCGCTTCCAAGTGCCTTTTGGGCAGTTCTCCCCTCTCCGCGCTCCCCGGCCGCTTGGCAGTCGGGGCTGCCCGCCGAGCGGGGAGGGGAGGAGGGGAGGGGAGAGGCGAGGAGGATTTGCTCCTTCTCCTGGGTCTCCTCTCCTGTCGGAAGCGTGCAAATACATCCTCATCTGCACTTGACAGAAACTCTCAAGCCCCGAATGGTTAGGCTGCGCCTGTAGTTCAGTTTTTCCGCTGCCTCTTTTGGCCGCAACAAACACCGCACGCTCCGTCCACGCCTGCTGGTATAGGGGGAACATCTCGTCCTTTGACCTCGGGGGGACAGCTGCCTGCCTCTGCCCCAGGGAAATTACTCTACAGCCTACTAGGCATCCCTCAACTTTACGCCACAAAGCTTTCCTTTCACAGTCCATTTATCACCCCTGTACATCAACATTAACTTTATAAAGTGATCAAGTAGCCTTTTTCTTTACCCTCACCCATTTTAGCCGAATTAAGTCCTCACAGGTTTTACTTGCCGGGCGCTTCCAATCACACCCTCCTAGGTGAGACAAGGCTGTTCCCGAAGAACCTCTGCTTTGTTTCCAGAGATGAAGCAGCATGTAGAAGAGGTAAGTAAAGAGCCACAAGCATTCAGAAGCGCAGCGGGGCCACTGCTCACAGTATTACAGGTAAACACCCGCGGCAGAAGTGAGACAGGATGGCCAGGATCTATCTGAAAGCACAACCAGAATCGTGCAAGACATAAACCAGCCAACCAGCACCAAAGACTTTCTCCGGCTGACCACATCTCAGGAACCATCTTCCTTCTGCAAAATGTTCGAATGTTTTTCGATGCTCGAGAAGGGCAGCCCCAAAATTAAAAGTGAGTTTTTCCTTCCCAGCACGTCCGCAAAGAAAAGGGCTTCCTCCGAGCAGCTGCGGCTGCGTGCTGGGGTGATGGAGGCACCCAGCAGCACAGAGCTGCTGCACGCTGTTTGCCTTGGCAGGGCTCTGCTGTAGGGGAATCTTGCACCAACACGGCCAGCTAACCTAGTGCTGCTGTGGGTAGCAGCAACGATGAGATTCTCCGAGAGGTGAAGGAGCTAAGAAAATACCATGTTTACAGGTATGCGTACCCACACAGACTCTGAGAGTAAACTTACTCTTCGTTCTTTAACAGTGCATGGGGTACGTGCAGCACTCTAGACACAACCAGGACGGCGTCCTCCTGATGCAAGAGTTAATGGCGCTTTCCACTTAAGTCTATGAATTCCTGCAAGGCCAGATTAAACGTCTCTGCCACAACATCACACTTTTACTGCTGTACATGTCAATGTCCTGCTCCTGCTGACCTCAAAAACACAGCTGCAGTGTCAGGAACGGCAGTGTTTCCAAAATCACTCAAATAAACAAGCAAGCTCAACATGTAGACTCAGCTGGTTTCACTTCTGCAACACACCTGTGCAAAACCAGGGGGACAGTTCCTCGAGCTGTTACATCTCACAGCTCCGCTGCCGCTGCTCACCAGCTGAGGAATCAGCTCTGTTATATGAGGTACCTCAACCGCAAATAGTTCTAAAGAAAAGGATTATTAAATTATTTCCTCCAAAAGCTACAGCTGAAACCACGCAGAAATTCCTTACACAGCACCTATGGCCCTGTAACGCTCCGCTGCTGTAAATGCACTGCCCAGCCCTTGCGGCGGGGGCTTCAGAGCAGCCACGGGGACAGTGCTCGGCACCCTCCTTCTGTAGGGAACTTCCCGCCATCTCTCAGGAGACCTCTGCAGATACGGCCCTGCCAGATCGCAAAGTGTTCTGTTTCTTGCAATTTTATTTCTTAACTCCTATTTGGAGGGGAAAAAAAAAAAAAAAAAAGAAAAAACAAAACCCCAAACTTTGCTGTGTCTCTCACAAATCCTGGAGCCTCAGAGATGCCCCGCTGGAGGCTATCAAACCCCACGCGCTCGGTGCCCGGCCGGCCAGGCAGCCCACGCAGGCCCAGGCGCTGGAGGCCGGAGCTCCAGCGCAGCCCTCCACGAAGGCCGCCACAGATCCAGCCAGGCTGACGGCAAACCAGTCCGACTGGATTTTGAAAGTTGCTGAGATTCCTTCTGATTTGGCAATGTTTCCTCAGAGTCTTTCAGACCAGCTAGAGAAAGAAAGAAAAAAAAAAAAAAAAAAAAAAGAATTAAAGTACATCTTGGTTTCGTTCTCATCCGAGCCGACCCGTTTGTTTCTCTTCCGACCCTTTTAGCGTGGCACAGGGCGTCAGGCTCACCCGGGTGCAGGCCTCCGTTTTGCCTCACCACTGCAAGGAAGCTCCATTCTCTAAAAAATTCCTGGTGCCACCATGGCGATGTTTTTTTGCCGGGCAGAACTTCCCGGGGGCAGCAGCAGGGACGGGCTTCGGCTTCCCAGTTCCCAAAGCCCCGGGGCCACCTGAGCTGCGTCGCCGGCAGCTGCAGACGGCCGGTCGCCCCTGCCCGCGCCGCCCCGGTTTGCCCCAGGAAGGGACACCTACCTGCCAGCCACATCCTTCGAACGCACATCGACATGCACGAACGCCGACTTTCCGTTTCGGAAATGGGAAACCTCTGGAACACATACATCATGATATACACCATGAATACCTGGTCTTATTTCTAAAATCTCTCCTCTGGACATTTAAGGGGTTGGTTTGGTTTTGTTTTGTTTTTTTCCATAAAAGTCCTGTGAACTAGACTCTATAAACAGGTGCCGTTTCCACCTTGCTAAGGTGAACAACGCACAGAAGAGGCAATCAAGAACTGCCAGAAATGACAGAGCCAAACTCTGCATTGTTTGGCTCTGCAAAGCCAGATAAAGAGTAGTATCGTCAGAATTCAATAATCACATGCCCTTCTGCACAGGTAATCCAGCTCCCACGTTCTACCTTTAATTTTCAGGACTGATATCTGTCAAAATCATCCCAATTACAGCTTTGCATTTTAGCCTGAAAAGCTTTTTACTTTTTATTCATTCCAAAATAGTTTTTATTTAATGATTACCTGTTAGTTAGCTGCTGGGATTATCAGACACTGAAGTTTAACTCAATTTACACTTACCTGTTCCCTGTGCCTTTATGAAACGGACTTATCCTGTGGGGCTGCTGTCAGTGGAAGCCTTGTAAGTCAAAAAAAGCAGGAATGGGCCCTTAGTGTGTATACAGGGAAAGAACAGAACTTATCTGTTTTGGAGCTTTTAATTCAATACAATACTGTCTTTTTATATATTGATTTTTTTTTTTTTTAATAAACAGTAACTGTTTATTAGAAAAACAGGGACACCTGGAAAGTTACTTCACTAAATGTAAAGGTTTCATGTTTCCTATTAACTTAAAAATTACGTGGTCAGGATTTTACAATTTGTGGTTTCTTTTTAGATTGTTTTGGTTATACGCAAATGTGCTGTGTGAAATACAAAGGCAATAATCTTTCTAAAACTGCTGACGACCAGGTCATTAAGTAAGGTGGCTGGCCACATTTCATAAACTAAAGAACATTGTTGGAAGAGGAATAACTTTTAAAAGTTAAGAGGTGACTTTTGTAAACTCTCACACTGATGACGAGTGCAGGATGATTGCACAATTAATTCTTTGTGGCACGCACAGAAATCTGCAGCCGTAACTGTGCTCATGCAGAATCTCAGTTATTCTGATGCAGGGTGCTAGGGAAAAGACTTTTGAATTCTCCTTTCTATAAAAATACATGTACGAAGGTTCAACTCGTAGAGTCAAGGTGACACCTAATAAAGGTGAGGCAAAGAGGAGATGACAAATAATGGAAAATTGTAATATATGCCATAATAAAACCTTAGATTTTACTGTTTATTATCCTTAGCGAAGTAGAAGTCCATACTTCTGTGCTGCACATTTCATCAGTGCGCGCACTAATGCCTGGATGAATTCTGCTAACCTTACTAACAGAAGCAGCCCCACTGCCCCAGGATTGCATTTCACAGAACCACAGCCTGCTCCTGCAACGCTCATGTTCCAGAAGATAAAGGCGACTTTATAGAACATGCTGTTTGACACGCACGACTGCTATCCATATATACATATACATATGTAACTACTTGTCAGCTTGCAAATCAAAGGTGTTTCTGAGATATATATAGAGAGAATCTATTTGTAGGAACCAGAACTTTTAATTTTTTTTATATTTTATATATAGAGGAAATGAGTATATAACATATATATATAATAGGAATGAGAACTTTTATTTTTATATATTTTATATATAAAAATAGATATACACACATATTTATATATTTTCTAAATATATTTTTTATATACACACATACATATATATAACAAAAATAAAAGTTCTCGTTCCTACAAATAGATTCAATAACTACAGTGGAAACAATCACAAGACAGTAGTCAACAGGACCTGGTTCAAAAAGCCATTCAGGCGTCATCTCTGTGATCGTACAGAACGACACCAACTCCACCATCGAGTGAGAACATAGTACTACAGCAAGCTGTCACGTCCACACAGCAGTGTGTAGTCTGTGTGTTTAAAACTGTACCTTAATAAAAGGCATCTAGAATGCAATTAGGAAAAAAAACCAAACCAACAAACAAAAAAACAACCCACGGAACTTTAGACAGGATCCTGATCCCAAGGCACCTCAAGCCAGAATGACTAAAATTTGAAGGAAAGGGGAATGTTCAGGAGGTGCGGAGATATTACAGCTGTCCCCTGTATAACTCCCCCCCCCGCCAAAAAAAAAAAGGAGGAGTCTTATGGATAAGAGGAAAAAGGGACCAGAAAGGAACATGACCATTAGTCTGTATTTCAGTGCTAGGGTTATTATCCACATCTTACATGGCTTGGATTTGACAACCCAGAAAATAGCTTCCCTGTAGTGAAGTTGCCCACTCTCTCCAAAGAGCACAGCTGGACATCAGGGGGTCTAGGGAAGCAAAGTAACCACCCATGGTCTAAACAACCTATTCTAAAAAATACACGTTTTCTATAAAGGTTGCGCACATCGGTGCTGCATTCAAAGAGGTTTCGACTTCCAACAGCCAATTCCCATCTTTACATCAGTTAAGACTGAAGTCCTGATAAAACTTTTGTGAATGCCAGAGCAGTTCCCCCATGGTTACACCTCCCAGAGTTTGATCCCCTTGTGCTCTTCCAAATCTGCTTGTCAGCCCTGAAGATGCCACACTAATCTTCTCTGTATCGTTCCAGTTTTAGTCCATGTACCACCGAAAAACAGGCCTTCCTTAATCCTAGCACCTGTGGTTTTAATCACCACAGGAAATCCTGTTTCCACTAAAGTCAGTGAGACTCAAATATCAGTAGAGGAAAATGATCAGATTCACTAACTAAAAATAAAAATAATTAAAAAAAAAAAGGGAGGGGGAGAAATATAAGCTCAGTGGTTTCTATACCAGAGGGCCTTGACATCTACTTATAGCAAGCATGACAAAGTAAAGACAGTAAAGTAAGTCACCCCTTTAATCTCAATGTTTGAACTCCTGACCTGCATCTCTTTCTCAGTATTACAGCTGTTGCCTTCTATTTCTGAACTGCTCAGTGATGATTTGGGTTATGCCTCATTAAGTAACACACAAATGGTATCGATAAATATTGTACTCCTAACAGAGCACCTACAGGAGTTTATTCAACAAATTAAAATTATGTAACTCAAGTTAGAATATGCACCCAGATTGCACTGCTGAAGTTTTAAGAAGATTACGTACAGAGCACGATTAACTGGCAGTAACTTCAAAAACGGGCCAGCCAGTAGTAATGCCATATTTTAAGTCACATTCTGCAGCTACAAAAACCAAACAGCCCTGGGTCTAGACTCCTGTCTTCTTCACAAGCTGCCTGTGCAGTCTGCACAGAAGAAAAGCTCTGATAAGCTAATGCAGCTTCAGAAATGTTTTTTTCCTAACGTTTTTTGAGCAACACATGTTCAAGATGATCCTAGCGAGTTTACAGAAAGCAATGCATCGTTTTACATTACTTCAGGAAAACAAAAGACCTCATGCAATACCAAGCTTTTGTGCTGCACTCACCAAACTAGCTCTGGGGAAGGTCTTTGTGTCGCCTCTCAGCCTTACATGTTATTAAACCCATTTTCTATGCCTGGCTACCGAAATCAATGAAAGCAGTATTCTTGAATGGCTGATCAAACCACACCCTTCCAGCCAGCTGGTTTGAGCTTGGTGACTCAATCTAGAAGGAGAACAGAAAGATCCATTTCTGTCACAGTGATAATTTTGAGCCAGAACAAGACCATTTTAGAGACGGATCTACAAAAGGCCAGCTATACGGAGTGGGCAAAGCTGTTCCGTATCTACTTCTGAATCAATGAATGGGCTTTTAGATGGGATTGCAGTTAAAGACACCTACTCTCCTGGTTTTGAGCTGGGCCCCGCGGACCCAGCACTGCTGCTTTAATTCTAGGCAATGACATCATAACTTAAAATAGAAGAATGCTCCAGGAGTTTAAAAAAAAAAAAAAGAAAAAGCAATAAAGTAACTAATGTAGCAGATGGAGAGAACAGCAGCAGTACCGGCAATCCTGATCTGACCTGCTGATTGTACCGGTACAATGTCAGCAGAAAGGTGTTCAACATCCTCCAAGGCACGACTGGTCCCTTTGCTAACACAGTCCATGAGAATGAGTCTCAGTATATCATCCCCCCCAAGCTGGATTTGTTTGATCAATGTTCTTACTGGAAGTACGTTTATACTTAGGTCTGATACCTTGTTTTGGCAGAGTAATGAGCCCTTACATTGAGGATCTTGCCTGAAGGTTCTGAAAAATCTGCATAGTCTTTTTCTGTTATCATGAAGTGACACCCCCTTGAGAATTTTATGAAGCCTTTTCTTAATAAAAACAGGATTTATTTCATAAGCACATAACAAGATTTCAGCAGGTACTGTCAAGTATTTCACTCACCTAAAAATACAACTGTATAAAAAACCTACACTATTGTTACCAACATGTAGCTGTGCGACATCCTTTACTTACAAACCTTAAGCTCTTTTGAAACTCACTGGGATGGATTATAATCGAGGAAGCAGACCTGCACGAGGGTGGAAAGGCTAACAATGTGGTTCGGATCGCCCTTCATCTCTTAAGGAGCACTGCGAGATGGTGACTGCATGGATGCGACAGGCAGGTACGTCAAAGTCTCAGTCACAAAAAGCAGTAAGCACAGGTACTCCATCGCCTAAGTAACAGTTTTCACTCAGCTGCCTGAAAGGGATGCAGACCAGTATTTGTCCCCGGACGTAGGGTACCCTAAGTATAAGGCTGCTTCAAAAGCATACTCTTAGAAATCTCTGCCATTGGCAAAGGTGGGGATGAAGCCCAGGACTGTTGATACCTGTATTTCTACCTGCAACTTCCTACTCTCCTAATACATCATTGCCCACAAACTGAGATTTATGGATCACTTGAAAAACAAAGAAAATCCTCTTTAAATAAACTGTACACAACCTGAAAGTCAATGCAAACATCCACTTAACCAAGAAAGCTTTCACCACCATTTTGCTCGGATCAAGCAGCACTTGTATGTATTTCTGTTCTGAACAAGGATGGTAAGGTCCTCCTTTACTGGGATAGAAAAAAGTTAAAAGCAACAAAGTGAATAGCCACAGGCTCTCAGCCACAATCTCCAAGATTACAGTCATGATGCAGTTTATAAAGGACTCATAAATGGCTACTGGAATCTTTAAGTACTTCAATATTCAATCAGGTTTTAAAACTATGGCAAACCACCCTGCTACCTTCTACTTGTGATCACACGTGCCTATGACAGGATCTGAAGATCCGATTAGTACGTAACGTCAGCAGGTTGTATAATCAACCATTTCTAAATTACCCATTAAGTTTCTGATAAGAAATGTAACCAGGGTATCTTTTAAGTGAACTATTTCTATTAATTATTTAGCTACTTCTAAGAACACTTATGTCTGTAAGAAATCCTAGCAGTATCAAACCTCAGTGCAAGTCTGGTCCTGGTTAGCGGTTCACAAATAAACACCACATATAGAAAAAACAGAATTAAGAAACACTAAGAAAATGTTGCAGAACAATGCTCAAAAAGCTCACTCACTGGCATGAAAGAACGAGCTATTGAAATGACTGAGGCACTGTGAAGAAATAATGCTTTTTACGAGTATTCCTAAAATCACCTTCCAAAGCACCTCTTGGAAGCCATTTGTGTGCATGAGGTCACATCTGAAGGCTCGATGAAAGTGTCCTAATTCATTTTACAGTTTGAACAACAGATTAAACACATGGATTTAAACAAAAAGAAATCATTCCAAAGGACGAAGCATTACATAAACACAAGCATCTTTGGTATTGAAGCTAGTCAGTTTGACTGGAGTTTTATTTCAACATGTCCCTTAAGACAGAAAAGCAATTAAAGAGATGCATTTGAAAACAAAATGCTTTGTCTAAGAAGTATCAGCCATCCCTATCAGTCTGAAAAAGAATGATTAAGGAAAAGCCCTTATCTGCTAGATCATCCACAGAGGTGAAACCTTTGAGGTTTACATACTGACAAGAGGTTAAAAGCCACTGCTTTATAACAGCAGTAAGTGAAATAGAGTCTTCCACCATCTGTTAACCAAGAACTGGTCTGGTCTCCAGTGTCTGCCACTGAGGTCCTACAGTCTTAAGTTTAACAACTTATTTAGCACTAGGATCCTATCTATTTAACAAGATCCTAAGAGTCTTCACTACCTCAAGCCTTCTCCTGGCTCTCTTACTCCTTACCTCAGCAAGTCTTGAAGAAATCATTGAGCAATTTGCAGGGGTTGGAAGTGAACACCACTGATGACTGCTCTGTGTGGATATTATCTATGCCAGCACTCATTTCATAAGAATGAGGAGTTTGTCATTTTAAGTTGTGCAGAGTGTTGTGTGCCAGATGACTTCTGCCTTCCTCCCTGAAGACAGCTACTGAGCCAGCTCTGAACAGATGCGGCTTTACAGACCACCTTCTTCTGGAAGCATCAGATAGTCAAAACACTTTTATGGTCTCCAAACAATTCATTTCTCTCCTTAAAACAACACACACACAAAAAGCCCGATCTCCACCAGGAAGCAGCTTCCAGCACTTTTGTTCTGCTCAACTTGTGAACCCACGAGAACCTGCCTCACAGCTGCAGAAGTGGGAGCTCTTCCCACCGTGTTTTACCAGGGAAAATGCTGTGGTGCGGTAGCATCAGGCACAACAAGGATATTCTACCATCACTCCTGAGGTGTTTCCCTAACAGCAGGCTGAAGAAAAGCAGCGAGAAGATGTTGGTTTTTTTTTTTCTCTTCCCGTAAGCCAACTGATGCTTTCCTTGCTGAAAAAAGCACAATTAACGTGAAGAGAAATTAGACTAGAGGGTAAGAGACATGGGGAAGAGCTGACCCTGTGCCTTCTCTTATTAAACAAAACTTTGTTTCTTTGCATGCAATCCATAGAATATTAAACTCTACATACTCTGGAGTTGGCTTGAAGCCTAACAAAACTGGAACCATCCCATCCTTATTGGCTTTATATAGATAGGTACAGAAATACACAAAGTTGAGATGATTCATGCTTTCTGGAATGAAGGGCAGCGGCATAGCTTTGCTTAAGCAGAGATATTCATGGGAGCAGGCAAAACAGACTGAGTACTCTGACGGCTGGGAAAAGCCGATGAAGGTTGTTCTTGGTAGCTATCGAAAAGGAAGAACATTACTGAAAAAGTGGGTAGGGAGGCGAGTAGGGCAGCGGATCCCACCGCCAAGAGAGGAGGCTGGAAGGTGCTGGGGCCAAACAGGCTTTAGCTCTTCCTCTGAATTGCTAGTCAATTAAAACAAAACTTGTGAAATAAATCAGCCACCAAATGCCTGAAGTTAAAATATACCGCTCCCACCTGCCATAAGTCCTGAGCTTATTATTTCTCTTTGGAGGTAATTACCAACTTAAGTTATTCTAGGAGTTTCTCTGCATATGGCACAACCAAAGGACAAAGCAAAGGCAAGGTACAGTATACACATAAAAATCCGAGTAGTATGCTTCTTAAAAGGCAAGAAACACTCTCCCCTTATAGGCAAAAAGTACTGCTATGCGCTTTAAATGAAATGCAACCTCAAGGTATTTTTAGCAGTATCGATATATTCCACGTTTTTCTTAAATACACAAGTGACACTTCAGTGCTTTAATGAACACATTACTTCACGAATGTACAAAAAACCTCCAAGTATTCTAGAAGTATTTTGAAAGTATTTTGAAATTTTTAATAATCACCTCAAGATGTCATAGTTCCCAAGAAAAACTATTTTCCAAAAGTTTCTCTCAGAGACAGACTGGTGATATCAAACTAGAGAATGACTGTAGATTTAAGGGTGCTGATGTAATTTTTCCACACAAAGTAACTGAACTCTCTAGAAAGCAAGCTATGTCAGACTAGACTATTACGCTGCTTCATAGACTGCAAATTCATGGTAGTATATTTTTGTATTGCACTAATGAGATGCCAGCTCTCGCTGAACAGCTACACAGATGTCTAGCCTTCAGAAGCCGGGATAACCATATGTCAAACTTCTGTGGTTTTGCCACTTGATATTTTGGGTGTATGCCTTCGTTTGTGATAATAAATATCAGGCCACAAGCTAATGTCTCCTCAGATACCTAATATGTTTAACACTCAAAACAGCTTGAAAATCTAAACATTTCTGCTGTTAGCTTTGAGTTCTCCTCAAAGAATTATGACACAATATATACCAGATGAATAGGCTAGGGATAACACAACCATTGCCAGTGGTTAGGAAGGGTTTCTCTGCCATTTTGTATGTATATTTTTTATCCTGCAGTATACACAAAGTTCAAAACTCCTCCCCTCCTCAATGCCTTCGTTAGGAAAGTCTGAATCTGCTACCCTACCAAACATTCAAATTTTCAGTCTTCAGCACTGAAAAGTTGCTCCTAATCGTATCTTGCATATAAGCAGGTACAAAGATAGGTTTGTGCATAAGACATCTGTAGAAAGAGACAGAATAGTACTATGTATTTTCAGTATCAATTAATGGGCCCCAAGGCATTTTCTTCACATAGCAAACAGGGAAATACGATAGCAAAGTTAAACAAATGACACAGCATTAGACAGCCAGTCTGGAAGAGTGAAGGCAGCAGAATTCAGCCCCAGCCTCTCATTTAGAACACCTTAATCACGATGCACTTCCTTCTGTACGCATGTGCTTACACAGAATATATTCTTATTATGTATGTTAGCTTCTGCACCTTTGCAACCAAACAACTAATTAGGAGAAACTGCTGTAGCTTAAACAAAGCCAATAGTATTATGCTGACACGTGTCTTCCAAAATTTGGTACCACTACAGTACGCACCTAAGAGGAGAGGCTTTTGTTTGACCCTCTACAGACCTGAGGAATTAGCACTGTAGCTGACTAAACCCACAGGTCCGTCTCCTTACTGAGAAAGGCCAGAACACCAAAACTGCCAATGAAGCAACACTGAATACAATTTTACGCAGTATTGCTAGAAAAGCCCTCCCTCCTCCAACAAAAACAATAGCAACGACTGTCCTTTCCTCTATTACCAGTCTCTTAGCTTATACAACTTCAGACTTGCAATGGAAACCACATACATATGTACATAGATATATAAAAAAATACAAAAGCCAATCAGTAGGGTCAAGTCTCTCTTTTTTACAGTTATGTTTCCAGAGTTGTCTCCAATCAAACTAATGCTCCAAGACCAGAACTATCACATTAATGGTTACTTTTCTTTATTATCTACAAAACCTTTTCTGGCCAAAGTAGTAAAGACTCTATAGGAGTCCGATAACTTTACAAGGTGACGGCATTTCTGTGTTTATTGTAAGCCATTTCTACTGCGAATCGCTAACAACTTTTCAAAGTGCAACACTGATTTGGAAATGCAGGCACATTAATACATCAATTGCCATGACTAATGTATAAACTTTTAATGACCTTGGCAAAATCTTTCCTTCATTGGGCAGGTGCCACTATTTTGACTGTACAAAATGTTTTGGAAATCTGTTGAAAATTATACATGTTTTGGAAAATATTTCAGGATTTCAATATAGCAAATGAAGCTATATTAAATAAAAGTTTGACAGGGAGGAGAAAACACTCCAAAGTTGTGCAAGTCGTCTTTTTTTTTTTTAAAAAAGATACATCCTCCAAGTGTTGTACATTCACAGAATGCTGACTTTTTATCCAAACAAAGTTAAGAAGATAATGTTTTATCTTGAATGGTTTTCAGTTTCATTCAGTCACTGTCATCTTCTTGTTTCAGACCACCTCCTTGCTCAGTATTGCCCTCTCCATCGCTTTCTTTGTCCCAGTCTTTCATAGATGCTCCCATCATGAAGTCATCACGCAATATATTCCATTCTGGCCCCTCCTCAGGCTTCACTTCACCCTGAATGTTTGAGGGGAGGAGAAGAGGAAACACAGGAAGATGAGATGAACGTGAAAGGCAGTAAAAGATAGAAGATCTTCATGCAATTAAAACAACACCTCTCACACTCTTACAATTTGCATCAGCAGATCTACCAAGGGCTAGCTCTTTAGGCAAATGGTACACAGAAATAGGCAGGACAATCATAAATGACTTGATGCTAAAACGCAAACTTGTTTTAACCAATCAATAAAAGAAATATCGAAACAAAACAATTATTCCTCATGGATGAAACGGTCAACCCTGGGTATGGCTTCCTTTATTAAAATCTTTCTTGGCAATCAGTATGGATTCATGATATCATTTATTAACCCCCAGGTGCTGCTTCATTAGAACACTTTTTGGCACATTTCTAAAACACAAATATGGATTTAATAAAGGCTTAAAACCCCCCAAACTTAATATTTAACATATTCTGCGATATGTGAACCAAATCCCCTTTATGTGGATTATTACCTCACTACCTGGGCTTGTCATATGGTGCAAAGCTGCCTCTAAAAGAAACAAAGTTGATCTACACTCAGCAAGCCAAACACCACCTTACTCCAAATTTCCTACCTCTTGAAAGTGGATAAACTGAGGCCACACTATATGGA
Source organism: Sagittarius serpentarius (assembly GCA_034782735.1). Taxonomy (NCBI): domain Eukaryota; kingdom Metazoa; phylum Chordata; class Aves; order Accipitriformes; family Sagittariidae; genus Sagittarius; species Sagittarius serpentarius. Next base: position 12,103,315 of record JAVKLA010000054.1, on the reverse strand, counting down.
CTGCTGAATAATAAAGAAAAGTGACAGGAGTGTAGTTTTAGGTTAGCACTGGAAACAGTGCTTGGTTGCAGTTCTTCGAAGTGACAGATCATATTTGGGCAGTGCAACAGCCCCATCCTGTGGCAACAGTTTTAAAGAACAGCTTGAAGCTATTCCTATTCTTACTGAAGGAAAATACTAAAAACTGTTCAATGTACCAAAGAAGGATTTCAGTGGTTTAAGCCTTAGTAGCAAAATACTTCTGAGGAACAATGTGGCTCAGTGTCCAGCATGCAAGCAAAAAATTGTCCTACCAAAATGGAATCAGGAGCACTGAAAATAGTAATTTACTTTTGCACGGTCCTTGAAACAAAGTTAATACAGGCATCTCAGGTGTGCTCTTCCCACTTAAATATCTGAAACTTTGGAAAAATTCAGCACTCCCTTGCTCAAAAGGACAGACCTCAACTGACTCACCTTCGTTTAAGTAACTACCACCTCCTGATACCGTACAGTGGACGGGGGATATCTGTTACAGCATCCTCTGCGGATGCAGATTTGCCTACTAGATGCAAAACCCATAGTAAATGTATGATCGCTGTAGACGTTGTTCATGCCTCTTTGTCATGCATCTCGGAATATGCGATACATAGAACCACAGCATATTTAAGCTGATGTCTGTGCAGCCTTTGGGAGAGAGCAGCATACAGAATTTAACAGCAGGAGAAATAGAATGCAGGTCCATCGCTGTAAATTTAACACAAGATATCACACCAACAGAAGTTATTTGAGTGCAAAGTCTGCCAAACAAGATTTGTATTTTTAATAGGTAACCAAAGCAGAAGTGCTACACGTGACTTCTCCTGCAGTTCTTTTTGAAAGACTACCCTCTCAAAAATAGGGTAACAAGTCCCAAAAGGAATCTCCCAGGGCCCAGTTCAAAAAAAGAGAAACTCCACAGCTGTTCCTCAAGATGTTTGCACTGTGTTTTCTTTTTTTTTTTTTTTTTTTTGGGGGGGG
>JAVKLA010000054.1:12066567-12102306 GCA_034782735.1 Sagittarius serpentarius | reverse complement strand
TTTTTTTGTCTTCACAGCTGCTCTCATTAATGCCTACTCCTAAGAGTAACTCTCCCATCCCAACAATCCCCCTTTTCCCCAGGGCAGTGCCTCCTAACCACTTTCCACTCTTGCAGCAGTTTACTTCAAATTCTATACCCAGTAAAGCCTGAAACCATCTCAGACTGGGTAATCAATTACCTGGAATTAAAGAGTTACAGATTAGGTAGGTCCCTAGGCAGACCTTAGATGTTCACATGGGAATAATCGGTTTTAGTGCAAACACAGGTACTCTGTTCTAGGACGCAAGGTGAGGGTAGCTTCCCCCCCCCTCCTTTTTTAACTGTATTTCAGTTGTTTTATACATTTACCTTTGCACAGTAGAGAAAGGTTGAAAAGATTACAAAAGTCACCAAGCTTTCTTTTTAATCCCAGACCTTTTATAAATCACTGTTTGAACATGCCACAGAGTAAAATTTTAAATACCTAAATAGAAAAATCCCACCTTTCTTACAAAACAATCTAATTTTCTGATTTTTTTCAATAATAATAAAACCAACAGATTCCTCTTTTTTTTCTCCAAATGCACAGAACAGGGATTTCTTTAGTGGTTTGTTTTTTAAACAGCACAGAAGCAGCAGATTATTGTCAGCAATGACAGTGAAAGGCTCAGGGTTTGAAAAGCCCAATGCTCAAATTCATCACACGCTACTATTCAGCAACCATTAGCCGTTCTTTCTGGCTATGTCAAGTGAAAAACAGGACAAAAGCAGGACCTCGACAAAAGAGGGATGCTGATCCTCCATAGCATTACCCACTATGTAAGGCACCACAAAGGTTTGAATAGTTTTACAACAAGCCCTAAGGAGAAAGACAGAGGTAGCATGTCCATGCCTCAAAGATGAAGATTAAATGCTTGAAAGCAAACATTTAATCAATTTTAAGCACGCTCCCAAGTGAAGAAAACCCCATGTTTAGTATCTTAATTCCTAACTCATTTACTGCTCTATTTTCCCCTCAGAATAAAAACTCCCCAAATATATTGTATCACAAGACATTCCTGGAGTCTTAAGAAAATATGCAGCAAGACTATTCGTATAATTAACAATTAGTTCAACTGTAACATCGCTTCCCAACTTGCTTGATGCAAGAATGTTAATACACTTGGCTTTTCAATGCCATAATCTGGTTTCATCTAAATAAAACAAAACTGATTGTTGGCACGTGGAAAATAAACCAGCTTTCATTCTATACAACCACTTTTGAACTTCCAGTCAGCTGTTCATCCGCATCTCCCACATTTCACTACAACAGTGAAGTCCTCTTTGAACATCCCCAGATGAAAACAAAGCAGGCTATATAAACATTAGTGCATAATGCTACATAAAGTGAATCCTTCAGTTAGGCAAGGAGTGAAAAATTCTAGTGGGGTTTTTCTTTTCCTCTCCTTTTTTACACATACATTTGCGTGGGTTTGTTCTTTGCCTGAAGGTGTGGCAACCTATTCAAAAGGTCTGAGAGGCAGCAGTTAGTAAAATATCCCAGATGTCACTGGTATATGGTACGTGGTGATGCACTCGTTATCATGAGCTGAAGACAGACAGACCAAAACATGCAGCGTGATTACTCTAGTGCAGATAGTTATTTGCTGGGACAGACTGACAGTCTCGTTGAAAAGAGGTCATATAAATAAAACAAACACCATCTTGCCTGCCTGGTGTGCCACCTGAGCTATCACACCATTAGCTCAAGTCTGACACAAGTAGGGCTCTGTAGTGGGGACATACTTCCCAAATGAATTCTGGTTTGAAGACATGCCCTCTAAAATCTGCACCAGGACAAGATGAACTGAAATTCTTAGCCAAGCCCTAACAAAGCCAGCCAGCCAGCCAGCCAACAACAAAGCTTAGGTCTGACACCTAGAACAAACAGCCGTCCCTTGCAGGATCTGGGCTGGAATTGCCTCCTGGATGCTTTTGGAGGAAGTGGTCTATGAAAGCCCCATGGCATCAGCAGCAGCTGTATGATCAAGAACAAGTTAGAAATCTCCCTGTTTTGGTTCATTTCTTTACCACTGCAAAAAATTTGGAGCTACATAATTCACTCTTGGTAACCAACATTATGGTAAGTATCTTCAACTGAGACCTGCCAAACGCAACACTGGAGTTGTGGCAGACTGCACTGCCACTCAGGTGGGAGACTGATCCTCTCTACCCCTTCTGAAGTTGTCAGAAGCAGCAGCAGGATACTTGTAACTGTGCATAGCTGCTTCAGTCTGCAAATGAGCGCCTTAGCTCAAAAGGGTGCTTCCTTTGAAAGCTTAAGGGAATTAAGTTCAGTCTAAGTCACAGGACGCTGTCATTTTCATCTGTTGCTTTACGGGCACAGTGACATTCGAAAACCAGAGGAGGAAAGTTTCCCAGAGCTTTTCAGAACCCTACGCATAAGCAGACCAAAGTCCCATAATGCTTACTGGTAAGTAACAGCATTAAAAGATGTCTTGAAATCAGAGCGCACAGATTAGACAGCATTTCACCCCGCTTTCCACCAGCTCGTGTCGCTTGAACATACCCCAGTTTCTGCATCTGCAAACCAGCAAACATACCTACATCGCCGTAGAGATTCCCCTACAGCTGCATCCAGAAGACAGTAACGGCAGGGTATTAACAAATGAACATTTTTCAGCCCTAGGAATTACAATCAGCACACTGGGCTCCCAAGCCTTTGCTCTGTGTACAAGATGAAATGACAGAGCTTGCAGGGGCATCTCTCTTTACCATTACATACAATAAACGTTTATTTGTACCTGTCAGGGAAGGAATTTCTAACATAAATACCTCTCAAACAACAAATTTAAACCCTGAGAAAACAATTCTAACATTAATTAATTTGAACTGCCTCCCCAGGTTCCTCTGTTTTGCTCAATACAAACATCTAAGACCTTGAAATACAGGGAGGCTTTTGTCGTGACGAAGAAGTTAAAAAGAGTAACTGCCAAAACATATTCTCGCATACATCTGGCAATTACCTTCCCTGCTGGCCTGCATCTTGCTCCAAACGACTGCTGCTATTCTATTTCTCATCCTCAAGCAAGTTGGTTTAAACCTAGCTCAAAAAAAACCCAAGATAGGTATACACTGAGGCGTTTTAAATCTCAATTTAAAAAACCAAAAACAACACACAACCAAAAACCCAACAAAAAACACTTGGTAGAAGCGGGGGGAGGAAATGGAAAACAAAGAACACCAGCATAATCGTTTCTCCTAATTCTTTTTCAGGAATATCCAAGATCACAGGCTCAGACAGTAAGCTCCCTCTAGGCTAGGAAGAAATAAAGAAAACTACAGCTGAAGTATCTAAAGCAGCTATATAAGTAGAAAACAAAATGTAATGATTTTTAACAGACAAATGATACTTGGGTTTAATCATGAGTGCTGCTTGCAACTTTACCTAATTTGAGTTACAGTGAGATCTTGACTATAAGGAAGGTTCCTCTGTGCGCCTAATCCCAAACAGACAAAAAACCAAGAGATCTGGTAACCGACAGCATATCCTGTACTGCTACTATCTTGAACTTCTGAACTGAAGTCTCACAGCAGCTAACTCTGGGAAGCATTTTCGAGCTTGCAGAACGTAAGAGCTGAACAACGGAAGTCTATTCTACTGCAGCATAATTCTGCACAATCATTTATTCCTTACGGTGAGAGTTACTCAATACCCATTTGCATCCTCTCTCTGAAAGAGAAATTACAGCGACTGAACTAAATTGCCTTGGTACATTTGAAGTGAGGCTATACTGCGGATATCAACAGTGGCACAGGAGATTCACCCAGACCACAAGGTCTCTTGTGCACACCAAAATCTGCACTGGCATTTCTAGTAAATAAATCTTAAGAACTAAGGTGTTTTTACAGTGTTTTTTGAAACCTACTGTTCCTGGTCAAACTTCTCTGCAAGTAACGCACTGGAATTATTACTACAAGCACAACAAATACTGATTTTTCCTTTTGAGTGCAGCCAGAAGACCACCCAGAGCTTAATGACCTGCATGAGGAACCTCCCCATCCTCACATCCTCCTCTAGGGTTTACTACAGCTGGGGATGTGTGAATGAGAAGGAATGCTTTGGGTTGGCATGCAGAGGCTTAAACACGCCCCAACCTTAGAGGGGTCAGAACTGAATTACAGAATTTCAAAAAAAAAAAACCCAAGCATTCATCTGGACTTAAGCAAAGAAGAAAAATCATTAGCATCATTATTAAATGCTCAGTTGCAAAGGAGAATCACAGGAAGAGCTTATGAGAGAACTGATTTCCTCAGCCTTAGTTCATCACAAACCTCGTAACTCAGTATTTGTCAGAAAAAGCAAAAATATTTTAAGAATTCAAGCATAACACGGGGCCCTTCTGCATACAGGACGCTCTGGAACTCCTCAAGCCTGTGCTGTGCTCCAGCTCCAATAGCAGTCATCTCGGAAATCCTTCCGCTGCACAAGGAATTTTACCACACACTGCTGCAAGACAGTGTCTGGCCATACTAGCATCAAGAGTCCCCTTACACATTTTAATGACAGGAAGAACGGCATGAGCACGCTACATCTAGGAGCTACTCACAGAAAATAAAAACTCATCAACTAAAAACTCATCTGAAAATAAGCCTCACCTAATGAAACAATCTTATAGTTAAGTTACAACACAGGTATGAACTGTTACCTTTACCCATACTAACAATTCCCCTTGTGGAATATATTCTGTAGTTTGTAACGCGTGTTCTGTAAAATATAAGGAAAAATGACAATGTTGTGAATACCAAGTAATTACATCACTGTCTTTCCAACTGTCAGGCCAGAACACTCCGCTGACATAAAGAAAAAAAAAAAAAAGGTCCACAAGTAAGCATTTTTAAGTAGGTACCAAATAAAAATCAGCTCAAAGTAGGCTGCAAATTATTAACAGAGAAGATACCTGGAAAAACAAATAACACATTCCCTGTATGAAGTTACCATGCAACACACGACAGAAAGTTTCCAGACAGTATACTCTTTCAGTATGCCATCACTGCTCATTTTCAGTCATGTTTGGTTTTAACTCCTATAAAAACAAAACTGCTTCATCATCCTCATCTATATGCTTTTTACCTTCACATCTGCAACATCTGTTTATCAGCAGTTATACTACTGACAATGAAATGACTGCCTACCATACTGGCCACTACTATCTTGGTATTCACCTGTTACTCCTTTCTTTGTCTGTAAGTCTCCACACAGCTTTCATGTTTCGTCTACTTGAACAGTCGGATCGTTAGAGCAAAGACTGCGCAGCGCCAAGATCAATTAATTCTTGACATAAAGACCCAATGAGTACTGTGGTTGAAAACAACATATGATCGAGATTTTTGTATTTAAAGCAACAAGTTATACTTTCATTGCTTATCAGACAAAAATTTGTATAGCAAGTTATGGTATTCAAAGTAGCTGAATCGTAATTCTGACTTAGAAAAGACAGTGCTGTTCATGAGAAAGAATAGCTTTTCATGCTAGCTAGTCATGAGCCTCAGGTAACCAGCCTGCAAAATACTGTTCATTTTGTACCAAAAAGCATATTGGTTAATTACCAAGGGCAAACTTATATGGATGTCTCCTTACCAGCTTCCATCATTATTCCTAAGAGGAAAATAATAAACCGAGAATTCTTCCTGTTCGGATGGGATTCCAAATAAAGGAAGAAGGAATTTTTCTAGATACTTAGTATTTCAGCCCTGAAAGAAATGCCACACAACTTCTCACAAGTGATAAAAAAGAATTCTCTCCATCAGCGGGTCCTACATTTCTTAATGTGTGTTTCCTGCAGCAATGAAGACATGACAGAGTTTAAAGATCAGCCTAAACATTATGCAGATCCACAACATCTCTGCTGCAAGTTGCGCAGTTCCCAAACCATCAAGTTGTACCGGGAAGATGTGCAGATACAGCAAGAGCGCCTAGTAAAAAGCATCCAGTCAAGACTAAGGCCCTCAATGTGCTATCCCTCAGAAGTCAAGTACTAATGTCTTTCAACAGTGTACTTTAGACAAATATTTTCAAGTCACAATACATTTTCCCCAGATGTCGCCCATTTACGCAAGACACTTATGCACCATCTTAGCTGGGTACCTAAAGTTTTCTGCAGGTTTTTTATAAAAGCTTGCCTGTTGGCACAGTAAGGAAACATGCAGGCTCACAGCCATTTGCTGAAATCATCCACTGTTTTTCATTATGATTCAGCAAGAGGCATAACAAAGTGAGTCCCAAAAGGTTGTCTCAAACAACGAAGGCTACAGTAATGACCAAGTCCTTCACTTCCAGCACTTAAGAAATCATCTCACAGAGTAGCTGATGAGGAAGAAGTGGGGCTAATAAAAAGCCTCCTCTTCCTGACTCAGGACTTCCACTTACATTTGAGTCCCGAAACAAATATAGGAATTCAAAAAACTATGAGGCAGGAGGGGGAGAACACAAAAAAAAACCCCCACCCCAACAACCAAAAAAAAAAAAACCCACCCACACCAACCCACAAAACTAGTTTTTGTGTATTTTTTATTACTAAGTATGAAATACTGAAGTTTTTATGACTACTAAGCAGCTTGTCTGGCTAAACCTCCCTACCCTCATTGCCCCTGCTCTTACTTAAACGGCTTTTGCAACATATCCTGAGTGTCTGCAAATCCAAGTCTCTTTGATTTTATATTCCTGTAATTTCCCTCACACGGCTGTGGGTGAGTGGTAAACTCATTAAGGAACAGACCATACCCCTCAACACTCCCAGGCTGCTTTCTAAGAGCAGTTTAAACCTGAAGAGGGAATATGCAAACTGCCCGTGATCCCAATCCCGTATCTTAGCCATCTGGCTACCCCTTCTCTGCACTTCCAACCCTTCCATCTCCTTCTACGTTTCTGTATGGAGTTCTCCCAGTTCCTGCAGGTAGAGAAGAAATGACAGAGACCACATGCACAACGCTCTCCAGGGTTCAGCAACAAACCAAAAAGAGGTCAGATCTTTCCAGGAACACAGCTTTAATATCATTTGTAATAATAGTAGGTTAAAAAAACCCAGTATATTTTCTAAGATCTTGGTAAATTTCAGAAACACTTATAAAAAACTGGCCAGATTTTCCCATAGAAAAAAAAATAACCCGAATTCAACAACCCTCTAACCATTGAAAGCTGGAAGCAGTTTGACCCACCATTCCTGAAGCCTACGAAGATAAACAGATGAGTACGATTAGGTGCCCACAGAGGTCACTCATAATACACACCTGCTAGTTCAACACTCTGGAAACCAGAACATTTTATACCTTAATAAAACTTCAAATTAAGGGAATCACTTTTCAAGATAATTTCTGACAGAAAATGCTTAGATGGAAGAAACAAACTGGTTAAGACAGACAAGCTCCACCCAATCTTTACTTCCAGAGGACTTTTTTTATAAAACTTTATGAAATGTTTAGATACATTTTTGTCTAAGTACACTGCCCTGCCTATAAGAGTTAAAAACAAAGCCAAAAGTGGAGAGTTGCTTTTAGAAGGCTTCCAACTCAATTTACCAGGTAAAAGTCTAATAGGATTTGACTTTTTGTGCTTTGTATACCTACAGGAAGATCAAAGACGACATATACCACAAGTTTTTCAAATGTGGTTGTTATAGACATAGTTTTACTGAAAAAAAAACCTTGCAACATCTTCTGGGAAAACAGAACATCATCATAGTACCCTGTGCACTAATAATCAAATAGCAAGGCAAGTTGATCTCAAATCTCACAGATGGAGCTGTCTCAGTATTGCCTGACATTTCAATCCCAAGTCCCTGTTTATATTCACTTAGAAAATTTGCCAAACTTCAACTGCTTTCACACTGAAGGCTTTCACAATTTTGCACTTCATCCCTTTTCACAGAAAGACAAACTTAAAATATTTTGTCTACAGCTCTAAGAAGGAAAGAAAGAGACATTTCCTACAGGCATCCATTAAAACCTTGCATCATTCATTCTTTTTGAACTTAAAAATCAGTTACGGATGTATTTTGGAGCTGGGAACATGTCTTTTGTTATCTCCACAAACTTTTCCCAGGTCTGGGCAAGTTATAAATACCTGGAGGACTGCCCTCCCCAAACCTGAGGTCATCACCTCAGTAGATATGATAAGCATTTAATATCCAAACTCTCTTAAAATATCTGTCCTCACTGATCACATACTATCTGCATCTTAGAAGACAGCATTAAACTGGGCCATGTGTGACTCATGACAACAAACAGGGAACTGGTCTTTCTGTGCGAGCATTAGGCACTAGGATGCTGGGCTGCGTGCTTGGCCCTCAGGTGCAGGGGGAAAGAACCTGTCAGGAACATAAAACTTGAAGAGGACAAAAAAAGACGCTGATGGAAACAGATTGTAAAAATCACAATCTTTTTCCCTTCCTGACTTCTGATCACGTATCTGAAAAAGAGAGCAGAAGGGAAATCTGAGCATAAAAACACAGGGAAAAGGGGGCACCTACTGAAGTACAGTCGTCACACGGCCCTTAATCCTCTTATCTGGAGTTGAACTCACTGTGTCAAGTTCTTGACATCTATCAATCAAACACACATTTAAATATTGACAAAGACCATGTTAACACAGATGTGTTACCAGCTATGGCAATAGATAGGGAACTGAGCTTGTACATCTTAAAAATCTAACCCTGCCGATGACCCAAAGTGGGTATGTCAATACATCTTCCTGTAAACAGATTTAAAGTAAAAATGTCACCATCAAACAACCTCTAATACTGCACAACAACCCTTTATCTTAAAGAACATACGGAATCCAGGATATAGCAAACTGGTGGCAGGCTGCACTGCATTTATCCCTAGTGTTGGGATAAAAATCAGAATATAGCATACAATTAGGTGGTCAACAACCTTTTGGTACAAAACCAAAAAAACTACATTAGAAGCATCAGCTCCAGACATATACAAGGTGACCTGCAAGAGAACGTATGCACATTTGGGAAAAAGATACAAATGCACAATTTATAAAGGAATCCAAATTAAAAGTTCCTGTGCATTGTGATAGGAAGACATTTATTAAAATTGGGAGAACATATCTACTCTGGCTGCAGCTGAACAAAATTAATACTTGGCTGCCCCCTCAAATCTGCTGGAATACGTGCACACTTGGTTACTCCTTCAATTAGTTCTGTAAAACCAGCACACAACAGCTGTAGTAATAAACTTCTGCTACTCTGCAATGTCGTTATTACCCAAGGAAAAAAGTTTCCTTTTAAGATTAAAAGAGGTGTTGACACACCTTACCAAATTTCTAGAAGTCATCTAAGCCTTCATCCATACTTCAGACACAAACTATTTCCTACAGCTGGATGAAGCAATTTTTCAGACTACTGTCCCTCCAAACAGGTATATGGATAAAAATAATCCTTTGGATTTTTTCCCTCCCCATTTCTACACTGGGGAAAAAAGCAGAACAACATGCCAACGGCCAGTACTTAGTGCAGCTGCAAGAAAAAGATGAGAGTCACTCTCCCAGGTTTTAAACAGACCTGATTTTTAAGCTGGAAAGCACATTTATATCCCCATCTAACTTGTCAAATGAAAGCCCCCATGCCACTTCTTGTGTCCCAGCAAGAATAGCAGTTAAAGTCAGAAGTGTAGTACTCCTCCTGCTTTTGAACAAACTTCAAACTACTGTTAAAAAATAAAATATTTGTGAATATTAAAAGTCTTACAAACAAAAGAAAAATCTATAGTAAACCTGACTCTAATCAGTGTGTTTACAAGTTACTTACCAAACACCAGGAGCATTTATAAAATACACTTCAGGCAGAAGGAACTTTTCTGGAGAAGCATTTTATTTCAAGTCCCATATGAGCAATAGCTGATATGAAATAGTACTTGGATTCTTCTCCGCTCATCTTCCTTCCCATCAATAAATTATTTTAGAATAGGTACTATTTGGAGACCAATACACCAATTTTTTCCAGATGCCATCACAACACAGGAAGCAAATTGTACCTCCAAGTCATGTAGTCAGCACAGTTTACAGAAAAACTACCTTGCAGAATTTGGATCACGATTACTGAAGTAGACCAGGAAATCCTACTCTCACTTCCACCATTGAAATGCTCTGCAACAGATCTGGTGTAAGAAAACTTATAAGTTGCAGCAAACACAGGTGATTCAGAAAACTGTGCCACAAAGGCCTAATTCAAAATTAAAGGTCAATGAGTGCAGGTTATGCTTATCACAAAGAGTACTTGTAACTTCCATGCCAGTTATTTGTATGTCATTAGAAAATGTTTTACCACCCAGTAATGCTTTACAGGGAGTAGCGCAAATGACAAGTGAAAAGTCAAGATGAGAGCCTCTGGTACTGAACAACCCTGTGGTAACTGACATGCAGCAAGGGAGTAGAGTTGAGGCTGCTCTGGGAATGTTAACTCTGAATTTCTTTGTCTTCTTACAATTAAGATTTCAATGACCTCAAGTAATTCACTACGTCAGCGAACATGTCTGTGCAACTTTAAGAGACCAGAAACTTCACTCAACTCTGGAAGCAAAGGTACTTCCCTCACCCACAATCCTAAGAGCACCCAGAAATTTCTTAAGGACCTAAAGAAAACAAAGGATTCCTGCAAGAAATCTTTTACTGCCACTACCTACCTCTGTATTTCTTCTGTAGACAAAAAGATGACTTCAGCCTCTAGGGCTGGAAAGACAGCATCTCTGATATGTAGCTTTTTTAAACCTGTAGCTTAATAATGTTTCATATAGTATCTTACAGGTGGGAAGCTGCAAGATACAACCAATACATACTGAAACAAAAGTCTGGTCTGTAAGGATTGTGTTGGACAAGATTGAAAGCTCACGTAGCTCCCAATAAATGCTTCCCCAAAAAACCACCCAGACAACAAACAAGGGGGATTTTAAAAAAAAAAAGATCATTACATTTTCCTCCCATATTGCAAGGCTTTCAGATAAGGTGGTGAGGGGAGGGAAATTAGATGATCTTACCCAGAGGCAAGCATCATGTACAGTACCTTGGAAAAAAAACAGGGAAAAATATTACACAAGTCAGTTGGCTCAGCAAGGATTAAGAAATACCTTGATAAACAGCTAATGATATGAAAGGCAAAGCTTTTGGCTCCAGCTCAGAAAAGTAATTACTCCCATCTGGGTACACAAAACCCCAAGAAGGGCTACAGTTTCACATGGCACAGGAAGATTTTCACAGCCTTATAGCCTTTTTTCCACAGCTTCATTGGGTGGGTGTACACACCAAGTAATATTTAGGCCAATGGCTAAAAGTATACAAGACCGTAAACAACATTCTCACAGGGCACAGGTTATCTGTCCTTCCCATCCATGCATGAAGGTGACGGAAATAGAGAACAAATGTTTTTAGGTGGCTGTGCTACCGTGAAATCCCACTGCTACAGATGGGCCTTTACAGAACGTTTTAATTTCCTTCTCTCATGCAAGCATATACCTGACTACATAGTCAGCCACAGCAGAGCTTTATAAGGTTTCTTCAACAAGCCCTGACATTTGGAAGAAGCCACAAAACTTTCAAAAATACAGCAGCAAATTTTGCATGCAAATTTTGCATTCAAAAACCACTGTAAAGGAAGAAAAAGCATTTTCCCCGTTCTCACAAATAGTCAAGTCTCCTTTCAAAGCACAAGGCTTGAGTCAAGAAAGGTTTGCTTTCACTGGTAAAACTTTATTCTGCTATTTTTCCTGCTGACTGCTTGTTTTATGTGGGTGGGGTAGTGTTTTTATTGTTCTGGACTGCATTCTAATTGATGGCAGAGTGCCTGGAGTTTGGGATTGGCATCTCTTCCATTGTTTTTGTTGAGATAAATAAATATATTTCCCCCCTCTTTTTTAAAAATGAACTATACGCCATACTCTCAACTGCTAAAACCAAAGCAGGCTGCTACAAAAAAACCCAAACCAGCCAACCCACAAAACAAAGAAAAGCTTTCAGATGGTACAAACAATCTATTAAACTCCTGCTGCAAGGAATTCACCACCCAAAAGCCTCATCCTTGCTTACTACCCTCTGAAAAACCCTCAAAGACCAAGAATCAGAGATATGACAGTGGAGGACAGCAGTACTGTTCAGTGGCTAAATGTCTGTGTAATTCTGAGGAGGAGACTGAAGATCAGTTTTTGGCCTCAACCTCAAGCATCAACAACTACAAGGACGGGAGCCTGCTAAATGTGTAAGATATGTTCTCAAGAGAAAATAAGGCAGATTAAGAAGAGCTTGAGAAGGAGTTATTAAAGAGTTTGGTTCAGTACTGAATGGACAGTCACTGAAGCAAATGCGACAAGGGAGAGAGGGAGGGGGGTGGTCTATCTAAGCAGACATGGCTATTCAAAACAACCAACCAAAACCACCAACCCCCTTCCCAAACAAAAAAACAAACCTACAAGTATAGCCTTATGTTAATGAAAAACTCCGAAGTCTGAAGTTTTTGTTCACAAGCAATGTGAAAGCAGCACCTGTATCAATACTCAAAACCAACACTAAGCAGCCAGCATCTGAAGCATCTCCAGAGCACTTTAATGGAAATACGCTGTTACTGATGCTGCCAAAACAAGACTTTTTTTTATAGTATAGAAACATTTGCAACCTATGTTTTCTGACCTAGCAATTAGAAAATTGCCCTGCTACGGTGTGACACAAAGAAAAAAAGGTCCTAGTTTTTGCTCAGGTATTGATTCAATGCCTACTACAACAGTAGCTGGCACTGCTACAGCTATCACTCTTCTGCTATTCCAGGGGAGGGAAAAAAACCCACAAAAGCAGAAAAAAACAAAAAAAACCAAACCAAAACAAAAAAACCCAAACCACATACCCCCCACCATCCAAACAAGCAAGCTGGAATTATTTAAGGAGAAATAAAGTGTCAGCACCAAGCTAAACTGTTCTCATTATTCGAAGAATTTTAAAAATACTTTAGCATTACACTTGCATGAAAATTGTATGAGCTCTTCATGCCAGGCAGTGTTTCAGCATGCTCCCTAAGTGCACACAAACAAAAAACATATGACAAACTGTTGTCTCCCAACTGATTAAAGTACTTCTTTCTGGCACAGAAAAGCACTTGGTTAACTGCTGTGAGTCTCAGCCAACAGAAGTATTCCACCCACTACTAAGCACAAAGTTCAAACCTGAACACAAATACGCTTCAAAAACGTGCAGCTTCTGAAATACGAGAAAGAGTATGTCTGAGCAACTTGTTTTCAACCCTGAGCTACTTGGTGAGTTGAAAGAATCAATAGAGTTGCACACCGTGCCTCTCTTGAGCACATTTGGAAAAAGTGGAATGTGTTAAAATACTTTCTTCCAAAACATCGTTACAGCAATAAAGCCACATCAGCCTAACACACACACACACACACACACACACACACACACACAGAATTACAGAAAGAAAAGTCTACATACAATGTTTAGTATGTCTCAGTTTCTTTTTGCTCTGGCATTCACTTGTATGGCAAAGGCCTTCAGTTTCATATACCATAATCATCCAGAGGAATTGAGCTTGAAATGTCCAAAATATGGGTACACACACGTAGTACAGTCTAATACACCGTGTGAGATGAAGAGTCCTCGTGCCTTTAACAACTTTAAAAAGCTGATAACTACTATTGACCAAATTCTGAATGTCACAACCCACTAAAATCTAGCAGTTTGTTTCATGGTTGGTACAAATTTTTCACAATTTTTTTTTCAACACACAGCTAAACCAAGTTATTTGTACACAAAGTTCGAAGTCTTACCGGAAGAGCTTCCAGTGTTTTGTGTCTCAATACTCAAAAGACAGGGAAAACAGGCTAAAAGCTACTTGTTCCCTTCCCAAGTAGTTTCAAAAAAACCCCAGGCACTTGGATCACAGCTGTTCTGAAGAGCAGGCACATTAACAGACAGCAATTATACTGAGAAGGTATCTTGTATGCATTTTTTCTCCCAGACAAAGCCTACCTGTTTACTTTTTGTAGCCTTTCCAGCAGCATTCTTGCTTCCTTTAGCACCCTCCATGTTTCTTAAAACATTGATGAAATCTTTCTTTGACACAGATGACAGCAGTTTAGCACGCTGCCTGTCAGAGCTCCCAGCTTTCTTCACCTTCTCATCAACGTTCTTTTGGTGCGTCCTGACAGCATTAAATAACTGTACAACACCTCTGGGATGGGGCAAAAAACAACAAAACAAAACAAAGTTCTTAACTCAAGTTCCCTTTACAGAAATGAACCCTTTACCAAAGCAACTGATCAGGGCAGATGCTGGATGGCTTCTAGGTCCCCAAAATGGTTACTTAGAACCTCATTTCAGTTAAGAACTAACATTTATTACAACGTAAGAGACATTCAGTTTTCACTCTTCCTTCACACTTTTTGCTAGGAACCAGAAACAAACAAATCCACAAATAACTATTCAGACCCTGACATAAGCAAGGTAACACCGCACTGAGATCAGTGCAAGAGTATGTTTCATCCCCAGATGTATGTTACTCGTCCTAGAATCAGCTATTAAGCTCCTCAGGCAAGATCTGAAGTAGGGAAACAAGGCAGAGGAGTAAGTATGGAGACAGATACAGACAACACATCAAGGCGTGTCGCAGGACTAGTTGAACCAAACTACCACAACACAGAACAGGCAACTGAACTTAAACGCGGATCTCATGAATCCTCTGTGGAGAAGGAAAAAACAGAGTAGTAGAAACAACTCTTCTGCATTTTTAGCATTAAATTAACAAAATGAGAGGATGCAACACAGCACTTCTGTTAAGCAAACACTACATTCCCATCTAAATTTTTACTCTTTCGTAAAGCTTCTGAAATCTTTTGTTGAACTTGATACTGTACAACACAGACCTGTATATAAATCACTCTGCTCCTGCTAGTCACCTCTTAAGAGTTCAATCTGATTGGAAACAGATTACCTGCACAGGCCTCTTCTTCCCCTTTTCTTCCTTTTTTCGATACATACATATTTAAGGAAAGCATTCAGAAAAACTCTTACCTCGTGGCAATTCTCTGAAGATTTCTTTCTCTGTCTCGGTCTTTGACAACATCTGGCTTCACTCGGCACATCATTTCCCACTCCCGCTTTTTATCAAGCTGCATTATAAATATTGTTATGTGAAACAACATGGAGCACTGGAAAATGCAGCATACGCTGATGGAGTATGTAGCAAGAGGGGAAAAAAAGAGATAAATCAACAAAACTCAGTTTGGTTTGAGGCTAAGGGGAGCTCCAATATAGGGCTGGACAACAGGTCTGCAGCAAGTCTCTTGCATTGACACACCAGGGGCCACAGTCAAATCTCAGAGTCACTTGCCTTCTGTAACAAAAACTAGAAAAGAGCCGCACCAGTGATGCCTCTGGCTCAAGACAAGCAAAAGGAGCCTAGAAAACTCAAATGCTTTCAAACCGACTGCTACGGGCAAGGCAATTATTCAAAGACAGCTTTCAATTCCAAGACTTGATCACAGAGAATTTTACACATAATAAAATTCTGGGTCTATCAAGACAGGTATGTCATATTTTGAGCCTTGGGAATTTGACTTCCCCAGCTGAATTAATCGTGGTACAGCTTTGTGACCGACAGTGATGCACAACAAAGTCTGTAATGGGCAGAACTCAAAACGTGAGCAAGAGCACCAAGTGCCCACCGGAGAACAACTCCTGTGCCCAACACTGATTTTTGTCTTTTTTAGGGGGCGTTCTGTTTCAAAAACAAACTGATCCACTTCCCCATTACCAGGGGCAACACCACCAGTAGCTTTTTTTTTCTGCTACAACAGGAGAACACTGTATTTCCCCAGCCTCTGCTTCAGGAGTAAGGTAGTGAAATATTTTTTTTTCCCTTTTAACAATTTAACAGTGTTCTAGGCGTGGTGATGTTGCATTAAGTTTGTTTTACGCAAGAAGTCTTTCATGGAATTTCAGAGTCCTTATCTTTATAATTCCAGGCAGACTACTAAAAATTTGTGAGTTTATGACCGTGTTTTGGCCTTTTATCAAAAGAACTGCCCTTTTCTAACTTCCACCAGCAAGAAATTAACAGAAGGCAGACTGTTCTCAAGTTTTCCTAAAGGTAAACAAGTCAATTTGGAGACCTGCAGCCCACCTGTGCATTGCAGTACTCCCACGTACTTACTGGATGAGAACAGGTATTTAGGACAACCATAACTGAGCAGATGCCATACTGAAGCTCTCTGCATTTAAAAGGCAGGCCGTGGCCTAACCACGGCATGTTACAGACTGTCAGGTGGATGGATAACTTGGTTATCCTATTGAAACAGAACTGGTAGGATGAGACATTAGAACTATTAATGTATTTTTAGCCTGAAGGTAAATCAATCACAACCTGGAAATAAAAGTTCCACTAAAGACACACAAACAAATGATTTAACTGCCAACATAGTTTTGTTTTCTTCGTAAGAGTTTCAGAATCAGAGGCAATTTAAGGCACAGACACTGTAACAGAAAACTCCTACCAGGAAAATCATCAAGGGCAGCAAACAATGATTCACAACCACATCAATGATTACTGCAATCTCAACCTAGAGGCCTTTGGTTGTGGAAGTCACAGCAGAACTTAAATGAAAGCAGTTTTCTTCTCTTTCTCCCGCTCACTTTCAGTGAGAGAACTATTTCAACTTGTGAGGCTGACGAAGCGAATTATACCCCAAATTAACAACAGAAATTAGTAAACTAAGCTTAAAGCAGCTGCTTTCACCCTCTCAACAACAAAAACACCTTAAGCTGACAGACTGGAACAGTCCTGCTGCCAAAGATCAGCCTGCCTGACGGCCCAGAAAAAGCAGTGAAGGAAAAAGCCCTACAGCATGACTGTCTGGGAAGTAAAAAAAAATTGAAGCTACGTGACATCACTGCAGGGGAGAGATTCCAAAACTGAAGACAGTCTCAGAGCACTCTCCCAAATCCACCCTGAGGGGATCTTGCATGTGTCCCCATCTGCCTGTGACTGTACAACAAAATACTGCATCTTTTTCTCACCTTCATTCTCTTCTCCAGCCTTTCTTGTTTTTCCTTTTCTCTCTCCTTCTCCAGTTTTTTATTCTTGGCCAAGATGATGGACTTATTTTGTGGAATCTTTTTGTTGAGCACTTTTGCCATGGCATCTGCCCAGCCTGCACTTGGGCCAGCTTTGGAGCTTGTTGCCTCTTCAACCACATCGCCAAGGGCTGCCATTTCATCTTCATCATCACCATCTAGGGCTTCACCTCCTGAAGAGCAGCTGTCTTCTGGAAGTCCTGAGCTTAACTCAGAATCTAGGGGTAAAAAAAAGGAACAAAAAAAAAGTATCAGGAGTTCTGTTTCTAGTAAGAATCCATCAGTAGCTTCATTTGCTCCATTTGTAAATGTTATCAGAGTTCACGACCACGTACTGCTTGCTGTTGCAATTAATTCCTCAAGGAAGCATACACCACCATAATGAATTTATTAGAAAATATCCAGTGCAAGTGCCTGCTCATCTCAGTGATGATTTAAAGCGATTTCAGAGGTTGGGCAACAGGGAAAAGGCAGCCTTGAAAATTTATTAGATTAATGAGTATTTTGATGTTTAGGAGTGACAAGTTTTGGGAAAAACACCTGTATTTTCCAGTTCAAAACCTATAATTTATAAATGCATATACACACACATATGTATGCACGTATATATGTACATACTTAGACACAAACTGCAACAGTGACATCTAGTGTTAAAATGCAAATAGCCACATGAATTGAAGGTAGTGGGGCATTTCTTACATGAAAGCAAAACCTGCTTAAGGAAAATAATGCCAGCAAAAATATAATTACCTACGCATAATGAACAAAGAGGGGAGACTGTTTTGTGAAATAAAAGAATCAAGACGGTTGTTGGGTAGTTTGAAAGAAACCAGAGACACTGAGCTTTTCTGGTACACGTAACTGCTCAAATTCTTGAGACACAAATAAACCACCCCTAAAGTCAAGTTTCCTTACCCTATGCCCCCTTCAAAACAAAAAAAGAAGGAATTAAACTTAAAATACTGAAGTTTGGAATCGAGCAACAGCAAGACAGGAGAGAACAGCCAACTAGACAGCAAATCAAACACATGAAGAATATACCCCTTCCCTCATTAGTCTGTTCAGCAGGTCAAATAGCAAAAATAAAGTCTTTAATGGTGTGCACGATTAACTAGAATGAAACAGGGTGCAAGTTTAGGGTCTGCTAAAATATGTTTGGTTATTTCAGTGGACCCACTTTATCATGTAGTCAAGAGCAGAGCATACAAGTATCCTGCTGCTATTAACTACCATTCCACTAATACTTGTGCCACGCTAAAGTTTTAAATTATGTTATATACAACTTTCAAGGCTGCAAATCAAGTACTAGACAGAAGGAGGCTGATTTCTGACACCTCTGGAGTCCCACCAGCAAGGGGACAATTCCCCACCAACTCTGACATACCAGCTGACTGCCTTTCATCCATCTACGATTCTCACACTACTTTAAGAAGAGTATTTTAAAATCACAATGTTAAATACCACTGAGCCAAGCGCTTTACTTCATAAGCACTACTATATCCCATGAACTACCTTTATCAAGCAAATCATTAAGACAATGAAGTCAGGACTGCTTCAGCACATCTGTTTTCTGTAAAACCATGCAGACAGCTATTAACTATATTCCTTATTAATCAATTGCCTATTTAATTACTTAACAAACATAAATATACACTCCACTGCCAGACTAACTCTTTACTATTCCTTCTCCATGTGCCTTTTTGAACCAGCAAAAAACCCAACGTAGCAGCAAAACAGTGGTGTTAACCAATTTAAAATAAAGCCTCTAACATCCAGGCATATTTAAAGGCTCATAAAGCATTTAGTTATCATCATGGAAAGAAGCAAGATTATATGTTTACATGACAAATGTGGAAGAGAAATACTTAAGAGAATACTTGCTCATTATCTGCATCAGTATAATTCTTACTACCACCAAGGTGAACACAGTGTTTTGTCACACTCCGCTCAGGACAAATTATGGGTTTTATTTCAACAGTCCTTACTATAAACTGGAAATTTAGAAGTGGCAAATTTGTTCAACACATTGAGAAACTACTAAAGGCATTTTTGTTATGGTGTCATTATGTCTCCATAGCCTGACTTCCCTATTTAAAAAAAAATTCAACCCATTGCATGTAAAGAAGTAGGTGCATTACCACATCCTGGCTCCTACATGTAAAACAATGTCAAGTTTTCACCCCTAAGCCTTGTCCATGATAGAATATTGCTATCTAGTTTTTAAACAAGGAATTAACCCCTACTTGCCACTTTTTATGCATACAAAAGCTAATAGCTACCAAAAGTCCAAACCTGAATTCCACACACTGCTTAGGACCTACTTCCACAGTTAGCTATCAAAACCACATCAGACTTACAAAAAGGAAAAGTGCAAAAGCATGTATTAGTCTCCTTTACACAGTATTTTCCGCCAATAAAATAGAAGGATAATGTCAAATAATACCAACAACATTTTGCTTTCAACAATTACAAAACATGAACAAGGCTCAAAAACCTGCCATGACTTATTTTTTAATATATGAGAGGATCTGTCAACAGCATAAGGTAAAGCAGAGATATTTCAAAGCATTTTAAACTAGATGAACTCTATCAGAAGTAGGACCTGGGGCTCTATTCTGAATTGCAAAGACTGAAGCCCGGCATAGATTTAATGTAAAAAGTCCTATTGGGGGGGGGGGAGGGGGGGAGGAATACATGTCTACATCTCCAGACTTTATTCTTCTAAACTTTCTCGTGATCTAGATGTACACACATAGAATTAAGAACACCAATCATTCAGAAATGAGCTCTGAAAGAAGTTCCCATACAAGGCTTCCCCTTGAGTTCAGTTTTGACCCTCAAACCAAACAGAACCACTGCGAGCTATGGCTCCAATGGCCACAACCTTGATTGCTCCCAGAATAAAGAAAAAAAAAATCCAATTACATGATATAATTAAGAAGCAATCACAACTAGTTACGTATGCTCCTACAACATACAAAGAGGCAAGGATGAGTGGAGAACCACATATAAAGCACGGAGCACGAGCGTGTTTATACTCTGTGCTCTCCTGGTGGGTTACTGCAATTGGTGCATCTCACGGGTTTCCTTCGGAGCTGGAAGCAGATCCCCGTCCCGCACAGGCAGAGAGAGGCAGAGGGAGGGAGCCCATCGCACCCCGGAGCTCCTCCAGCTCTGCCCAATCGCGCCCGCCCCCCCCACCCCCCCGGCTAAGAAAGGGGTACCCCAGAAACACACGGCAACAAAAGTTATTTTGGTCGGCCTAGGTAATAAACGAGTTGCTGTGGGTACTCCCTGGGCTAAGCAGAGAAAAACCAAAAGTGACAGCGCAGGGAGGGCAGGGCCGGCGGCGGGGGAGCAGGCACAACGCCAGGCACCCCGCTGCCTCCACCCCACCGGGAGGGGGCTTCGGCAAGCGGCTGGGCCGCGGCTTTAGCTCCCGCCGCCCCGCCCCAACCGGCTCCAACCCTCGGCCCAGGCTCCGGAGAGGGGGAAGGAGAGGCTCGGGCCCACCGGCGGGCTTGGACGAGGCAGAGAGGAGCGGCCGCTCCGGGCCACGGCGGGGACCGGGGAGGCCTTAGAAGCCCGTCCGAGCAGAGAGGGACCCAACCCCCTTCCCGCTCCCGCCCCTTCCTCCCCCTCCCGTTGGGAAAGCGGCGCCCGTTACCGCTGTCCGCCTCCTCGCCCACCGCAGCCCCGCGTCCACGTGGGCCCGCCACGGCAGCCGCCATCTTCCCCAGGGTCCACCCACTATTGTCTTCCGGCCCGGCTCCCACGCCGCGAATCTGCGTTCCGTCTCCGAAAGTTCCGGGCGGGCGAGCGGCGGCGGCTTCCGGGGAGGACCACGGGCCTGAATTGGCGCGTAGGCACTTCGACAAATCTGACAGGAGCTGCGGGGCTTTTTTCACTGAACAAGCGACAGAAATAATAATTATATAAAAAAAAAATAAAGCAGAGAGGTCTGCCTGGGCTTCTCCTCTCCCACAGGCCGAGGGAGGCCCGTGGGTCTCGGGCACTGGGCTCCTTCCAGCAGTGGGCAAGGCCCAGCGAGGTGCTGAGGGCCTTTGCTCCACCGGCTGTTCATGGCCTTCGCAGTCGCCATTTTGGGGTCACCACCCCCCAGACGCTGATATGCGGCCTAACGTTTCTGTGCATTGAGAAAGGCTATCTCAGGCAAAGCGTGGAGAGTACTCCTGCAAAAGCTCAAACCCAGCAAAGCCCAGGCTGGTTATTCTCTGCTAGTTGCTGTCTTCCACCTCTGGGAGCCGCAGTGAACATGGCAGTGATAAAAATCAACTGATGTTGTGGTTGCTGTAGATTGTGTAGTGGGAAGAAGAATTTGAAGTCCTACCTTCATGGTGCCAGTGGCCCTAAGAAAACTTAGGTCAAGGCCCAAAAGGACAGCAGTTTTTAACATGGGGAGGAATGAAAAACTAATTACTTTCTGTTGGTTTTTCTTTCAGTCAGATTTAAAAACAAACAAACATTTATCACAGCCTCTTGAAGATACACCATTTGCACACTGATGCTTCCACATACTATTTTGAATAGGTTTTTCTACACTACAGATGTTCTCTGAGGATACTCATGGGAGGGTGCTCTCAATCTTTGAAGTTACTCCGCACTAGCTGATATCTGTGGGGTCAGTGGGCTCAACCTCCCCAGACACCAAAGGGCGCATGGGCCCCAAATAGGTGGGTGAGTCATGGACCCTCCGCAAGCAATTCTGCTTTTGTTCTGGATGTCCAAAATGACATGTTCCACCACCAGTCTCCTCTGGGATGGGATGTTAACCTCCACATGACAATTACTGTATTCACTAATACTACACTGATCAAATGCTTAGCATGAATAGTTTAAGTCCTAGACCACTGACTATGCTTTACATTCTTTTACAGATTTTTCAGATAAAGAGTTTAGTATGCTAGAAATTTTTGCAAACTTCTGTTTCATTGATGTACTGAAATCCCTTTCCCTTAATGGTAGTATTTGTTTTTAGCACTGCATGTTCAGAAGAGCAGATTATCTACCATGTGCAGAAAAATTTAAAAAAATCTCTCCTATCTTAGGTTAGAGAATTTCTGTCACTTTATAACCAGTAAATGGACACACAGATTTTAGGGCTAGACTGTAACACTACCGGTTATCCAGCTACTCAATTTGATGCATCTGTAAGAAGTACATCTTGAAAAAAGCACCAGCTAGAACACCAAAACTGTAAAAGAAGCAAATCTTCTTAGGCAAATTCTTACTTAAAAGCACTCTCAACTAAGCAAACAAATGTTAGTTATCAAGAACTGCTGTTATTGTAACAATTAAATATGCTGGTAGGCAGAAGCTCTAGGATTCCTTGGAGCCCTAAAGGTGCAGTACAAATTACCTTGGACATTGAAAAGTATGTCTGTAGATATGAGTATAGCTAGCATTGTATCTGAGAAGATTTGACCAAAACACTTGCTGTCTTAGGTCATAACCATTAAGCATGATCATATGGACAAACTACTGCACTTCTCTGCACCTTCACTGGCACCTTAGAGAGCCTGTATATGTAAATGTGTATTAAAATAAGGATTGTGGCTCATATTGTGAATGAGGTGCAAGGCAATGCTATACCTAAATATTAATGATCTCAGACTGGTGGTTTGATTTTAAGATGACTTTGTTTTTAAAGTTCAATTATCATATGATGGTGCCTCAGAAAAAATTACTACAGGAGAAAAATGTTACATGTAGAATATTCTTCAGTATTTTGCAGTTTTAAAATTCTTTAAAATGCTATTCAGTTTCTACACCTTGTATTTCTGTAAATAAGTGTTTCATTTGTTGTCACCACCCTGCACAGTTACTGACCCGTGTCTTTGTACTTCTGTCATTCCGTGTTTTTTTCCTAATGATGTGGGTGGCAGCCAAGATAGCAAATTCCTTTTGTTACCTGAGTATCAGGTGGAAAAATTAGAAGTTGGAAAGTGGTCAGAAAAGAGTGACAGAAATTATTACATGGCTGGGGAAACTGTTAAACAAGGAAAAATTATAAAGGTTAAATATGTATGTCTCGGTTAAGTGCTGGCTAAGGACAAACAGTATTGGACTTACTGTTTCTATCATAAGCTGTCCTGCAGAGCTATGTGGAAAGAATTTCAGTCTAATTCATTGTTATAAGCAAAGAGAAACCCTGTGCTGACAAATTTGGGCCTCTGCTATGATCTGCAGAGTAAGAAGGAAACCATAAACATCCCCCTGACGTTTAGTGAAGACGCCCAAGCTTTACAGGAGACATAATTCCTAATGTCTTACACTGTAGGGCTCAAATCCTAGGGTGCCTGCCAGTAATAAGCACTAACCATTTGGTCAAGTCTGCTATGCGATGATAAAGACGCTTACCATTTACTTGGCATGATTCATCTCTGAATCATGTTGTGTCAGAACGGGCACTGGTAGAAGAAGTTTATTAAACTGGATAAACGAAAAGCTCTTCCAGTATGGAAATTACAGTCCTCATTTCCTAGTACACAGACCTTACTGAACATGTCTTACTTTTCGTAGCATATTTGTCTTGGAAGTATGTCAAAATATTCAGATTAAGTCCTGTAATGGGTTCCAATAAATGACGGGTCTGAACCTTCTTCCCTCAGACTGAATTAACAAGTCACATCTCTGATAGCATACTTCTCTCCAGAAGCATTATCCCGAAGCATTTGTCAGCAAATTTGTTGCCAAACCTCATTTCAAATGACTGTCATTGTCTCCCATCACTCTGGCCTGAATGTTTTTCTGTATTGAAATTGTGGTCTGAGGAACGCTGGAGATACAACCACCCTACAAAGATCTTTCCAATCCAGACAAAGCAGCAGTTACCTCCCACTTATCATTGTCAGCAACATCTGAAGAGCAGCAGAGGCACAAGCTGGCATTCTGCGTGTACAGGTCCGTAGTAAAACCATGGCTAATGACACATTTCAACACATAAGTGATGACACACACCCAAATGTGCGGTGGGTTTATGTAAAAGAAAACAAGGTCAGAGAAACATACTTTGTGCTTAAACAAGGTAGTAAAGTTTTGTATTCTCCTTAGTTCTTGCGGGAAAGTGCTCCACAGACTTGTCTCATTCTGTGCAAAGCTGCTCTTGCCTATGCAGACAGAATTACCCTTACTCTAAAAAGTTCAGTCGTGCTGTAGTTGTCAGCTGTGATCTTAATCCCAGAGCGTAGCCTGTCAGATATCCTGGGCGCAGGCCACCCAAAGCCTTAAAGATAAGAGTCCAGTTTTGACTTAACTGGATAGGTGTGGAAGTAAATGCAGAGACCTGCTGCCTCCAGTGGCCTTTGGATCAAGTTCTTCGTGCTTAAATTTCAATACAATAGAAATGAAAAAATAATGTAACTGTGATAATTTCTAATACAATCCCCTGTCCTGTGCTAGAAATTGTTATTTGCATCCCTCGTACATTTCTGTGGCATTATCCTCAGCTTCCCAAGTATCGAGTCCTTATCCCAACGGAACAGCTCAGTGTTTCTGATCTGTCCGGCTGTGTTTTCTCTTCCAGCTTTCCCCTATGGCTGCTACTGCTCTCTTGCTCTTCCCTTTGTGAAGAAATTGCCTTGACTCACACATACCCCCTGAACAATTGCACTTTTGATTCCAATGAAGGCTGAGTCCCCAGGCCAGTATACTAAAGTTCAAAATCTTTGCCATTTTTGTAGGTCATATTCACAGCCTGATTCCCACACTAAGAGAGATCAATAACACCAGGTAGAAGATGAGCATGATAAAGCTCTCCAGTGCTCTGAGATTTAAACATGTTTATTCTCATTTCCATTTCTTTGGTTTAGCTGATGCCATGTTTTCCCACCAACTCTGCAGGGTATTTGCAGATGAAGAAAGAAGGGCAGTTCATGAGTAAATCACAGAATACTGTGATGTCATATAATAACTACTGCTCTAATCTCGTATTCAATAAAACTCATATAAACTGACATTTAATAAATCATAATAAAATACTACCTGGTCCTCTGCAAATGTTTTGCCTTATGAAAGTACTAGTCCAGCTCCCAGCAAGGTCAGGTGGAAACTTCCTGTTTCTTTCCATCAGTATTAATTTGGCCCCAGAGCCTCACAACCACTGGTGAAGTAAATCTTAATGTTTTTAGGTGGGAGACACAGAGGCGTAAATAAAACATTTTCAAACATTTATGCCTATATTTGTGAACATAAATGCATGTTTTTAGACTTAGCTGAATACCTGTGCAACCGTTAGCTGCCAAAGCAATGAAAACCATACAAAAGCCAAGAACAATTCTCGCATACATAAAAAAAAAAAGGGGGTTCGTTCAAAGGCTCGGAGTCATGGACTGAAAGATTACGCTGAAAAGAAATTGTGAAATCTTGCCCACTGAAAGCAGCAGGTTATCACATTGCATATGCGTGGAGTAATCATCTTAAATCTGTGTTTTCCTAATTTTAAGTGCTTGAATTTGCAACTATCCATATTATTTGACACAATTTATTCTGCATGTAGTTATTGATTATCGTATATTAGCTTTCAGCCCATACTGTGGTACTATTTGAAATACAGCTTCCTGCTTTAAGAGATATGTAAGTTTACACGTCATGCTGAAGAGTAATTATTATTTTCTCCCACATCAATATGAGAAAACGAGAGATAAGAGGGCTTAATGTACCTGGTAGCTAAATCTTAAGTTCCTCTCTGTTTCTTCTTCACTAATTCCATTCATTCATTCAGGCTCAATAACCATTCTTATTGCTATATTTCATAGGAATGAATTATGGTAGTGATATATTACCTGACTTAATCAAGTTCAAAACATGAACTAGTAACTGGAATTTTAGGAATTCATGTCAGATTTTCTCCATTTTATCAATATCTGAATCACAGGAGTTATCTGGAGTTACAATGAGCAAATGAGAAAAAGAGCTTGTGCCCAAAAATGTGGGTTTTGTCCTGAGTAGATTTTAAATGTTTAGGAACTTGTCAAGGAGGGCAGATGGGAGAGTAAAACAGTCAATGAATATTTTATCCAAATCTTTAAGACTTTGGAGAGTTCTTTTTTCATTTAAATTATTGCCAGCCATATTCATCACATCTGATGATTTTAAAGAATTCTCAGTAATGGTTAGAAAAGAGAAGAAAAACAAAATTGCAAATACAGAAAAGGAGAAAAGCTTAGGTAAGCTTAGAAATTGTCTCCTGCTCTCTAGAAATCCCAGAAGAGACTGTGGCTTGAGCCTGTCTGTAGTAGAAGATAACCCACACGTTTAATACCCAAATCATAATAAAAGCTTCCCATTGTGACAAAAGTGCCGGAGTAGTGACTTAGCTTGTATACACTGAGGGCTGTGCAGGGACAGTTCCTGTAAGTTCTGACGATGGGAATGTCTCACCAGTTATAGGGCAACAAACTGCAGAGAAAGATAATTCTCTAAGATGATTAATTAAAAGATGAGTAATTTATTACTACAGACTAGTCTGTGCACATTTTTATTTAAAACATTTTCCTATTTGTTACCTGATTCTTTTTAAATTATGCCTAATTATTACCTCAAATTGTAAAATCTTCCTGAAACTACTTTGTTAATTATTATAACAGTCTTCACAAAACCAGGTGAAGCCTCACTGCAGTGATTTCACATCAGCCATAAAAGTCATTATAAAATAGAGATGCAGAAGGGTTAGCCAAAACTGGTATTGTAGCTACAAAGCAAAAAACTGTATTGGGATAATTGAGGAGAATGAGATAATACCCTTGTACAATGATGTAAGATCTAAAGAAAGATTTCATGCTAAACTAACTTAAAATTTTCATAATATCTTTTATTTAACTATAAGACAGGGAAATTCTGTTTTTTAGCTGGACTTGACCTTTACTTTCAAACTTGTTTGTACAAGATCAGCGACTGCATCTATTTTTACACTTCATTTAATACCAGATTTTGATACACCTACCTTCAATAGCACCTGACTGCATAAGTTATCCTACTCCAATCAGTAAAAATAAATTAAAAAAATTGACTTCAAAAAGCTTCTTAATGCCTATTCAGCAAGACTCTTATATACCTGTGACCTCTCAGCACATGAAATCTTTCCATGAGTACTTGTGAGCTTGAAACGTGCTTAGTAAGCATGTGTGTAATTACCTTGATGAAGCCTGAATACACGAGGTTGTGGGCACGTGAGCTGTAACTGGGATGTTCTACTTGCACCTGAGTGCTGATGAAAAGCCATGATTCTCATATCAGCAAATCTTCTGTAAAATGATTAAGTTTTAATTTTTTTCTCCTGATATCTGTGGCACAATGGGAATTGGTTTACAACTGGTCTCCTGTCATACTCTCAGATTTCCAAGTAATGGTATGTTTTTAAGAACCTGAACTTTGCTACTAGTAAGGTCATAAGAACACTTGAAACATAGGAAACTAAACTTTGCATTCAGATGTAATGCTGCAAAGTAATTTATTTCTAAAAATCAATTCTTCCTCCTGCACTCCCTTCTCACAGTGGAGATCATCTACAATTCAGTGAATCCAGTTAATACTCCTTCAGCTGAATGAGAACCTGGCTAACAACCATAGTTAAGACTCATTTAAACAAGGTGAGATCTATCAAGAGTCTTACCATGTCTGAAACATATTTAGAGGGATCTAAACTCTCCAGTGAGAAGTGTGGTATGTAAGCTTGGAGGTGGAGAAGTAAAGGGAGGGGAAGAGGTGGCTCAATCAAGCAAGAAGTCCATACTCTTGAGGTGGGTGCTGGAGAGACTTATCATCCAAGCTGTCTTTATCGAGTTTTCTTCTCTATATGTTCTTGCAACAGGCACCCTCCCAAGTAACATTGGGATTATTTTTCAAAGTGTTTTAGGAGGCTTTCATCTTTAATAAAAGACAAGTGGATAAATTCTTGGTTCCCATGCAGTCAGTAGTAGATCTCCCACTATGTTCAGGGAAAACAGAATTTCACACCGTATTTTTATTTGCTGTGCAAAACCATAACTACTAATGATTGTTATGTTAATTTTCTTGCCTATAAACTTCTAGCGACCTGTGTTGGTGAGGGAATTACTAATGGACAAACCTGTTATGGTAGAAGTACTCTTTTAGCTTTCATCTGAATGCTAGCATTAACCCAACTTGAATCGCCTTTTTTTTTTTTTCCCATCTCCAGCCCAGACAGAAATGATTATTGCAAATGAACTCCCTGAATTCACTGAGCAATATTCCTGTAAATAAAGTTACTGACTGGAACAAGGGGCTTGGCTGAACCTGTGTACCTGTTTGTCATATTTCAAAGCAAAAGGTGCTTGGGTTTACTTGGCTTTCTCAGGTCCATCTTGTATAGGATAGACTTTGCTACTTTTACCCTCTCCGCAAGCAACCACTCAGCCCAACAGTGCATGGGTCTCTGGGCATGGTGAGGACACTTGACTTCTATCAAACCTTTGACTTCAGGGTTGTGTGGCCTTCTGGTCACTTGCCTAAGGTTTTCTTTGAGCCTTATCACCACATTACTTACGAAGTGTTCGAGAAAAGAGTATTACATATCTTCATCTGAATCTATAGAGGAGCTGGATTGCTCGATTTTGTCTTGTTTTCTTTTGTTGCAGTGGGTTTGGATGTTTGGAACGGGTCTAAGGAAATTATTGAAAGAACGCACAGTTAGAGAAAAGCTTTACTTTTAATTTTGAAAGTTCTGTAATTGTTCTTGGTTTTGTTTTGAGAATGAGTCCTATTGAGTAAATCAGACTAGTGGAGCTGTTCAGCCTTCTGCCCGAGTGAGCCTCCCCATTTAGCTAGCCTGGGATTTCTGAAGAGCCAGAGTAGAGGGTTTATGATGATTAACCAATAGACAGACTGCTGCGTTTTGTATAAAAGTTATTTTTCAAATTTCCTGTCTTCATTTCTGGATTTAAATGTCTCATTACCACACATTAAGAAGAAAAAGGTGGTGGTGGAGTGGGATGTGGAATTGGAGGAAGATCAGAAGCCTGGCAGAGGCAGGGGTTTGGAGCTCTTTTGTTTTGGGTGGGGGTTTTTTTTGTGTGGCTTTTTTTGTTGTTTAGATATATTCTTGATACTCACAACCCCACTTCTCAGGTGTGAAGATTCACAATTCTAGAAAAAGTCAAGGTAGGATGTGTGTGTGCATTACTACTTAAAACCAGACCTGAGTTTTTTAGTACTGTTGATAGCAATAAAAGAAACATACCCACATCTGCCTGAGAAGATGAATGTGGATCCCACGTACACGTGTGAGCTTCTAACGAAGCTCTATGGAAGCTCTTTCTGCCTTTAGAAGAAAATGTTTCTGTTTATCCTTAATAGAAATCCATTATGTGTAGCTATGTAATAGAATCTCTCATTTTTTATTTGCATCTGTTAGCTTTTTATTGCAAATAGGGCTCTAAATCTTACTTTAGAAATGAGTATTGCACTATATGTCAGTGTATGTGCAAAGGAAGCTATTAATAATGTTCGTTATGAAAACCTGATCGTAAGTGTTTTTAGTCCATTAGCCATTCAGCTTTATTTATGTCCTCTTTCAGGAAGAATTTGAAGCCAAAAGTCAAAAGATGACGTTTGGAAAGAGTCACATGTGAGGTCATAAAATGCTGTTAACATTCAGGATGCTAGAAAATTCTTTTCTTTCTCCAAGGTTTTCAATAACCTTTAGAAAGAGGAATGAGTATTCATCATCTACTGCTTTGCCATCATTAAATTACAGTGCTTTTAGGAACCAAAACTCTGGTGAACTAAACCAAAGTAATATGCTAATTTCCCAAAATTAGAATGTATCGTACTTCCCTGGGCTGTTTAAATGTACCGCAAATAGCGGCTCCTACAGAGTCTTAGACCCTTCCCCTTGAGGCTTACATGATGTAACTTTATTCTTGAGTGTTTGTCCTGACTGCCAGAATGTGTAGTTCTCTGATCCCTTTTAGGATAGAAAACTATTAAAATAAAATGCTGAAAAACGTGCAGGTAACTTCCTATCTTCATGGACTTATTCCAACTGACCTGCATTTGTTTTTGGTATTACTACAAAAATTTAGGCCCTAGCTCCAAAATGTCCCTTGGTCCTAGTTTTCAAAAGACACCCTCAGGAATAAAATTTTGCACTAAAATCCTCATATTATGAGCTGGGTGAAAGCACAATCATATTCAAAATGGAAAAGACTTTTTCTCTCTCAAATAACAACTTGATTTCTTGCCTTTTTTTTCTTTCTAAAACACTGTGGGATTTGCATGATTTATAAATATAAAACTGCTTGTAGTTGGTATTTTATCTGAAAATAAAATTGCCTCATACAGCTGAGCTTGAGGGGGGGGAAAAATGTTTCTTACAGCTTTCTTGGAATATAGTTACTGTCAGCTCCTGAGATTTCTCATGTATGTTTACTGTTTTAATGTACCCCTGAAGCTACGACTTGATCCTGTTGCATTTAGAAGTTGCAAGTTTGGGATCTGAAATGTCAGCAGAGGGGCTGCTCTCAATGCATCACTACTGCCATAGGTAGCGGTGGCTGCGGCAGCCCCTTTCAGGAGCTGCTGTTGTTCATTATTTCACAAAAGCCTCAGGAAAAGAGGCTGGGTGAGAAATAGGGCAGTTTAAAAAAGAAATCGTCTTGGCTAATCTGTCTTTATCTTTGGTTAACATAGTAAGAGGCAAATTGATTGTGTATGATACCTCATGAAAGAATTTGTATAGGCAGACTTTTTTCCTATGATTTACGTAAAAATGCAGTGGTTAGCCTGATGTAATAATTTGGCATTCAGTGTTTTTTTCGATGGTCTTAACACTGAAAGGCTGAAGACTTTTGCATAAGAATAGGTCGCTAACTTCTGAATTAATTTCTGTAGGAGACAATATGGATGCAATGTTTTTAAAGCTTAATTTAGATTCAAATTAATGTGCAGACAAGCTCCTTGAGTCACCTAGTCTTTCTCTGTGGAATCATTTCTAATTGAATGTTAAGATCAAAGTTTAAGTTTATAAGAAAGAAAAACAAGTGCAGATAAATAGTTATTATCTGACATCCTTATGAAAATTCATGACCTGCCGCTTTATCAGAGACCTTTTAAGAATTCTAATTGTGAAGTATGCATAACTATTAAATGGCTAGAGCGCTTCAGTCTCTTGATAAGAAGTGAGTTAAATAATTGTCCTGTTTAACTTGTGCTTGTTAACCTTTAAGGTCAACTAGTTTGAACATACGTTTAATGAAATCCTGGAGCCAGAATTTATGATACTGCTGCTGAATGTTAAATTGGACAATTTACATAAGCAGGACATTAACCTTCTGAGCACTAAATAGCATTTTAGCACTTAGCCGCTGGGGACAATAAGGGACATGTTCTATATATTTGTGATTAGCTTGCCTGGAAACTCTCATGATGACCAATTGGCCTACCAAGTTTAGCAGCATAATTAAATGAATGGACTCAGCCTAAGTAAATTATCAGTGCTGTGTACAGTATATCATTATAGTCCTAAGGAAAAAAAGAGATATGAATAATTTAATATTGCATTACTAATTTATCAATGCTAAGTGACTGTGAGGAGGCTTTTTGTAATTCGTTGTTTTAAATTTGATATTTGATTTACTGCTGGTGTGATTAAACTTGAACCTACTTCATTTCTTGATCAGAAATTTATGGTAACAGTAGACTTCTTTCTCAGGGTAATGGATGTTTTTTTCATTTTCTTCTGCTT
The DNA here is from genome assembly GCA_034782735.1 of Sagittarius serpentarius. Lineage (NCBI taxonomy): Eukaryota > Metazoa > Chordata > Aves > Accipitriformes > Sagittariidae > Sagittarius > Sagittarius serpentarius. Next base: position 12,070,475 of record JAVKLA010000054.1, on the reverse strand, counting down.
TGACGATAATAGCAAATACAAAGTATTGCATATTGCGAAACTTGTAATTAAGCAGTTTGTCATAACAAGGCATGTGTGTCATCTTTTGGCTGGCAGATCTTGTAGCAGATAAGGGCAGCAGACCTGGAGTTGTCAGTGCTCCAAGCTGGAGGAGCAGAGTAATAGCAGCTTAGGGTACGTTTTTCTCCCTGAGCTGAAAGATGGAGCACAATATCCATGCTCTGCCCATCCAACTGTTCTCTCGGGCAAGTCAAGGCCATATATTGCAAGCAAGCAACATGGATTTTTTTTCAGGGTAGGTGCTGTACTTGTTAGGACAATCACAGTTTATTCTGAGATGGCGCCTCTTGTCTGTCTTGTGTTAGGTGCTGCACAAACATGAATAAGGACATGTTTTGAAGGACAAGTTAGGACCTGAGCCATTTCCCAAGGAGGATGCCAAGGAAGCACCTGGTTGCTTTTGTTCAGGTGCTTGTATTAGCTGGGAGATGCCTTCACATGGGCGTTACCTATGGTCATGGCTCTGCAGGTGGTCAGGCCCACACCTGCAGGCAGGAGGCACACCAGCAGGCAGCTGCCTTGTGTGCAAGGGCTGCACCTCTAGCTCAGCTCAGCATCTCTGCCAGAGGGGTTACCATCGGTCAGCGGAGATAGGAAGGGGACTTGCGTTCAGGGAACTGGAGCCAAACGGGAGAGGATGGAGCTGACTGCCATTTCTGACAGTTGCCTCTACTGCCTGTAGACTGGGAAAGTACAATTTTTGCAGCTATTGCTACCCGAAGGCATTGCCACTGGTAAAATACTTGTGATACTGTCTGACAAAAAAGGACAGTGACTTAGGGGACTCTTCACTGAGCAAAAGAATCAGGACAGTGATGGACATGTAGTAAATTAATAACTCATGGATGTTTCAACACAGAGGTAAAAAAAAAAAAGCACCAAGATCTAGCTGTGGAGTTGTACAATAACACTGTAGGGAAGGTGTGATGGCATTGCTGTCCTTCCCTTATGGGATGGAGTGAGGGAGGCTGCTGAGCTCCACTCTGTGTGCCCTGTGGACTTTGAGGGTGCTGGAGAGGCCGAGCATTACCAGCAAGCCCAGGCTGTGTATGTATGTTGGTAGTGTTGGGAAAGATGCACTCAAGATCTGTGATTTTTCTGGCGTTCCAGTGTCCTACCTCAATTTCTGCACTGACCAGTTTCTTCACCTGTAGAGAAAGGATAACAGTACTGAGTATGAATGTAGTCATTCTGTGGATGTGCCAGAGGAGTGTAAATTTAACCCACCGGTGAATTTACTGCTGGATCGCTATGATGTACTCATAGAGCCTAGATGGATTAGGCCTTTGTGCTCATTCAGCTACACTCCCTTCCCTAGCATCACTTGTTGTGCCCGAGAAAGTCATGATATGCGAGAAAAACAAAATATAATTCATACTCTGTGGATGCTCCTAGATACTGTCTCATTACGGAAGAAAAGTGGTTCAGGTTCATGGATGCTCTTAAGTTGCCTTGTGTCATCGAGAAGTAAATGAGCACGCAGTCAGTGTCTTAACCTTCCCTCCTTTTTGTGTCTTTCTGGCAATGCGTGGGATGAACATGAAAAAAGCTGCTTTTCATTAGACAGAGAATAAGACTAGTTTCTTAAGTCCTACTTGTTCCAAGTATTTTTCGTAGCAGGGAAAAGGGAGGAAACCTATGAACTCTGGTCTCTGAAAGAGGACCTCTCCTTACAAAAGTAGTTCTGGTTTCTGTAAGTGGTAAAGTTGTTCCTGCTCATGAATACTTGACAAGATTCCTGCCAGTTTCCCCCAGAAACCAGCTGAAATTATTCCTAAGGATACATCCTGGCCTTGATATTTTTCTTGAATTTGCAAATAATTCTTCATTCAACGTAGAATAGATCAGACATACTGGGAAGCTTGTGACTGTTTAGGAAATTTTACTGCTTTAAAAAAGACTTAACCAAACCCCTGTGTTTTCAACAGGCTAGACAAATGACTTCTGTTGGTATTCATCAGCTAGCCAGGAAAGAGGCAAGAGCCCTAGCATTCAAAATACCAGCCTTTTCAGTCTCACTTACTGATTACACTGTAGTTAGAAATTATTAATAATAAAATAGCTGAACAGGAAAAAAACTTAAAGCTATCAATAGACTTATTAATATGCCTGATCATATAATTCTGAGGATTATTCAAGGTGTCATCTGGCAACTGTAAACATTTGGTAGACCTAAGAACCAACTAAGAAGGGAATGATGGTTTTTCAGAAGCTGGTTTGTCTGAAAAGAAAGCTCTTTCAATTGCTGATCGTTCCACATAGACAAACTTGGGTGACCCACGTTCAGGGCCTTGTGGCGGAGAAGTTCACGTACTGTTGGGCAAGCCACTGAGTTTGCATGCACCACCTTCTGAGCCCAAGTCCTGCCATATACAAAATGTAGATAAGTGTTATCCTTCCTTCAAATAATTCTGTGAGGATGAATGCACCAGAACTGTGAGCTACTCTGGCACTGCAGTAATGAAAGCTGTATAAGTAATTCCCCTTTCTAGTAAATAGTAAAACTCAATGGGGAAAGAAGTTAACTTTTGGGGCAAAGAGGTTTCAGCCTGCTGCATCATAATACACTGGCATCTGAGTTGAGGAGAAAAAAAAAAAAAGGAAGAGAGACAAAGTCACGCACCAGCCCTTTTTAGCCCCAGAGACTCAAACTGTTAAAAAAGATACATTATCAGCACAGCATGCATCTATTTTTCTGCTCCATTTTTGTGGCATCAGTGCTTTCAGTCAGCCGTCACTGGGATTACAAGGTGCAAGGGTCTTCAGAAACAATTTTAAATGAGCTCTTCTGTATATGACAATCACCTTTCCCCTCCCCTGTTCCTCCTTCTGGATATTTGTCATTTGAGACATTTCTCTATACATTTTCAAAACCATTTTACAAATGCAGTCAAAGTTCTTTGCTTCCCATGACTTGCTGTAAAGGAGAGCACAGCCCATACAAAGCACCAACACTGCAGCTGTACAGAGAGGAGAGTTGCAGGGGGAGGTGAGATGGGAGAGCTGATGGAGGAGGACAGAGAGGTTTGAAGAAAGTGCCTGCCAGCACCAGACCCTCAGTATTTTTATTCTTGTAGGAAGTTGTTCGTAGTAGGTGTAAAGGGACCAGAATGTAGGTTACTCTATGCTCATGTTGTCTGTAATATTGTGTTTGTGCTGTTTAGTGGATCTGCTGTTGTATAGAGCCAGGGGTGTCAGTGTGTAAGTGACAGGGAGGTGAGAGAGGGACACTGAGCACGAGACTGTGTTATAGTACTCCCCAGGTGTTGCCCCTGTAGTCCTTTTTCTTTTCATCAGTCATATTTACCTCTCTGAGATGCTGAAGAGCCTGGTGAGGGCTGTTAACTGGTACTAAAACTAGGATTTATAACTTTGTGGTCACAGACAATAGGATTACACTGGTGAGATTAAGTCTCATTTGAATTAGGAACAGATGAAAGAAGTGGTGAGTTCAGGTAGTACAGCCAGTACAGATAGAAAAAATTAAGGTGATGGTAGCCCACAGATTGCAGCAGAATAGCACAAATCCAAATGGGAGAAGATGGATCTTTTAAAAGACTTAGTGTTTATCTATCACTTAACCTCATCAGCCTTACTCATGGCAAGATTAATTTATACCTCTTTTGTTTCACTTCTTTTCACATTTTTCAAATTCAATGTAATTGGACAGCTATGTGGTTTTGGGGTCTGATTCCCATCCAAGTGAATTTAGCCTTTCAATTCTCCTTTGGTAAGCCTACAAAATCTCCTACTTCCCCTCAGTCCTCAACCACAGTCTTATTTTAGGATGTTTATCTTGTTTCCACTATGTTGGAAAACTTGTGTTCTGGTTTGGTTGTCTTCCCCCC
>JAVKLA010000054.1:12013429-12051895 GCA_034782735.1 Sagittarius serpentarius | reverse complement strand
CTTATATGTTTCCTGCCCCCCCCCCCCCCCCGAAGGAAATGCATTTTTTAGAAAGATACCAGACAAAGGATGAAAAATACATGGTATTGCTTTTCCTGTTAAGAGACCTATGGAAGAAAAGCAGTCTAGTAAAAAATTCTGAAGAATATCAAACACAGGCCCCAGCTGAAGAAAATACCCCAGAAAAAAGTTTTAGCAGTGCCAGCACTTCAGAAATACATATTTGGGGTGATCTTTCTCTAACATATTTCCATGTGCTAGGTTCCTTTAAAAAGACTCTAAATCTTCCCTTAAAGTCCCCACCTTGCAGGGGCAGGGCTTCACCATACCGAAATTACACTGCTCGGACCACGCTGAAACGTAGATATCTTTGCTGAAGCATCCCTTTGAGAACAGCTGAATCTGTGTTCAGGAGGCTCATCTTCAGGTGAGGCATAGACTGTTTCCAGGTCAGCCTTTATCTTTCCCATATCCTTTGCAAGAACCCTGCATGTCTTTCCCTTCAGCACCCCACTTCATAGCTATTTTGTGGGAAGAAAAATGCAGGAGCGTGAGCAGAGTTTCAGCCTGTATAAAACTAGTTACTAGACTTTCTCCGAGGCAGTTCCCACCGCCCTCAATAGCAGTTGAGCTTAAGGATGATAGCAGTAACTTATTTAAAACTCTCCAAAAGTTTGTCTTCAGTTAACAGTCATATCCCTGTGCTACACTGAGTCTTGCCATACTAAGTAAACTTCACTGGAGCTACTCAGTATGAGATAAGATGACAGAATTGAGCAGCAAATCATTATTCTGGCTAGGAAAATGTGCTTTAAGCTGTAAAATATTAACAGTAAACACAAATCAATGCGTTTTTACTGCTAGATCATGATTTCAATAATGGGATATTGGATTTGATAAGCAATGCAATCTGCCACAACTGATGAGTTAAATACTAGAAAAAAACACTCATGGAAAGAGAACAGCGACAGACCTGTTAAAAAACAAAACAAAACAAAAAAACCCAAACAATTTCTGAAGAAAAATGGAAAGGCAAAGGTGCAATTTAATGTTTAGGATATGATTGGAGGTCACTTACTACCAGCAGGGTGCTGAAAATGCTGAAATAAAAATGTAAGTGATTTTTAAGTGTAATTACAGTGATTCCATTCGAGCATCTCATCTTCAAAGGCAATTCATTGTTAAGACAGACTTGCCTTTTCAATGCCAGTGCTAGTCCAAACTTCCAGATGTGCCTGTCTTTCCCTGTTATGAGAGGAAATCAATAAAGAAAGATCATATACAAATATCTAAACTGTGTGTATATTATTTTTTCTTCCATCCATGTAGTTAGTTATGGATTTGCAGTATTACAGCAGAGACCTGAATTTCTCCGTGGTGTAAGAACAGGTGTTCTAGGTGCTGAGAGCTGACTGAATCCCTTTAAGTTTATAAGAGATGGGGGGGGTGGGGGGTGGTCTAGGCTCACTGTGCACTGCAACCCAGCTCGTGGATTTTACGGAGGTGGTCCAGGGAGAGTGCTTACAAATGTGAGAACATGGGAGCATCTGAAAGGGTGGGGAGCTGGGAACTGCACATGGCAGGAGCTGTGCCCGTGTTAGACTTCCACAGTGCACATCTGTTTTTCTCAATTCGTGTAGATTTTTGATGAGCTGTCGTGACACCTTAGAGGTGTCCATCTAGGAATGGAGCACCCGGAGAAGCTACTGGAAGGTGGGCTGTGCCACCTGGCCACTGGTTCTGTGCTACTCGGGTTTTTCTTCAGAATGCTGGAAATGGGCAGTTTCTTTCACTATTTCAGACATAAGCACACTTCTTTCCCAATAGTCCCATGAGGCAGAGTTATTTGGCACAAGGAGGGGGTGAGAAGTCTGCTGTGACCAAGGATTTGAATATTTACTAAAATGTCCCAACTTCTTGATTCCATCCCACCCCGCCCCCGGCTTGTGGGAAACCCAATGTAACTAAGCTTGGGGGCTTCTGATACCGTCCAGTTTTCTTTGCTGAATCAGAATAGGTAGTGCAAAAGTACAGTCACAAACAGTCTTGAGCTGTTAAGTTTATTTCCAGTTTTTCAAGTGTTTACAGCTATTTGGCTCTTGGGGTGAACCCAGTAAAAGTGTTGACCTAGCGCTGAAGACCAGCACTGGATTCAAGCGAAACATGCCACAAATAACTGGCTTTGCATTTGGATCTACTCTAACAGGAGTCAGGATTTTTTTTTTTTCCTCTTGTAGTTAGTCCAGTATTTTCCAAACTTCTATAAAAGGCTTGTTTTGACTTTTGGCAGAAAGTTCAGGGTCAGGTTTTTGGAAGGCAGTGGTGTTTACCTTAGTTTGAAGCAGTGGTCAAAGTCTTATAAAATTTCAGTATGTAGGATAAGTTATTCTGCTGATGCAGAATAGTGTTTTGTTTTAATCTGGTTTTGGTTTTTTGGTGTTTTGGGTTTTTTTTAAACCTGTGTCGTTTTTTTAAACATGGCATTTGCTGGCTGCCTGCACTGCTCCTTTAAATACTAGCTGGGAGATACAAATGTGCATTACCTATTGCCGTTTTTTGAATAGTATATTTATCATTTTTATTATTTATGTTTCTAGCTTGCAGTGTTGATGCAAATGTATTAAATACTGTTAAGACCTGTGTGCTTTAGCATCTGTGGAATATCATCACACCTCCAAGGCTAAGCCTGCAGCTAAAGTGTTTAAGAATTTATATGGCCATTCTTTTTCTCTCTCTGTGGCATTAGAGGGGGAAAAAAAAAAAAAAAAGCAATAATGAAATGCATAACCTACATCCACAGAAAATATAACTGGCCTATTTATGATTATGATTCACAGTTCGGTCACTAGAAATATACTGTTCTGCAGGTTTATGCCTTTAGTGGTTATTTGTTAATGGCATCTCCTGCACACATTTTCCTGCAAGTCTTTTTGGATTTCAAGAGAAAATTGTCCTTCAAACAAGTTATTTCTTTGAGATATCTTTCTGTAAGTGGGTTCTGCTGTGTATTGACTACTCATAATATTTTCTGTTATCATCTTGTCAGGGTTCAATTCATTACTCCATTCATTATTCAATTTGTTGGGCCATGAGCATCTGAATAATTGAAAACTGCAGAAGTATTATAAATTATAGTGTCTCCATGAAATCCCAGTTTTAGGGTTTATGGCTTGACTTTAAGAAATCACTCTCTGTTGAGAGTTGGCATATGAGGTCTCATCTTTAAAGCAGAATCTTATCAGTGTGGTGGTTTTTAATATCTCTATTTTTGCACACTTAAGAACTGGGGTTGTCTAAGTGTATTAAATTATGGACTTTTAACAGTTTATCTGTTTTTTAATTACTATTGGCATCTCAGTGATGTAGACTAGGGACAGATAAAGAAATTAATTTATTTTGAGGTTAATAAGCAATTTACAGCTGTTAATTAAAAGTCCTTTTTTTCCCTTTCACTAAATAGAGTTAATATAGCTCCCCTATATTAAAGACAAAATATTCTTTGTGGTATTCTGCAGGTCAGAGATGTTCCTATACAGAAATATAGGCTGACGTTTAGTTGTTGTTTTAACTAAGTACAGTATATCTTACTCAAATGTGGGGGTTTTTTAATTTTATTTTTAGCTCCTGTGCTTTGATTTGGAGTACTATTATATTTCTACTCTCTGGATAAATTATATTAAATGGCATCATATTTATTTTAAGAGAACAACTGTTTAATTTCTAAAAACACAAATACCTCATAGACTACATTCTTCTCTTGATTATGTCGCTGAAAGGTCAACAGAATTGCACCAGGGTAGTGTATATTTCTTGTTTCTAATTTTTAAACATTGCCTGTCTTTAGGTTATAGGCCAAATTTGGGAAGATATGCCAGAAGCAGTGAATCTCCTTTCTGTGTTGATCTGACATTAAGGCTACAAAATTTTTAACTTATTCCTGTGGTGACTGTTGGTAGCTTCACATGCTTCTTTACGGATAACTGTTAGGCTTATCTAATTTTGCTATTATAATATAGGAAAGTTTGTAGTCATGCTATTGGCAAGCTATAAAATATGTGATGAAGAAGTCTGCTGTACCAACACATATATTGCCATGTCAACCATTTTCTTTGGTTTGGCCACAACCTTTTGCAGAAGGCAAAAGAAGGATGTTTTCCTTAGAAGGAGGTCCAGGGCTGACTGTCAGCTCTCGGAGCTTGATTCAGCAACCCAGACCTGGGTTCGTGGCACCCTCTGAGGTATCTTGGACGTGGTGCGCTTCTCTGGCTGTTGGTTCAACAGGGTGCAAGGCTCCTTAGATTCTGGGGGATATCAGCCCTCTCTGTGCAGGTGCCTCGGGTACCTTATGGTCCAGCTCCTGGCCAAATATTTTGAGATATTTGGCTTTGCCAGCTGCGTGCCCTTTGCAGCATCCCTTGTACCCTGCCTGTCTTTTGACCACTTCAGTCTTTCGTTGTGCTCTGGGTCTTCTGTGCTTCTCTTTACTTGAGAGTCTCTTAGAGAGCAAACAGCCACCTAGCGCTGGCTGCAATTTTCTGTTGACAAAATAACTAGCCCAGAAGAAGCAAAACTGAATTTTCATAACAATTTTTAGAACCCAACCCTCTCCACAAAGCCAAAATGAAAAACCCTACTTCTGAGTCATCTCGGGAATGCCGTGGCAGAAGGATGCCCACCGTGGCTCGGGCTGCCGGGGATGCTCAGCACATTTGTCCAAGAGCTCTCGGAGCGGTGTTCAGCGGGATGGCTCTGGGGGAAGCCCAGCCCTGCCAGCACAGCTGGCCACTGTATGTTGCCTTCACAGCTGCAATGGTGATGCTGTGCTGCAGCTGTGGGAGACTGAAAGCCAAGAAATGCAGGGTCTTTCCTGGAAGCAGGGAAATCATCTGGGATCTCGGTGAGGTCTGGGAGAGTTTGATTTGTGGTCCGAATCCAGGCATGCATTTACCTTGTTCATGATTTCAGTACCGCTTTGCTTTGCTTGCACAAATTATCTTGTGGGTCTGGGTCTTTGTACTAGACAGGAATGACGAATTTTATTCCCTAAGAAAAGGGCTAGAAAATATGGCTACTATATCCTTATTTCCCACAGGCATCTAGTGCTGCTTCTCCATCATGCAGGAAGTAAACATAGGGGGAATTCATCCCTTTGAGAGTTCAAAACTACAAACATTCCCACTGTTACTCGAAACTTGGATAAATCAGTTGCCAGATTGAGGCAAAACATCTGCATTGTGGAAGAGCTGAAAGCAGCAGCTCAGTGTTCGTGTGACAATGCCAAGTTGTCTTAACGTGGCCGTTGTGCCCGTACCCGCAGGACTGCCAGCAGTGTGACCTTGGTACTGCTGAGGCCAGCCGGAGTTTTGCTCACAGCTCTGTCAGATCCAGAGTTTGACTCCTGTATTCTCTATCATAAATAATTGTAAGAGTCAGGACCAAGAAATGCCTTCAAAACCAGTCAGTAACAAGATGCTAAAGGCTACCACAAAGAAAGATGATGATGCCTGTGGTTTCTTGTGGACAGGTGTGAAAAGGCTGGGTAAAGGTATAATGGTGATACCACATGGGAAGCTCACCATGGTCTGTGCTCTGCTTGTGCATAGCTACCTAAATACGTATGTAGTTACTCAGCAGATTTCTGCACATTCATTTCAGTGAAAGTGAAACAGGAGGAAGTCTTAGACCTAGATCCACATATTTGTGTGGTAGAAAAAGGGCAAATTTTGTTTCTACCTGCATCTGAAACCCTTGTGGTCATCTCGATGGCATTTCTGTTTGGATACGCGGTTGGTGGGTCCAACAGATCACAGGAAATATTATCAACACTGTTGAGTTTGGAGAAATACTAAAAATAAATAAATAAATAAATATGCAAGAACTGGATGGGGGACACAAAGACACACGGCGTGCGTCTGTCTGAGCCCAAGCTTCAGCTGCTCCATTATTCCTGCGTTACTTGGGGATGGTGGCACAGCACCGTAGAGGTATTCCAGCATAGCTGTACCCCAGCGGCTGGTTGCAGATGTTACTCTTTATATTGAACATCCATAAACAGGGGAAGAAGAGTGATGTTGGGAGGGGTCGGAAGGAGCATTTGGGCACATGCCGTTGCAGTAGGAGAGGCATCGGGAGCCTCGCATACCACTCGGGTCCCTGCTGTGGGATCTGTGGGGTAGGTGGAGGAGGTGACCTCTTCTGGGAGGGTTCGAGGTTGCTCAAAGCCCCTGGAAGGCAGTGGCTGTTGAGGAGGGGGGTTTGGCCACATGGGACCAAAGTGAGGTGCTTAAAGAACAAACCCCTGGTGCATAATGGAAGAGGGGTGGAGAAAAAAGGGGTTGGGATCTGTGAGGGTGCAGGTAGGCGCTGTGATGAGGAGCAAAGAAGTGTCAAAGCATGGTGGAGCTGGGGAGTACAGACAGCATCGAAACCGGAGGGGAATGGGAGGAGGGAGGTTGATGAGCAGGGAGAGGGTAAAAAGGTTAGCAGTGAAGTGTGCAACATCCTACTTGCTTTATTTTCTATCCTGTTATTGACAGTCTTATTTCTCAGTCATTATTTAATGGGCAGTTTGAGTAAGAAGTAAGACTGATTAGGTGTAGGAAGCACGGTGATATTAAAGCTGCAGGATGAAAAACCACTTTAGGAAATCTTCTGCCCACTCACATTTTTCATATCAAAGTATGTAGCATCTGATTTAATGACACTTGGTAATAAAATAAGGGCTTTAATCTGAAAACTATTTTTCTTGCTTGCTTTCCATACTTTTAAAAGCAAACCTGGGTACTTTGAAGTACAGCAAACGGTTCTGTTATCAAGGTACCGCGTATCCCATTCCACATTGACAAATTCTAACTTGGATCTGCAAATAAATGAGTGGTTTTGAGACCTAAATGGCTTTTTATTTATGTTTTAGAGTGAACAAAACTGAGTTTGCAGTGAAAATACATTCTCATCTTTAGCAGCGGGGGAGCTGCCTTTGTGCCACAATGCTACTCAGAGCGTAGGATCATATTTAATAGAGAGATATTGAGTTTGCTATTGGAAAAGGATTGCTGCAGGAAGATATAAAAGCTACTTAGATATTTTTATAGAACTTTTGCATAAATCTTGTATCCATAACCTGATCTAGTGACATAAATATTAGCAGCTTGTTTCTATTTCACCTGCTGTAGAACCACTGCTGTCCTACAGCAATAACCAGCAAGGGAATAGAGCTATTTGCTGCTGTCATAAATAAGACGGGGTGTCACAGCTGTTTTCATTTGACTGAGCAGTAATGGAGTTAATTATACTTCCAGTCTCTTTGTTTTTGATGTGTTTCCAAAGTCATCTAAGCTTCTTGAATTCTTGCAATTTTTTTAACCCTTTTTTCTACTCACCTGAAGTAGAGCTTTTCTTTATTTGGAGGGGGTTTCATTGTTATAATTCTTTCTAGTATCTATCTATGTTTTTCTTATTAGTTAAATTTTATTATTATATTAAAACCTTTACTAAAAATCAATGTACTTATTTGTACTGAGCAACATAACAGAGAGCATGGCCTGTCTTGAAGACCAGACACATAGGCTTACTTTTATTGGGAAATAAATCTGTTTTCACCTCCAGCAATTCAGATAACTTGCTTTAAGAAAAAGAACAACATAATAAAGCTATACTTAGATCCAATTAATCATATTGCTAAAAGAATGCATGCAATTAGGGAAGTCAAAAGGACAACCAGACTTGCAGGGAAAAGAGAATTCATATTTAGGAACACTAGTCCATAAAGCTGCTACACAGCAGCACATTGTGCAAAACATTGCAAGAAAACCTCTCCGTTGCTGTCTACTATTAGCTTTTTCAGTTACTCGCATTTTGGGGTTTTCTCCCCCCCCCCCCCTTTATTTTGAAAACGTAACAGTAGTAGATAAGAATAAAGTGAAATCTTTTTATGTAGGTGTTAATGGCAATATCTTGAATGTGGCCAGGTTTTGCTCAAAGAATTTAATAAGTCTGTAGTCACACAAAGAAATATAGATGTTGAAAGGTCTGTGATGGAGGCTCTGATTCTGAGCCAGCTTTATAAAGTTGCTGGTTTTATGGGAGTCAAGCACTGAGTGTGTATGAAAATCACACTGGACACCTATCTGCATATCTTCATGCTTAAAAATATGTTTTGAGATGTGCCTTCAGTGATTTGCAAACAAATAAGTGACAAAATGAAACGTGAGAGTAGCAAGTACTAAAACTATAATTCTCTAGTATAAATATTCTGTAATTGTTAAGTCTTTGAAATACCCTTGAGATGGTGAGCAAGGGAGGTAGCTTTAACAGTCAGACATGAATATGATCACTAATACACACTTAAAAATTCAGTTACTTCAAATTTAGAATAAGAAAAAACAGTGGTATGTGCCAGCATAGAAAGTCTGTGATAAGTAACCTTGCTTTTAGTGTATTTACCTAGTTCTCAAATCCAATTGCCATACTGTTATTGCAGTATTACAGGACTAAGAATTTTGTATTATTTTATCCCATTGCTTGCTTTTTGACAAATAAATAATCAACAGAGCAGACGGACAGGATGAGGAGAGACAGATGAGATGAGATAAGCTTCCTAGGAGTCCTGCCAAAATGGCCTATCACTCAGTCACGACACACAGATCACAGTGTGCAGGAGTGATACTTCTCATGTGTGATTTTAGCAGACTGCCCTCTGTCTCAAGCCAGCCCAGCATCCCTTTGAAGGCGCTGCTCCGGATTGCGTTTGTTGAGGTGTCGCATATCTGATCAGAGCTCTCGTGGATGGGGAGTGGCAGTGGCACTGTCAGATATCGTCATAGAAGACAAAACCAGCTTTTGGAGGGGGGAAATTATTGTTCTCTAATGACTTAATACTAGTTCAAACCAGAGAGTGAGAAGTCAAAGTTTCCATTTTCTGCTGCCAAAACCTTCCATTGCCCCCCACACCTCACCCCCCAAATATGGCTAAATAGGATCATGGAACTTTGCCGGTTGATGTAAATTCTAGGTTGGTGGGAAGACATTTACCCTTTGCTGAAAGGTAGGGAGAAAGTTGGATTGGGTTTTTTTTTTTTTAAGACAGGCAAAATTTAAAATCCAGATTGCATTGTGAGGTGTGTAAAAACTCTACTGTCAGTAATGGATTTAGCCAAGCTACCGCCTCTGCTACAGAAGGTCAAATCTTTCACTCTGAAGTCTTTCAGACTCTGAACCCAGTTTGCATATTGAGCTCTCAGAACTATTTTCAACTACCAAGGGCATCTGAGCATGAAGAACACATTTCTTGATGTCTTTAGTTACAAATTGGCACACAGATGGGCTGCAGTAGCATGATGGGGAGGGGGCTCACATCTTAAATCCGCTCTGTTTATTACCCAGGAAGTTTTGATCAAGTTTATGGTGTTAAAGACTCCAACATATCAACTCCATTGAAGAACAGGACAAGCTATTGTAAATATGAACCATCAAAGCATTAGCCATTTCAATGAAATGAAGCAAATCAATTGTTTTCTATAAAGGTGCCTTTCAGATCTCCTTTTTCAGGTTCTGAGATCCCTTATCAAGTTCAGCATTATTAAATGCTGGACTATGGACTGCAAGAGTAATTTTTTAGGACTTCTAAAGGGTCACTTTGCTGCTAACATGCTTGTCTTTGCATTTATTTTACTTGACCTAAACAGTTACTCCCACACACACAAATATACATAAACCAGAATTAATTCTGTTGCATGTAATACTTGCTTGAGCCTTAACCCAGCAAAGTATTTGAGGACTTAAAGAAAATGAAAGATGCGTTCAAATGCTTACATAAGGTGGGATTAATATTTCTAGTGAAATGCATCCATTAGAATGATCTGGATAGGATTCTTACTGTTTATCTGCATGAAAAAAAAATACTGTCCGCACTGGGGGAAGAGAAGATGCTTTCTTTGCAGTGCACCATATGCTTACCTTTGTAGACAGCTACATCTCCCAGTCAGTGGGATAGTTTCCTTTGGGGTGTCCATCAGCTTCTGGAGAGATGCTGCAGGAATGCTGTACCTATGTTCTTCACATTGGGGCAATACTGATTGTGTGGACAAGTATTCAAAGGACGGAGAATACTCCATTTCTTCTGCCCATTCTCTACTTGGGGTAATGGAATTAAAAACTGAAGTCTATGTTGGATATGTAGCTTTTGTCCTAGTAATTCTTGGTAATTTCTACACAAGAAGTTTCCAGTGAAATGTAGGCGTTCCTTAACTTCAAGGATGAGACGTCCATCTCAAAGCACATGCTTAAATATAAGTAGAAGATTAAATGCCTTCATAGACTGGGGTTAGTGTTTCCAGCCTAGCTAGCCTTTCCACTATGTTTGTAATCAAAGGCACCTGACATTACTTTAACATATGCTTTCTTTAACATGCCAAAGCACTGAGCTGCCATGTTTCAAAGAAACAAGAGGCTAGAATGAATTATCTTCTTCCAGTGAAAAGTAGAATTTCCTCTCCAAAATTACACTGGCTCGAGCTCCATTATGCCTAATATACTTTCCAACACCAGTGACAGGTTTAAGATCTGGTATTTGTGATGCTTAAGAGCTAAAAACATATGATTTATGCCTCTGGACTGTATTCCTAGCTTTCTAATGGGATAAACAGAAATTGCACCTAGCCAGGAGTGTCCAGAGTCATTGCAGCTTAAAGCTCTGATGTGCGTTTAAACACAAGTTATTTCAGGTCACTTTAAAACATGATTTTAAATAAGAGTTATATCTGTACAAATTTAAAACTGAACCTGGTAACAATTTGTAAGGTGGATTTTTTTTTGACAGAATATCTGTAATATCATACATGCCTAATTTCCAAAGCATGCAGTAAAACAGAGCTTACTGTAAATTGCTTGATTGCTTTACTTTCTTCCCAGACTCGGCTCAGGGGAGTTACAATTGGTTAAACTGGTGAGAGAGGAGACCTTTCTTGTGCCTCAGTGACTAAATAATTCTAATTTTTCCACTTTCATGTGAGCCTAATCCTGCTCTCCAAACTGATCCTCCGATCAGCCAGAGGAATCGGGAAGGAGGGTAAGCGCAGGGTCTGTTTTCTCTGGTTTTTTTTTTTGAGGGGGGTGGGTGGTTTGGGGGGGGCTTTTTTTTTTTTTTTTTTTTTTTTGAGCAAAACCATCTTTGAAAGAGGAAAGTCTCTTCCACAGAGTTCTAAACTGTATACTTGAATAGTGAACATTTCTCTAAAAGAGGTAATGGTAATGCTATTCTGACATACATGTAAATCTACTTTTTACTTTTTCCTACAAATTAAAGCTTCAAAAATTATGAATGTGTTCTTGCTGAATACCAATATCCTCTTATTCTTCCTCCACATTTTTTTTTCTCTTTACAACTCCCTAAATTATAAGGGAATTAAAAGTCCATTAGATAGTATATATTAACATATGCTATTATGGTTCTAGCTAGCGAGCGTGGGCAGAAGCTGCTATGTGATATGATTTTTCCATTACTGTGCTTTGAAGGCAAAACATGAAATTGTTTAATATGTTTGGCTATTTTTAAAACGTACGAAACTGCTAAGCTATGGCATGTGTGACCTAAAATAGGTAAAGAAAATACTTATTTCTAAAATATGCTCCACAAGAATTGCTATGTTGAAAAAGTCCGGTTCATCCCATGCAATGTCGTGCCTGCAGTGTCAGGGGTTTCCAGACCATGCTGAAGAAGCCTTTTATAGGTGTCTATAGAATACCCTCTCCCAAGGAAGTTTGACTCCATTTTTTTAAGTAGACATAGTTGCCACATGTTTTAAACCAAAAATAACAATTTTTAGTTGTGTTGCTTTTACTTCCTGGCTGCCAGATAAGCCTCTAGGACCAAGTGGCTATGGCCTGTGTATTTTTGTCCTTGGACAAGTTGGTTAGCCTTGCTATATCCTAATTTCACCACATACAGGCTGGCATAATGCCTATCTATCTCACGTGATGGAAATCAGACGTTATATTTAAAAATTGTAAGGTGCTCGAGAGGCTTTGTCAAATTTGTAATGCGTTTAATTGGAAACTACTACAGCTGTGCAAAATATTGCATGTAGTAATGCTATGTTTTCTACCAGTTTGAAAGATTTTCTCATCGTACTACCACAGATTTAGTGGGAAATACCAGATATAAATCTTAACAGTCAAAGAAATTTACTTACAGTTGCCTTTTCTACTATTATTGATAGCAGATTTATCTCTGTGACCAGGGAAGTAGTCATCTGAATGCAGTCATGGATGATTTTAAATTAAACGTAAAGTTTAAGAAAATTCTGGCTAAATGTCATCCAGATCCATCATACCAAGCTGTCTGAGAGGGTAAAGGGCACGCTGTGAGCTCGGTGAAGGGCAAAAGCAGAGCCAGAGCCAATGCGCTCCGGCAGTATGGTGCAGGTGCTTGGGGACAGCCAGAGGAGCCACCCGGGAAGACGTGGGAGCTTGCTGCTCTGAAGTCAGGGGGTGGCTGCTCTCCTTGTGGGACTAACTCCGTTCCTGCCTTTCCTTCTGTCTGGACTCGAGGCTGCTGCTGCTCTCGCCTGAGCCCTTGCACGCTCCCTAATCTCTGCCTGCCAGCAGCTCTGTGCGCATCTACTTCTCTGCTCCGTCCCCTCCAACCATTTCCAGACGTTCAGTGTTCAGTGGGGTTCTGAACAGAGGGTATATTTTTTTTCTTTTTCTCCCCAGAATCCAGCTCTAACTTACAGCTCTTGTTTCTGTATTAGCCATAAAAGGAAAAGAATAGATTTGAAATCAATGTTTAAATGTGAATCAAAATTTAATATATGGAAGACAGGGCGTATTTATAGCCATACCGTTAGTATTTTGGGATAAAAATAGCCTTTTCATGAAAAACGCAGTGTTGACCCAAATTCCATTATTTCCCCTGCAACACATACATTAAGCATTCCTAAGTGGATAATGGGAAAGAACAATAATAAGGATAACAATAGGTTACAGAAACAATTAGGTAAGGAATAACACATGACAGGTAATCCAGTCATAAATTTATAGGCATGCAGCTCTCTCCTCAGGAGCCCTGTGAGACACAGGGCCAAAGGCCAAATACATTCCCAAGGAATGTGTACTGAATCACACGCCTGCAGACTGCATGTTATTATTAGAATTGTAAAATGTTATTGCTGATTTTTATATATCACACTGTGTGGTTAATTTAAAAATGTGGCTGGGCAATTTATTGTGTGTATGGGATGTCTATTTCCAACACAATTTTCTTTGATTATTTTAAAATGTGTTGTTAGATTTAATTCTTTTAAAATGTATTTTTAAACCACAGGAGGACTCAATGAGGCTTAAAAAGCTCTTGCTACCTCAGCTTTGTTCTGGCATTTTGGCTTCACACTCATCCACTGAACAGTAAATGTTTGTTTTCAAGCTTATTTTCCACAACCCAGCAGCCTTTTTTTTTCTTTTTTTTTCTTTTTTTTTTTTTTTTTTTTTAACTCAACCAGTGCAGTGCCAGTTAAGGAAATGGAGTAAAAACAATTTAGAAGTGGTGCTGGGAGCAATGACCTGGCACATGGAGCCGTGCTGTGCCTGCGCTTTACAGACACGCCGCTCGCCCCTCTAGCCCATCTCACCTGCACCAGCCAAAAGGAACCCTGGGTTTTAAACTTCCTACTGGGATACTTAGGTTTCCTTTTGAATGTTGCTGGCAAATGAGAAGTAGGCAAATACATTTCCTGCTACCCGAGCCAGTAACGAAAGCTTTCAATGGCCGGAAAATGGAGTTTCACGGTATTTTCAGGGAGGTTAGTAGCTTTTTCTCCCACCTTTGAGTTGCTGCAGGATGTCTGCATCTGAAAGTCTTTATACAAGCAGAAAAGCTGTTTCAGATTACCAAAAGAAGCAACTCTGAATTACTTGAAATACCCCTCCCTAAAAAGTAAGACCAGCCCTCCTTCTGCTGTTCTAGGGAGTAATTACGAGATATAATAAAATAGCTGTAATATACTGGTTTTGTTATTTCAAACAGTGAAATGAAATAAACTGGACTCCAGGAAAAAGACTTCATGTTCATCTGCTTTGCATGTATGTAAATCAGGAGAAACTACCAGTTGTAGTGCAGAAGAGTTAGTTTCAGTGTCTGGTGTTTGAGAGCAAAAGCTCTGCTTACCCTGCTCCCGCAGGTCCATGCTCTTCTGCTCATTATCCACCCTTAGTAGTCGGTGCTGTAAATCACAAGTCACAAGGACTTTTGGGGTTGTGTTTTTTAAAGAAGGAACTGATAAAGGTGTGTAGGGTGATTTGGGGAGGGGAAGAAATTAAGATCTAAATATTAAAAAAACTTCACTTGACCTGAACCTGCAGGTAGTGAGTGGATAAGGTGTAGGTGGACCCATTTACGGACAACCCCCCAGTGTTTGAAATCTTATGTACTGTAAAAAAACATTCAAGCTGAATATTACTAGTCATCTTCTTTCTCACTCATTCCTCTTCTTTACTCTCCTATGCATCAGTGCACCACACTGTTAACATATCTTATTAATAAAATACCAGTTTCAGTTTGGTATACCTCCCTTTATTTTATCTCCTTTAAACGTCTCTCTTTTCCAAGCATCTACTTTATCCATATGGGAGCATGCGACGCAGACATAACCTAGAAAGTACAATTACGGTATAATTTTGAGGTGTTTCTCGTATGTTAAGGTGATTACTAATTATCCAGCTAAAACCAATTCCGCAGGATGATCTAGCATCTGTTCCCTTTTAGCGAGGTCCCACTTGATTTTAAGCACTCAGACTGTGCAAAGTGCATGCAGTTGCTGCAGTGTAGCTACTTCTAAGGTGAAATACTTCTAAAAATGCACCCACTCCCTCTTTGTCGTATACCAGCTTTCAGTTAAGTCTGTGTCATGATAACCAGGTGTAAGGATTTCTATTAAGCACTAAGAGTTCAGCTCTGAGTTGTCCTGGTGGCTTTGCGGGAAGTAAATCAGATCGTATTTGCCTTCAGAGGAGCGATGGGTGGTATCGAAACTCCAACTGTAGCTGTTTCCCATGGCAATTTTCACTTTACCCCCAGAGCTGAAAGGTAAATGTCCTCATTGCATTAGTCACAGTGAATAAATTATGGAACAAGCTTTCAAAAGCTCCGAAGTAAAGTGGCCATATTTTAACATGTACTTAGGTACCAATAGTATTTTCACTGGCACCTGTGAAAACCTGGATAGGTTTAGGGCTGTTAAGAGCTGGGGCTTTCAGCAAAGCTCTGCTAGTTCACCCAAACAGCCTCTTTAGATGTGGAGCAAGATGCTGGGTTTGTGTGTAAACTAAGATCAGCCTTCAGGAGCTCTCATTTCCTAACGCTGTTCTCGTGCTCATAGCAAAATTAGGGTTTAAAATAATATTCTGCAGCGTAAGCAGAAGCCATGGGGAGGGACATTTTGGTGAATGCTGGTTCTCTTTTACTTTCAGACTCTCAGTATGCTATAAAATGTGTTGCAAAGCCTTGACGTTCTGCAGAAATGAAATGCTTTTTGACAGCTGCTGTCGATGGTAAAATGCTTTGTCCCTCGGCAGCAGTAGCAGAATGTTTTCAATGTGAGTGGTTCTAAAATTGGAGGGAAAACACAGACCACTGAACAGTTTTGTTTAAAGGTTGTTTGCACAATTTGGAAAGGAGTCCTTTTATACAGAGAACACAATTCACTCTAGAAACACAGTAATTTTTCAAAACAAGATATAGGGTATTAAATGGTTAAGACTAAGTAGGTGGGCAGCTAAAGTATCTGCCACTTCTAAGAGCAAAAATAGCATGTACCTTATTAAAAGCAGCCTGATAGGGTCAGTAGCCCAGTCTCAGAATACCACCCAAGAACAATTTCAATTTTAATAGCTTTTACTATGTATTTCATAAGCATGCCCATTGAAATTGAGTCATCAAAGCCTCCCAGTTCCTCCAAGACAGATTTTAGCCCGAGAGCTTGGAGTAATTATCCCACTGGATGTTAGCCTGTGTAGCTATTTCAACCTCGTTCATCATTTCAAACAGCTAAATACTCTGCCTGCTAATTTCATCATACGGATTATCCTCTCTTACTTGTCTATATTTTTCTTTTTTTTTTTTTTTTTTTTTTTTTTTTATTTCTGGGGGGTGAAATATTGCCTTCTTCCCCTGTTTTAATAAGCTGAGCAGGCATGCACCACTGCACCGCTTCTGCCTCCTATTTCTTTCAGCTCGGAGAATGATCTTCTGGGGGAAGAGCTGGGAGTAAATGTGAAGGTGAAAACTTGGCCACTTTTACCTGCAGGCTGGAACCAGCTGCTTTCAACCCGTGTCTGAAAATAGTCTTGAGCCTATCTGAATTTATCTGCCTCTGTTTGCAGTGTATTCTGAGCAGGTCTACTTTCCTGCGTACCTTCCCTTTGTTTTACACTGTATGACACTGGCTTTCCCGGGCTGTGCATGATACTGTATCTCTGCTAATGCACGTCATGGAAGAGCTGACTCGGTGACAGGCAAGCATCAGGTCCACCAGGTCGTTTGTTATATCTACTAATTGCAAGCAAAGGTACATATGAAGAAAAAAGGTAACGTGTATTACAAATCTTGTGTGAAAGTACTAGAAGAAATTCACATTTTTATGTGTCACCCTGTGGTGAGAAACAGCCTTAACTTATCCCAAAATGTGCTTTATATAGCTCTCCTCAAGAACAGAAATAAAGTGGATCTAAGGCTAGATGACTGAGTGGAGTGAATGGAGGTCTTTTTCCACTTACTGATACAGCCTTCCTTCAAATATCTCACAGATGTAGGCTACGGTGAGCGTCCAGTTCGTACCTCTGGTACGACGTAGCTGGCATTTTATTTGGTGCCTCAATTCTACAGTTGATTTTAAACTTGGAAATAAGTGGTTAAAGGTAGACAAAAAAATACTGACAAGGAAGCTTTTCATGTGCTTCTAACAGTGCAAACTCTCTTGCTGAATTTGGGACTCGGACTGCACCCCGTAGCATCCCGACCTGTACCCTGCAGCATGCTGTGACAGTGCTGCTTTTTTAGTTTGGCGAGTAGCTTATTTTTGCATTTGGGCATTGCCGTTGAATAGCGGGGTGGCCTTAGTCCTTGGGAGGAGCTGGCTTTCTCCCTGGCTCCTCAGCATCCTCAGGGACAGCGACGTCAGCCTTTGGGGAAGCGACAGCGGGCTGCACCTCGGCGCTCTCCCTGGCTGCAGCGTGGGAGCCAAGGTGAGCGTGCGAGGAAGCCTGTCCGCCCGCTCGGCTCTCGGCCTGTGCCTCGGCACAGCTGCTGACAAGCTGGGAGAGGGGGTGAAGAAGCTTATCTGGGGACGTGGCGGCGGGGAATAGCAAGGGGGCATAGGACATTTGCCACGGGAGACGCTCCGCATCACGGATCCGCGAGCGCACCTAGGGCTAACGCAATTGCGGGGAGAATGCTTCGTTAGAGTATTTGTTAATGATCTTCTTTGCAGACTAAGTAAATCTATGGTTAGTTTGGTGGAGCCTGCTAGGAAAAGACCCTTCCTGGATTGTCTGAGTAGCTAGACAAGAGCCGTATCATTTCAGAATGACCTTGGTGTTAGGACACATTGATATTTTAGGCAATGTTCTTTTAATTTTTGCAAATTTGTAACATTAGTTATGGTTCAGTACCAGTATCAAGATCATTAGTATTAAGTCAAATACTTTTGGATTCACAGGGCAGTAATTGCAGCAGATTTGCAGCTATTTATTGGTAAGTTTTATTTCTGCTTTGCCATCATCGCAGAGTCCTTTGGCCAAATCTTGTCTTCGCTACAAGCAGAAATATTCTATGTTCTTCGTTTCTTCTCCTCAGCCATGGAAGCCATACCTGTGTCCTCCGTGATTTCGTTGACTTAAAAAGCCAGTCTCCTGGAAAAGCTGCCGTTTGCATGAAAGTTGCTCAGATGGCATGGAGGTGACATAGACTACACTTGACTAACCAAACTTCACACCTGGTCTTTAAAATATTTCATCTGGCCGTTCCCAAAGGAGAATACAATCACAGGATAAATACAAAGGTGTAGCTAGGGAACAGCAGTTACTGAAAGATGTCAATCTTGTAACAATTGCAAAAAAAACCAACCCACTTCTCAAGACAGAGAAAAGTAAGTATTAAGCATTAGTTGTTTTCAACTGTTATTTATTAATAGCAACTCACACAGGAGTTTTCAAGAAATGACCGTCAGCCAGAAGAGCAATAGAGCCCTTAACAGATAAATTGATATAAAGTCACCTCAAATTCAATGTAAAATTATTTTACAGTGTCTGTAGCAGCTATCTGATTTTCATGAGACAGAACTTTCTGTATCTTCTTCCACATACGTAACAAAAAAATACGAGCCTGCAAACCTGTATAAACAAAGAAAAATACATCAAAACATAATGGAGAGGATGGAGCTCTTCTAGTGCTGTTGATTGCTGAAGAGAAAATAGAGAACCCATTAGGACTGCCTTCCTATTCTTTAATTCTTTCCCTCCCCCCACCCAGCCCCTCAACCCAACCGAGGCTATTACACACATGAGGACACACATCTTCAATCATTTCATATCCTCCCCAGCACTCTACAAGCCGTACTTCACCCTCTTGCCTTTCAGCACCATATATAAACAGCACACATATTCCCTCAGGACAGTGCACAACTCTGTTTCCTCTCTCAACACAAGCGCACGTAGCAGCTGCGTGCTACGAGCCACAGGCAGAGTCAAGGTCGCGCGCATGTCCTTAGGACCACTTCCTTTTGTTCTTCGCTCGTAATTTTCCCTTCGGACTTTGTTGGGTGTTACTGTGGTAGCTGCTCTCCAGCAGAGTGGAGTTCTTAATTTGGGGAAAATTCCAAGGGAAAAGGAATCTTATCTATTTTTCTCTAATTCAAATATTATGTTTGTTTTACTACTTTGTAATGTCTCATTTTTCTTTTGAAATTCAAATCGCACTCTGAATAACTACACCTATTACATGGTTATAAGTAAAAAGTCTCTTGCTTGCTTCCTATTATGTCCAGTGTGTGTAAGCCTTATATTATGCTACCTCAAAGACTATGCTGGAAGCCGTATAGTCAAAGGATACATAAGGTAAATATACTCCTGATTTATTCTTTGTGAGGTAAAGTAGTTCTAATGAACGCTGTGGGCAAATGACACTCCCTTGAGTTAGGTCCTGGGCAAATTTCTCTGACAAATATTACTAACATACCTTGTATCAGTAATTTGTCATAGTCCTATGAAATAGATTGTATTGGCCTCTTAAGAGCCAGATTTCGCCTTAGCGTTGTTCCATTAGTTTTGAAGTAAAACGTGGTAGCTTATTTCCCAAAGACTATAGGAAAATGTAGGGTTTAGCACTGCATAGGATGTCAGGGAGACTGTTCAGTGACCTAAGTAGACTATTTTTTTTTACAGCAAGGGAGGCCTATTTTGTGAATGTCTCTGGTAAAAAGGAAAGGTTGGAAAAGCTGCTCAGAAAAAGGACTGGGGAAGGAACCCAGTAGCTACTTTACAAAGTGACCATACCGGTGTTGAGATGGTCTAATGAACAACCAGAGAAAAGTAAGGAACCCCCATGAAATTTTTGTCTGTATTATCAGAGGACTTTGGGCGTTTCAAACTTAGGAGGCAGGTTTTCTGAAGTTACTGATGTAACGTGCTGTTAGGACAGAAGCATAGCGCAGAGCGAGGCCTAGGGTACTTAGGCATCATATTAAAGCTCTGAGGTGCATGTCGGAGCTGTTTGCTGTCAGTTCTGAGCAATGACCGTGGGGAGAGACCAGAAATGGCTTCTGGCTGCCATTGTAGGGCACTGAAGAGGTGTCACTTGGAACAAATGACTTTTCTGCATAGTGACTGGTCTACAGGTAAGAAGCCCTTAAATTCAGCTGAAAGCTCTCCTTCATTTGATAAGCAAGGTTTGGAAAACTTTGCCAATAAGCATTTTCTGGTTGGGGATGTAAAAGATCCACGTGCCTATGACAGGCAGACAAAAACTGTGTCAGCATCCTGCTACCAGTAGCCACCCGGCTGCAGGTCCTTGTTTAGAGAGCTGGTAGCGTAGCAGACTGCCACGTTACACACCTTTGTATACGTGTATTTTAGACAAAGAAAAAAATTCTCTGGAAAGACGCAAAGGATGAGCAAAAGAGAAGCTGTGTGTGAGACAGGATGGCAGACCTACTAAACACTTTAACAAGGTATTTTCAAACAGAATTATTAATGAAAAACTAATTAATTCAGCCTACTCGTCAATTTTAGGCTATGGCCCCTTTTCTGATGGAATTATTGTTGCTTGTGTTTTAACACGTAAAGCCAAACAGAAATGTCCTTTCTCCTGTCATATAGAATAACCAGAAGAATCAGGAGAAATGCTTGACACCCAAGTAGCCTCAACAGTTGGTACACTGTAGCTGTCAGCATGAAATCAAGTGCAAAATTGCCAGATTTGGAGTCCTTCCTAAAATTGCTTGCTCTGTCAAGTGGAAGTAAAGGACATTGACCAGAAAAATGACACAAGACTTTTCCAGAGGCAATCCTTGCAGAAACTCCATTTCACCTATACAAGAACCGTATCCTTCATCTGCACACTGAGTTGCCAGTTTAGTAAAGACTTGTCACTATCTCTGCCTCATAACCTCCACAGAAATCAAGTAAAAATCAGAAGAAAAGACCTGGTAGTTTCCTTCTCAAATGGATACAGTTTGGTCTTCCCAAAAGTAAGAAAGACAGTCTGTCTTGAGAACTTTCTACTGTCATAAATGGTAAATTTGTAATAATAACTTGTTATTATCTGAGCAAAATTTTGGAGTTATTTCACAAGAGATGAAAGGACTTGCACTCCCTTGCTTCCAGCGGAAGGATTTAAAGAATGGTAAGTGCTAGCACTGCTGTCCTGTAAATAGGTATCTGTGTGATACACATACATTTTGACATTGTTCTCTATAAAAAAGCGTCTCATACTTGGTTTTGCTTGAGATGGATAACAACTTAGGCAACAACTTGTCCCGGGAGGAATGTACTGTAGATACCTCTTAAAGTAAGAAGGAATGGCAAATAGGGAAGATACAAATTTCTTCAGACTAAATTGTAATAATGAACAAAATTGGGCTTCTGTCATACCATTTATTTAGAAATAGAATATTATCTCTTTCAAAGGGATGCTATGGTGTTCTTTTTTCTGCTATAATTTCTGTAAGCATGACAAATATTATAGTTTGCCCACCCAAATAATTGTACTGAATCAAAGGCAGTGCATCCGTTACAAGTATGTACACCAGGGGTTACCTTGACCCAACAACACACTAATGACTCCAGTCAAGGAATATGAAGTTTTGGGGAAGCAGAGGAAGATCTTTCGCATTGCCTGCATACTAATTAGAGAAAAAGCCGCACTCCAGTGTTTTAAGAGACTTTAACCAAGTAAGCTCCCAGAAACAGTTTACTATCTCATCTTCATGTTGATGCTAAGTTATATTTGAAAAACTAATAGATTGGCCGTGTCCTCCCCAAAGTATTTGATTTAAAGTCCAAGCTTTTTTAAGTACTATATATTGCCATTAGGATAAAATATTGGGTAGTACTATATCCTGGACACCATATTTTTAAGAATATGCTTCATGCCTCATTTACCAGAAATGTATTGAGATTTTCCTGAGCCAACATTCAAAGAATAACTTGACATTTTTCATAGCGAAATGCCATGGTTTTGCCTTTTTTTAATTCCTTGGCTGCCCTGAACTGCTATTTTGAATTACTCGTTTGTTTGTTTACCGTCTAAAGCTCAAGTAGAATATGTTTGTGTGCTGCATATAAAACATGTAAGAAGTTGTTAGATTTTCAAAGATAAAAGTGTCATAGAACATATAAGAGCAAAAGAAAGTTCAGCTGAATAATGTAGTATGCAGCAATTATCAGCTACAAACACGCACGTGTATAAACATATAAAAGGTGTGGAGACAACTGCCTGGTCCAGTCTCATTATCGAGTGGGACAAGTATTAGTTGGCCAGAGACTGTGAGTTTCCAGATATTACCTGGTGGCAGTTGGCTCTTGGAAAACTCTTGATTCCTGAAAACTGACAAGGGAAGCAGCAAGCAAAGCACAGTTATGGTACGTGATGCTGGAGGCGGCTGCCGTGAACAGGGGGATGATTCCTGCTGGGGTGTCATTTCTCAGCTCTACGTAGTCAACTCGCTTGATAATGCATGCCACTCTTCTCCAACTAGTGCGTTAGGCACCTGAAACCTCGCACGAGATCTGTCTGTACTAAGCGGACTGAAGTTTAGGCTGAGATACTACTGCTTAATTTGAAACAAAGGAGGGGTGTGGAGGAAGCATCATTTGAATTGAAACAAAAATAACTTCTACCGGAAATCATATATTGTCCGTGTCTCAGTACTGACTAAAGTGGTTGCATTCTCCCTGCATGAACCTCACTCTGAAGGTCTATCTCCCAAGCTGGTTAAAAAGTCTTGCAGGGGCTGCCGCAAGCTGTGCGTGTCCAGATCACCACTGCAGAATGGCAGAACTTGTTATGGGCTTAGTCCCTTGTACTCAGTGCATGTGCTGTTTAAGATGTAGTTCATGAGGGTGGCAAAATGTAAGATGGTGGGTTTAACCCTCAATGCTGAACCAATATCATGTTAGTGCAATTCCTCTTGTTTACTACCAAAAGATTGCCTGCTGATAGCACTGCTCAGCTTCCCCTGCTGCCTTAGCGGTCCCAATGTCTTTTAACAATTCTGCATGCTTCCTCAAGTTTTCTTTTGGTTACCACCCGTGACGTGTCCTGTTGAGCATTTCTCTTCCTGTGTGGCTCTGTGCTCTCATGAAGTGCTAGATTTCTACTTTATTCTCTAGAGTAGAAAGTCAGAGAAGATAGGGGACAGAAGAGAGCAGAAGTCCTTGAAGATGCATAATTAAAATGTTTAAGCCAAAAGAAAAAGAATAAGAGCGATTCAGACTGTAACGCCTATCAGAATGCGTATTTTGAGGTGTGTTTATTAAGGATGTCTGTGCACACTTTTTGAGATCTTATAGCCCACAACTAGTCCCACTGATTTTGGCAGCGCTACCCATGTAAGCAAGGCAAGGTTCTCTGCTCTCTCCCCAGTCCTGCCGGACTAATAAGAAAAATCCAGAACAGAAGAAAAGATTGTCCGATAACTTTATTCTCATCAAACCTGAATAGTTCAAGCTCAGGTCTGCAGTTCCTAAGAACGTGTACATCACTGAGACCACAGTTCAGGAACAGAGATGAGATTCAAAAATCCCTTCAGCACCAGATGAACTGTGAAGCAGCAAATCACACAGCATACGCTACCACAGACAGCAAACGTGGAATAAACAGGGATGAGGACTGCAAACAAAAGAGCGAGCTAGGGTTAATTCAGGTTCACAGTGGGCTTTGGATCTGAACTAAAAATATATCTCTCAAATGCAAATAGAGAAAAATGATGGGCATTTGCATGATTGACAGCCTTTCGAAACAGAAGTGTTGCTATAATTAAGCAATAATGTATGAGTGAGTGTACATTATGACAAATTGGAAGCTTGGTTGATTAGATTGAGCATATAAGCTGTCAGTATAATTATCACATTTTAATCATTTTTCTCCATTTTTTATAACAGCATTGTCTTCAGCCTCATTTGGTGCTTATTAGATTGATATTCTAAGAGGAATTGTACAACATAAAACATGTCCTTTAACAGGATGAACTTTAGATAAGACTTTAGGTATGTCTATAAACATTTATAATGATGGCTGTTGTGTCTCAACTTTTTGCCACATCTTATGTGTCAAATAATGTTGTTTTAGAGCTTTCTTGATCATGATAAAATATTATAAACAGAACGTACTTTATCTCGCTAAGTACTTGCATACTTGCTGTGTATTTTAAGATGTCATAGGGAAAACATATCGCATTGTTACAGCTGAATAATGAATTAATGATACACTGCAATCGTTAACAAGATGCTGAGTCAATCCGTGTGGGAGTAAGATTCTTCCATTTTCGTTGCAACTATGCTGAAATGTACGTAATTTTTTAAACAAGAAAGTGTTCTTTGTCAACACCCAGGAAACAGCAACATTTTAACCAATTTAAAAGGTTTAATTTTATACCAGTTACCTTTCTAAGATGTAAACCACTGGAGGAGTAGCATGCCCCTGAAATTGCAATATAACAAAGAAAACAGAGGTTCTTAACACGGTCATGCTCTTACAGTTTTACCCTATCTCAAATTAGATCTGAGCAGCTCTTCACCACTGTTGAAATAAGAAGGTGGAAGGTGGCCTGGGTGTTAAAACACAGGTCTGTGAAACAAAATTCTCCAGGTGCTTTCACCATTTCTGCCACTGGTTTGCTGCTTGGCCTTGGGCAAGATGCTTATCTGCTCCCCAGATTAGTAGCCCATTGGGAAAGAGAGATACACACGTGCTCTGCAGGGATTACTGGAAAATTAATGTGCTCTAGGTCTCAGTTTTCTGCTGTTAAAATTCACATTGTGTAGCCTACTCAAGGCTTTGCAGCTGCTGTAGAGAGCGAAGTGTAGACTTTACATGGCCTTTCTGGCCAATGGTGAATTTCCTTATTAAGGATAACTATCAAAGCTGACAGTACAATTGTTCAGTGAGGAATTACATAGAACTAATCAGAGCAATAGAAAGGTCTTAATTATTCTCAGATTACTTAAAAGTATTCAGTAGCAATGTTTTAAATGACCTTTTCTATGAAGATTTGGAAAAGAATGGCTTGAGAAAAAATTCCAGGCAACATAGGTGTCTTCCGGAAATTATTCCTTCCATGTCCTCTGCAGTATACCCTCAATAAATTGAGAGAATTATCTTTTCTTAAGGTGCCTTGTGATATTGACAGTGAAATCTGAGATACCAAAGTCCTCATTAGTTGATTATTTTTAGAAATGGAAAATTGGCAAACCTGCATGAATATTTGGTATAGTATGCTTTGCCTGTGTTTATTTCCTTTCCTAGGCTTTCCACAAATTTTCTTTGGAGTTGATGCTAGAAATGGTCTCAAATTTATATATAGTAGGCTCAATTTGAAGAATATTTGCAGAAAGTTATTTTGAATTCAGAAGTGCAAAGATTTATATAATAAAGCTGATTTTAATATAGTAATTTCTTGATCCTTTGAAAATTTACCTTGTGACCTCAGTTCTTAACTTTGAAGTCCTCCAACAAAATACTTCAGCATTTCAACAGTCTTCACTAAGTTCAAGGTGAAGATGTTATTTCAAGTCTTGAATATTGCTGTCTGCGCAGAATAATCATGTGCAATTCTTAATTCTTCTGCTACTACTTCTAATGACCCAATTACCAGTAAAATGCGTAAGAGCAAGATTTTAGCATTGATTTTTCCCTTGATTTTCTCAATAGCTTTCACAAACCTGAACTTAACATGCTTTTTATCACAATTATAAGGGTTTGATGTTGGATCTTACTAGGTTTATTTAGTGTTTCAAAAGACTCAGTGAAGCCCCTTCCATGAACTTATCAAGGAATATTGGTTACCTAAGTGTGAGAGGTAGAGCCTCATTGTTGTATGAAAATGATGTAAGAAAATCATGAGTAAATGGCCAGGTCTTGATTGGAAAACAACCTAACAAGAGAGTATCTCAAAATTCAGTGTATCAATGTCATTGTTGTTCAAGAGATTTACTCTGCTCAGAGGCTCAAAGATGCAGATGACTAGCGAGGTGGGAAAACTTGCTGATTGAATCCATTAGTTAGCTCAGTGAAGCTGAGGGACTCTTCCAGGTGTAGCTTTGTATGACAGAATTCAGGAAGGGACAGATGAAAGCCACCTGCCCCTGCCACGACAGCCTCTCCAGTTGCATTTGGCCTTGCCTTGAGACCGCTGCGTAGGCGAGTGACAGCAGAAGTGCTGCGTCTCGACATTACCAGCGCTACTGGGGAAGCAGATCAGCGCTGGTGTTCGTGCCGCCGAAGGGTGCGTGGGCACAGCACAGTTTGCAGAAGCAGCCCGGGGATTCGCGCTGGGACACCCGGTGCCACCACCACCCGCCTGCTGCAGGGACCCAGCTCACCGCGCAGCGGGAGGTAGCTCGGATGGTCTAGCTTGGCTCACCGTGGCAGGAAAAAAAAGCCCTGCACCTCGCTGGGCTTCGGGTTTGGTAAAACGGAGTGTGTGGGCCTCTGTGATACGCTTCGAGGCTTTCGGATAACCCGGGCCAAGAACTGTGGGTATGGGCAGGCTGATGGAGGCAGCGTGAGCTGCTGGGGCTCCGCACTGCAGCGAGGCGACTGCCCGGTGTCCTGACGAGAGCTGGCTGGCATCCAGCCGCCGGGCAGCGCGGGCAGAGCAAAATCACACCTGTCTGCATGCATCTGTGTACACTGCCCAAGCCAAAACACACCAGTGCTCTCAAGGACACCTTCTCCCAAACGTCAGAAAGTGCCACAAATACAGTTATCTAAACTTGTTAGGCAGTGCTGCCACAGAAGGTGGCACATGGGTATCTGTGCTGGGAGAGGTAAAAAGCAAGAGGAAAAATTTAGTTTTCAAATGACAGAGGGCTAATTTCCTCGCTGGTGAAAGCAGGCTCTCTGTATTGCGTATATCTTCTTATACACCGGTGCTTGCTCTTCTCCAAAGAGGAGAAGGTGACAGAAATGTAACCTGAAAAAACATTCAGGTTTGGTTTGGGGAAAAAAAAAAAGAGCAGGGGCTTAGATCTCTTCTTTTTTTTAAGGATTCTGCTTCACCTCCCATGGTGTTAGAAGATTAATTTACTTTCCCTTTTCTTTCATACCAGTGTGTATTCCATAGCGTTAATTTATTCCTCAAGGTCTGATAACATCAGTTCTGTGTCCATTGTCATCAAAGCGTATAGGTGATGTGTAGAAATGATAACAAGGTTGCATTTTTTTCTGTGCTTGATGCCTATTCAACAAAACAGCCTGCTAAGCATTCTTCTTAGATTTCTCTATTGTCCAGTTTGCTGGAAGAGCCCGAAATATTTTTCTGTCCTGTAAAAAAAAAAAAAAAAAATTGTGAATTTAGACGTCAGAGAAATACCAACTTTCAAAAAATAGTAGACAACTTTTTTTTTTGGTATGTCTTCCACGTAGGCACCTTTTGTTCTTGAGATTGCCCAATAATTTTTATTATAAACATTCTATTTTCACTTATGCACTTGGTAAATTTTAGCAGAGGCTCCTGCTAGAGAAAAATATTTTGCCCTTGCTAAAAATTCTGGAGATCTCTTCAGAAGAATTTAATGTTCTCATACTTCGGCATCAGTGATTGAAATCTGGCAAGAAGGTGGCCTTTACATAAGGGGTATGCTTCTGTCATTCAGGTAAGCTGATCTATAAGCCTTTCCAAACAAAACCAAAACGGCCTTTTACCACACAGTGTAGACTTTTAAAAGTTAAGAGCAAAATGCCGCCGGTGGTTCAGCTGTTCTGAATAAAAAGCCAAGCATGACTTTTCCTGCAGTAGTATCTTTGGGTTGCTGAGGGAAAGCTTAGTTCTGGCATTGCCAAACTTTGCAACGTAATCAGGTTTAATAGAGTCTTCACTTATGTAGAATGTGTAAAAAGTACTGTTTTAAACTTACTCAAGAGACTTTACCCTCTTTGGTTCCAGTTTAGTCAGGTACTTAGCTTCAAGCTGCTCAGTTTCCTCGCACCTTAAATATGACTGAAACCTTTCATGTGGCATCATGTTTGTGTACCATGTTCAGTTAGGGCTTCTGTCCTGCCGACGTCAGACAAGTCCACCGTTTTCACGTTCACTGTTGGAATCATGTTTTTTCTGTTCCTGAAGGAAAGTTGTATTATTTATAGAGCTATGTGTCTACTGGGATTAGCCAGGTTGTAAACCAGCAGAAATTATCCCGATCAATGGCTTTGTAAGGAGAAATACGTCTGACTAAACTGAAAGAAAGTAAATATGAGTTTACTCAAAAAAAAAAAAAAATACACACGAGGAATGAGAAGAGCTTTGTTTAAAGTTCAGAAATGCACCAGATTTTTTTACAAATGGGTTTGAAACATTTACCTGCTCTCTGCAGTTTTACATAGAAGTCTTGTCTTCTGTATCTGCACATGGAATATATCTTCCTAGACAAAGGATTTATCATCAACGTGTATTGTATGGAAGCAGAATTTGCCATTTGTAAATGTATGGATACAAAATGTATACGTTGTACAACTCCCAAATATTTGTATATCTTCTCTGCACTTTTATGTTTGAAAGGCAACTATTCTGTCCATTTCTAATTGTCTGCCCATTTCTAATTACAGGTTTAGGATGCAGAATTCCATTTTCTGACCACCCACTATTTTTTACTAGAACTAAGTCACCGGCAAGTTCTCTTTTCAAAGCAGTTTCCTATGTACTTGTACAACATTATTCCACAGATTTGCTATTGAAATGAAATACTGCAGTGACCTTTTTAATTCCCCTGACTTTTTACAATCTTTGAAATTTAGCACAACAGCAGGAGTTTAATCATATTCACTGATGTAGAAGACAAAATAAGGCACCTCTACGTTCAGATAGAGATACGACCTCAAAGGTGCAGAGCCTTCAGAGACTCACTGGAGATCCCCAAGGACAATTACAGGGATATTGCTTGTGTTCTTCCTGTAATCTCTGACTTTGCCTCCTGATAACACGAGCAGAAATTTTGCACTTACATTGTGTGCCAGAGTATTTTGTTATTGCTGCCTGAACGCTGTTGTTTTCCTATCAAAGAATAATCTCATATTTACTTTATCTCTTTGTTCCAGTTTATGTCCGCTTCACAACAGTTCCCAGGTGTGAATTTCCAAGGTCTTCGATTCTCTCACCGCTGCAAGGTCCGAGGCTTTGGTTTCATGCTCGTCCCCTTTTTCTGCCACGGTATGAAAGTTTAGCAACAAAACAACCTAAACCACTCATCCGCTGGCAGTTGTCTGTTCTGTCAGTGGGTTTGTCACTTCTGTTGATTGATGTCAGGTGGACCAAAGGAAGGCTTTAAAAAATCCCAGCATGTTTATCCATTGTCCTAGAGTGACAGGGCAGATCAGCTCTCTTAAATCCTCCTCCCATGCAGCAGCCATGGTGGGGTGACTGACGAAGAATCCCATCAGCTCTGAGCTATTTTCACTGTCAGACTGGAGCGGAGGAGCAGTACATGATCTCTCTACAAATGTTTTTGACAGCTTAACAGTTAAAAGTACAGTGTGGGTGCTTTTGCCTGTGTGTGCTCACACATAAATGTGCTCAGGACAAGACTGTGAGCAATATTACACCGAGAGACTCCTTTGTAAGCACTTGGAAAGATAAAACCTGCTGCTTTTCTTCCACAAATTGTCTTCAATGCAAACAATCATCGTAAATGCTTTTAAAGTTACCCTTTTTTAAGTTTTGGTCCAGCTGACTAGAGCTAGAGCAAAGGATGAGTATCAAGGGTTAATATCAGACCCCTTAAACTATTTTTGTGGACACTATCGCTGCCTTATATGCAGGAAGATCAGCACTGGCTGGCGCATTCTATTGCAAGACTTTTTGATGGCCTCTGTGAATTGAGTCCATAGCTGTGGTTCAGTTAATCAAAGGCAGAGACAAAACCTATCGTCATGAGCTGGCAGCCACAGCAGAAAACATGGAGTCTGGAGGCATGGTGGCTCCTGACACTTCTGCTGAGCAGACAAAGGATTGCATTGATACTCTTTCTGATGTAACTCTTTTGTTGAAAGAGACTCTGGTTGTTTGGGAAATTATTCAAATATCAGTCGTGAGCACTAAATTCAAGTTTGTTAAGAAACGCACAACAGCATCTTACATCTTGTTGGACTTGCTTTTTGCGCGTAGCTCTCGGTAGCACGAGCTTTTGGTATCTTCCAGGTTTGTTGAAGTTAATAGCAGTGAATGGGAGATGCTTAATGTAGTTGCAGAAAATCTTGCAAAACTTTTCACCTGGATTCTAGATATGAATTTTTTTTGTCCGGAGTTTACCGTGTATCGTCAGCTTCTACAGATTTAGATACTTCAATGATAAATTGCATAAATCAGATGCTTTCTTCAATGTTTGTGCTTCAAGAATTCTATAAATAAGAAAGTTTATTGACTGATTTGATGAAAGGACGTTTCAAAGCTGCATTTGTAGTTATGTACCTAATAGTATTTTTCTAAATGAACATTTCATTGGCAATCAAGGCTCAGCATCAAAACCACGAAGCTTCTCTGAGGGGTCTTAACTGACCTAAAGTTTTCAATGAACAAATGCCAAGTTTTCCTAATCTGGAAGTTTTCCAGTTAATCCTCAGAGTAAGTCCAAACCGTGAATAAATCTGAGCATCTGCTCAAAAGGTTGCAGAAAAAGGGTTGAGGCACCTTGGGTAGATCATTGCAAATTACTTGCTTCGCTCACGTTCACCATTTTTAGAGAGGGGCTTTGTGGAAATTCAGGTTGCTGAACTGGTCAACTTACAGCTAGGTGATAAATCTTCTGAGAAGCCAAATCACATGTTCAGCCAAGACACTATTCTTAGATTAACAAATGAAGTCATTTATCTGAGGACACTTGTTCTTGACAATATTTTGTTTGACCAAAAACTACTAAAAAAATACATTAGTCTAGCAATACTTGCTGTTAAACTTGACATCCACACAGGGATCTTTAACAAGCCATTTGTGGCCCTTCATTACAAAATTTACTGCACAATACTTTATGTGCTTCCATATCCCTCACATAAAGCGCTGTACAGTAGTTTCAATAAAATTTGTGCGAAGTGCTTTACAAAACTCAATCTCAGCAATGGGATTCCATCAGAAAGACTGAGTATCACAGTATTAGACTTTTATTTGCAAGGATTTTCCCTGTAAATGACTAAATCGCTATTCAGTTGAGAGACAACTCACTGTAAACAGTGTATTGCTTCTGGATATATCACCTGTGATCAATAGGCTCCCTTTCTGCCTCAGCACTTGGTAATATTGTATACGGGTTTGATTAAATGTTTAAAAACATTTTTTAAGTGGCAGAATTAAAAAGGATGGACTCATTACCAAAAACATTCAGCTTTTAATGCAACACTAGAAAACATTTACTGGTGCTATATCATCTTAGGGTGTGATCTAATCACATCTAATAACTTATGTCAAACTGCCCTTCATTAGTATGTGGATAGGAGACACACGATCCAAGGGAACTCTAAATTTTTCTGAAGAGGTGGCACAGATGAGATCCCACCACATTGTTATTGATTCTTTTAATTCAACATCAACTACAATTTCTTTTTATTAGCTTTTACGATTACTTCCTTTTGCTACTTTATTTTTTCTATCTCCTTCGCTTGTCTGACAAGTCCTAAGCTCCAGCTTTTCCACTGAAGAGCTACTAATGCTATAAACGTACAAAATTATACAGGCAGACCCACTCCTTGGGTTGTCTAAGTGTTTGTGACAACCACAGGCACTTCCAGCTTGATTTAGGAAGTGCCTCTGTTGCTGGATCCCACAGGGCAGGGAGTCAAAGGTCAGTGTTGAGGGCAAAGTTTGCAGTTTTTGTGCTGTGTGCTATTGTTTATTGAAAAAAGGTGTAGACCCTTTATTTATTTTTTTGTCCATTCGTCTTCAGGATGCACAGACACTGTACCCCAAACATACCTGTAAAAGAAACTTTTATAGGGGTCTATGTTGCAGTACTCAGAGCCTGGGTAAGGCAGTTTCCTTGTCCCGCTCACGTTCGGTAACAACTCAAATCACACGATTGTGAACTGTGTTTTCTACAGGACTTTTGTCTCCTTCACTGCACGGACTGCATGATGCTCACTTAAAAAGCAGCTGTTTAACATTCTTTTCATCCTCAGTTTTCAGAGTATGGCCCCACGCTGTGAGTACACACAACTTCAATTTGACTTTACAAACCTGGATTAGTTTATCTTCACATGTTCACTGTGTAGTGAGGTTGTTATATCCCTGTTTAGTGGAAAGGGAAATGAGGCACAGAGGGCTTTAATTTAGAAGTTTCTGATACGAAGGCCCTGATTTGTTTGGTGTACGCGGTATTAAGTAACTCATCGCAGCTCTGAAGCTCATCCCTGTGGATTTCAGCTGCAGCTACGATCGGTCGGTGATTCTGCTCCAACTAGCATCCATGGGTAAGAAACTGGGTTTATGGACCTTGCTCAGTCCTATTAGAAATGCATTGTAGAAGCAGAGGCAGAAAGAGTTTTCTAAGGTGGCGCTGAAAGATCTTTCCTAGGAAACTACTCTTCTTGGAGGCCTCTGGGTGTTTTAGTAACCACTTTCCCAGTTTGATTGCAAACAGGACTAGACCATACTTTATTCAGTTCGGCAAATCAGTTAAATGACTTTTCCATCACACGGCCTCTTATTTGACTTAACAATTAATCCTATCAATGTAGAGATTGCACATCAAAAAGTTATTGCTGAAGCCGGCGAAAAAGCTCAGCTTGGCTTTGCCTCTGAGGCTGGCATTTTAAAGAGAGCAGACTCCTTTTACCATGCCAGCTCAAACAAACCCAACGCCACTGCCGGGGCAAACAGTTCCTACATACTATTCTTTACCCTAGCCTTCCCTCTGAACATCTTTTCTGTTATGGTTTGTCCTAGTTGTCCTTACTTTACCTTCTATCCTTAAAAATATTCAAAACTAACCTAAACTAGAAAACTCCCATTGCATTCTTGTCCCAGTCTATATTTTTTCCCATATCCCTTTTCCACTTTCTGTTCTTTCAGCATTTCAGACTGAATTCAAACAAATTCTGAGCTTTAGGGACTGTCTCCTGGTGTGGCATAGCCATTTCCAGGAATGCCCAATTTCATTTCTCTAGGCCTGGACTGAAGGGAGCTGGCTCCGCTGCCCTTTGAGGATGCTGTTTGCAACCTGCAAGGTGTCTGTGTGCAAAGAACGCGAAGGACGGGAAGAATCCGAGGAGGTTTAGTGGTCACATTAAAGTAGTGTGACTTCTCAGACCTGAACCTTGGCCAAATGGCAGGTGTTTTTTCAATAGCAGCAGCAGAAGGCATTTTTTTAACACATAACCCATATTGTCTGCCAAATACTAAAAGATTCAGCAATGGTTGGTGTTTTCCAGTTTCATCCCTTTCGTCACTGTCCTCCTCTCTCCCAGCCAAACTGGGCATTAATTTCTTCCTGGCTTTCTCTGTAGTCGCAGCCACCAGCAAGACCAGCTAAGCTGAAATGAAAGGATCAAGTCAGAAGTAAGGAGAGGACCCACATGTCAGTGGGGGCTCTCACCCCACCTCCCCTGTGCAAGGTCAGACCCTCTCAGCTGTATCCATTTAAGACACTGTAGAGACATGGAGGTTTTTGCAATTTGCCAGATCATTGTTATTCTCAGCCCACGTGATCCGTCCTCTGAATGCTGAAATGCTTATTTTCAATAATGAATATTTCAGCTACTGAGATAAACAGCTCTCATTTTACAGAATTACATATAGAGCTTGGTTGCACACACTTTGCTTCCAGGTGCTTGCCAAGCGTAAGGATGGCTGAACTTTACAGTTCAGAAGCCATGAATCGGGCCCCGAACATCAGGAGATTGCTTTTAAAATAATAGAATCTCAAAGAAAAATCAGTGTTGGCATTTTTAATTTGCTGCCTGGTTTCTAAGCCCTTGGGGATTATATTTTCCCCTTGCAAATCCACAAGGACAGAAACTTTCACATTTTTTAACGAAAGAAGTGATGGGGTAAGCACAGGGTAAAAAGCAAAGAGACCATGAGAGTTGACAAGACTGACAATGGCAGGCATGCTCTGCAAATACAGTGAGAGATGAGACTTGATCCCAGCCTGTGGCTTGCACAATGCCTTGGGTATTCATGCTGGTCTCTACAGCAAGCACAATTTGGTGTCAGAAACCATCTGCAAAAAGAAGTGTTGAAGATTGGCCCTAAAATTTCTTAGGTTGTCTTGGTATGCAGCAGAAGTATTTTTATGTACTAGGATCATATTAAAGATTTTTTTTTTTTTTAATCTTTCTACTGCAGGAAATACTTAGAGGTAGGAGGGAAATGTAACTGTATGGCAGAGACCCTTGTTGTGTTCTCTACTTGTATATTGCTGGCCACAGTGGGGTGCTTATCTGTAAGAGGACCTCCTAGGTTTCTCAGTGAGACTTCAAAGCCTGATGGGGGAAGGGTATAGTGAAGTACGTAAAAAAGCGGGGATTCCCCAGGTAGCCATGTCTCTACGGCTGTTCTGTGCAGGCAGCAGCGGTCATTCCTGTGCTTGTGAGGGTAGGCTAGTCCTGCATTGATGGGAGCTGGAACAGTCAACAGCTTTTGTGAAGAATGTCTCCTTCCCCCCCAAAAATATATACTCCAGCTTTTCTCTTTGGCCTCTGTTGTTCCTTAGCCCTTCCTTTGTTTGTAGGTGAAGTACTGTGGGGTTGGCAAGGAGCTGGAATGGCACGAAAATTTTTTGTTCATAAGGAGCAATGTGTTCTGCATGGTGTGTTGGGTATGAAAACACATCTGGGGAAGGGAAAGGGGAGAGAGGGACAAGAAGGAGGGGGCCTTATAATTTGGGGGAGAGGACTATCGACAACAAAGGTAGACGATTGTTGGGAGGGAGGAAAGGAGTAGGGCTGGACATGGAAAATGGAAATGTTCCAGCAGCAGAAGTGGCAGGGGTTGCCCTGAAGTCAGTGCATAGGAAGCAGGGCCGCTTGAAGCCTAATCCCAGTTCTGCCATTTGTCCTGAGCAACTCTGAGGATGTCGTCATACTCATTTCTGCGAGTATTTCTTCATCTGTGAAAAGGAGAATAACAGAGAATCACTATCCAAGTTTATGAAAAGTCCTGGTGTGGGATTATCATCATTAGCACTACTTAATAAAGGTGCCTCCGTCTGGCTTGTGTCATCAGAAATGCCACTCTAAGAGCTACTTGGAAGCCAGTGTTGCTGCCTGCGGCATTTTCCTTTGTTCTTGGTGTATCAGCCAGTCTCATCGGCTCAATTCTGTCCCATGTCGCTGTGCAATGGAAAAGCCCAAACTGCCCCTTTACTGAATGGGATATAACCACTTGCCTGTTCCTGTACAGGTTGCATGTCATCATTTGAAGCACCCTCTGGAAATTCTCTTTTCAAAATAACAATAAGCCATACCTTTTTTTCCTTCTTTATTGTACAAGCACGGCAGAAATCTGTAAGACCCTTGAAGTGTTGCATAGGTCAGCCTATTCTTTATGCTCGGTGAAAGAGCAACACTTCAATGTTACTCATTTTTATTGTACTCAAAGTGGTTCTGTGTATCTGACATACACAGATGATTATGATCCTTCCCTGAGAAGCTGCATGGATAACATACAAAGTATGGTAAGCAAGCAGCGTGCAAATACATAACTCCTTGTATTGTTTTGCTTTCTTTTAGGTTACTCTTTTTATAAACAGGATGGTATTAGAAGAGTG
The DNA here is from genome assembly GCA_034782735.1 of Sagittarius serpentarius. Taxonomy (NCBI): domain Eukaryota; kingdom Metazoa; phylum Chordata; class Aves; order Accipitriformes; family Sagittariidae; genus Sagittarius; species Sagittarius serpentarius. Next base: position 12,016,438 of record JAVKLA010000054.1, on the reverse strand, counting down.
TGTTTAATGAATACCTTAGTTTGAGCCATCCTTAAATGTCTGCAGGGAAGCTGAGCAACTTGGATGTGGAAGAGATCTGGCATGTCATTATGTCAAGGTTTCTAGTATTACCTAGAACTTTTTTTGCAGCTCAGGGGAAGAAACTTTCCAACTGGATAAATAACAACTTTGAAAATGCACTAGACAAAACGTACAAAGTGTAAGATATGAAAAGAGATCAGCAAAATAACCCCTGGCTTTCAAGTCCAAAAGTGTAATGATAATATAAGCACTGTCAAAAGTGAAGCTCAGTTCCACCTTGGAAATGCTTAAAATACATATACTGCAAAGTACAAACTCAGAGACCTGAATGTGCTCAAGTCAGAAGGCTTGATTGCAAGATTTGGCATCTGGGATAAAAAGAAGTATTGGAACATACCTGTTTTTTGTATGGCACCAGGCATTTAAAGAATGGCTAATGTACCTGTATTTAAGAAGGCAGCAATAGTTTTGGGAGGGCCTTTTAGTCTCCTTTTTGTGTAAGTCTTTACACTTAATTTTTAAGGAAAGAATAATTCCTAAAAAATGGGGGCAAATGTAAAGAGATTGAAAAACATCTTTTCAAAGGGTAGCATGTATCCACCTGATAGCAGCCTTTGATTTCAAGACAAAGGAAATACTGGAAATACAATCCCTTTGAACTTCAGTAAAGCATCAAGAAGTCTGACAGATGGGAAACAATAATAAATTAAGGAAGATGGGTGAACAGTGATGACATCAGGTAATATTGAAGAGGAGGCTGGAGGAAGATTATTAATGGAGCTTCCCTGGTGAGATGAAGAGGTGACCTATGGATACCATTTGGTCCTGCAGTGCTGTAAAATTGTCAATGTTGTAGCCATGGAAAACATGAGACTACATCCAGACAGGTATTTTCCACAAAGATAGGGAATGCACACCACTAGTGTTAGCTCAGGAGAGATCTCGTGTGGATCACTATGTAATTTTGGCCATCCTTCTTCAAGAAAGATGATTAAAAAGTAGACTTGCTCAGGGAAGAGCTAGCAAGGTGATGGTGAGAACGGGGACTCTGTCTGGTGAGAGGATACTACAAGACCTTTTTGCCATTGGCTGTAAATGTGTATTTGGTACGTGAGGGAGGGAAAGGTGGAATACTGTTTAACCCAAAGATAGCTTGGAAACTTAGCAGATAATTAACTCTTTAAAGGAATCTGGGTTGTGAAGTCCTTTGGTCAAAAAAGTGAAAAATCTACATTCGTTATCACTCGTTGACGGGGATTATATGATGTCACTCTCTGTAAAGACGGAAGGGGCTTGGTGTTTCTGGAGGTCCCTTCTTCTTCTGTGCCCCTTCTCCACTCGGACCTCCGCAGTCTCGGCTGACTTAGTCCTCTTTGAGGAAGATGGAAGGGAACGTGTTTGCATTAATTTGGCTGTGAGGCAACATACTGTTGTGCTTCAGCAGAGAACAGAAGAAATTCCCCTTTCCCAGAATGGCACACTTGGGTCTCGCCCTCCTAATTATTTTCCAGTCCTCCAAGCAGTACTTGTGGGAAATGGCAGCAAGTCTCATCCCCTGTCTTCTGCCGAGGGTTGCACGAGGCATTATTTGGCGTTTCAAAACTCATCACGATTCTGGTTACGCGCAATTATTTCTCTCTTTGGGAAGAAATGCAGACCTTCTAGGGTGAAAACAAAAACCCACCCGGGGCAATGAATACTGGAGGGTCCTTCAGAAGCAGGAGTCCTCACGTATGTGTACGCTGGAAATAATTAGCTTATTACAAGCTGATGAGCTAATTCGGGCTGTGACCGCCTTGTTTCTTTCTGGAGTGGCCTGCCATTTCTTCTCTGGACCACCAGATGCCAGACTTTTACTGCAAAACTCCAACCCTCCGCCTGCACAATGGAAAGAACTCTTTCTGTGCTCACATTTTCATGAATCCCTTCAGTTTTGTTTTCTGCGAAACGCGTCTAAGCCTTCTAAGCATAGCGCTTCGTGCTTGTTTCTGAGCATGTACTGGAACTCTTTGAGATCGTTTGTAAACGAATTGTAGGAGGTCACCGAGAAACAGCCTCTTTGTAAACTACTGGCTTCTCTGGCAAGCCAGTGACTTGAATCTCTTACCTCAAAATCATAATGAAAGCTGGGCAGTTAGGAAAAGCACTGCTGAAATGCACAAAAGGAATATGATAACACTTGGTAGAGAGAAGCAGCAAAATGTTTGTATTCACTAGCTCAGAATGAGTTGCATTTGACAACTTAACTGTCTTAGGTAAAAAAGCAGCAAAATAATTGCAGCTGCTCTTATCTGCAGAAATGTTCTTAAGAGAAATGCTTATTCTCATGTTTTTTTCAGTAATTCGAGGTGTAACTATTTCATAGTTTTCCTTTCTAATATACACGTATTTTATCTAAATTTTACGCTTTACAAATACACCTACTTATGTTTGATTCATTCCAAAATTTGGTTATTGGAAAAATTATGCAATGATGTTTTTCCTATTAGAATTATTAACATTCTCATTCCTGTTGCAGAATGTATTATTTTAACAAAGCATTCACTGTTTTATAAAATTGAGAAATATTGAGTTAATTTCTAATGAATTGACTGTTTAGTGCAGAATGAAAATATTGAACGATGAATCATCCATACTGGGCGAAAGAGACAGCGCATTGTGCCGTAAACAAGAAGACGCATAAACAAGCACAAACACAAATAGAAGAAATAAAATTTTGGTAAAAAGAAAGCAATGGAACTGCAGCAGTTTATCTAAACAGCCACATTATTTTGTTACAAGCAACAGAGAATTCTTTTTCGGTCAAAGTTGCTTTGCATTATTTTAGGGGAATATCAAATTGTAAAGTGTAGAAATTTTTTTTTTATTCCCTCATCTCAGTGTATAGAAAGCGTCTCTTGATCAATGTAATGTCAGTTGTTAAAGCTTTCAAAAACAAACCTTCTAGGTAAAAAACATAAATATATTGGAAATAAATATATATTCTCC
>JAVKLA010000054.1:11960599-12006514 GCA_034782735.1 Sagittarius serpentarius | reverse complement strand
GAGGGGCCGGCCGGGCGGGGACCCGGCGGAGCCCTCAGCCCCGCGGGGCAGGGCCCGCCGAGCGCGGGGGCGGCTCCGGGGGGGGCGGCGGGGCTCCGGCTGCTCCCGCCGAGCGGCCGTGCCGGGGCAGGGCGGGGGGTGTGTGGGGGGCAGCAGCAGCCGGCTCCCGCCACATCCTGCTTACCCCGAGGGCTGCGGGGGCCCGCCCCGCTTCTTGTGTTTATTTTTCACGATTCGGCCGAAAGTGGACAGCTGTTAACAGCCTCGGCTCGCCCAGCCAAACCCGGCAGCAGAGGTCTGGCACGGTTTGCCTGCCAGGAGCCTTGTTACCGCTCCCCTCCGTCAGTTTGGTCCCTCGGTAACTGCCTGCGCCGCCGTCCGGCCCGCATCGAGCCTGAAAGGTCTGCGTCCACAGCCCCTGGATGTACTTTAAAAACAAACAAACAAACAAACAAACAAAACTCTTCCAGAGGCAACTGGGGCTCATGCCTGACGGTGAGAAAGCCCAGCTTAACAAAACAGGCATCCCTGCTGCTTGCAAGTGAGCGCTGGCTCATGTAACTGGCTGCTAAGACCGGCTGCAGAACTTCTTAGAAGCAAACCTGTTTTTCCTTTCCAAAAACTTACTGTGGGAAGGATTTGTTCGAGCATTTTATCGCAGCTGTCAAAGGCATATTAAGAGAATAAAAGATTGTATTCTCCAGTACCCCCTTCTTAATACAGTTTTTCATCCTGTACGTGTAACAATATTGAGACTTAAAAAAAATGAACTGTCACAAAAGGAAAATGGATTTCATCTTTGTCTGTCTGTTTTCAGAGGGATTAAAACATTCCTATTATTTTGGAGGCTGACGTGATTTTCACTTGAATTTTGCATGGCTGTCTTTGTGACGTCTCCTATTTATTTTGTTTTTAACGGTGCTAATTAACAGTTTTCCACAGCTTTATAATAGATACCTGTAGTGTACGATTCAATTCCATTTTTAAAAAACCTTGGTTTATGTGAATAGCGTACATTATTAACTGTTACATATTTTTTACAAAATCACAGTGCATTCTTTGCAGATTAATTTAGAAAGCATTTCCTTTAGACAAGACAACATTTCTTGCTTACATGAATTTTTAAAGTGGAGAATTAATTTAATCATCTTTTAACTGCAGTGACTTAAAGCTTTTTTGACCAACAGTAATTATGAGGAGGTGACTCTTAAAATTATCGGTGTAAAGGATACCTTTGAAGAAAGTTAGACAATGACCTGTCTTTTCATTTTCAGTGTCTTATGGCTCTAAGAATCTCGAGTGTACTTAGTGCTAGCATTTTTTGTGTCTTGCCGTTACGATAAAGTGAAATCCTGACACTTATTCTTGGCGATAACAGAGAAGAAATGGATGGCAAAAACTTGCAGTTTTTACTTACTGTACCCAGATTAAATTGCGTGCCCCTTGATGAAAGTACATCTTGTATAGTTACGTTGCTTTGGTGGCATTTGGGATCGTACTGTCCTGCAGCTCATTTCCAGGTCTGCGCATTGCATTACTGTCCGATAATCAAAGCGAATTAAGATATTTCTTAAAACGCGAGAGAATTCCGCGGGCCGGGGGGGGGGGGGCGAGAGAATTCCGCCGCCACCCCCCCCCCCGCCCCCGCAAGTCCTGCGAGTTCTCAAAGTGGCCCTGGAGAAATACAAATGCACAAAGCGACAGGCGAAGCCGGGCCTGTGTTCAGCACTCCATCATTCCTTGTCACAGGTGCAGCCACTATGCATTATCCTGCCGTGATTGATAGAGTGGGTTTGTGCAGACTGGGGGAGCTGGGCACGGCTCAGATGGGGCCCTGTCGTTCTGGCTCCATTTCATACTACCTGTAGGGAGAAGGGAAAACTTTGCTGGGATTGGCGGTTCGGCGCTGGTCAGAAATTTTACTTCTTTGCCCATAATGTAAAGGTCGTATTCCCTCAAAGTTAAATGTAGCTTCTAGCTTTACGTGGTAGCGGTCCAAGAACAGGAAGCAAAGGAAAGAGGGACAGACCCTGCTTATGTGAATAACATCGCAGTAATAAAACGCCTTTCGGGTTATCAAGTTTGTTTCTTTGTTTTAGTTGAGAACCTCTTCGCTGGGCAGTGTACTCGAAGACTTTGCCTTATCTTTCAACTCTTTTATTCATCAGGAGCTGACAGAAGGCCCACGCTTTCAGTGCAGCGCTGCCCTTTTAAGATTAATTTGGTGTCGGTGTTACTGGTCAGAAAAATAGAATGAAATATATATAAAGTAGATTGCTATATGTAAAACCAAAACAATAAAGTTCTATTCCCAGTATATAACAGGTGACCAGAACGTCTACCTAAAGGAGCTATTATTGCTGTAGGATATAATGTAATAATTTATGCAGTTAGAATCTTTGACACATTTTTGTTCGGCTGGGGAGAAGAGTTTAGGTTTCTTTGCCTATGATCATTCAAGATCTTGACTAATTGATGTAAGATCAAAGATGACAACAATCTCACCAGTGTTATGTAAAACTATAATATCCTCCAGTCCCTTCATTTCTTCCTGAAATGGCCAAAGGCAAAATAATTTGCATAAAAGGTCTCCAGTTTTAAAATGTAAAATTTCTTTCATTGGGACTTCTACGTGATCCCCAACGATTTCTACAGATGTTTACAAACTTAATCAAAATGAGCACATAAATATTACTGCAAGTGATTCTGGGGGAAAAGAGAGCTTTGTTTTGTTTTCAAGTATTAACAAATTACAATAATATGGAAAGACATCTTTAAAATGCAATTTTTGAGTTCACATCTATATTTATAGTGATTATTTGCTGGAAGGAGCCATTCTCAGATACTAATTGATGAATCCTAATTTATCATCCTGTAAACTCTCCCCCTCCCCCATTTCATTTCTGTGGGTAGAACTGCCTTGAAACAGGAAAGCAAGGATGCTGTGTATTTTACATCAGTAAAAGAAATTGTGAAAATTGCTTTCTACTACAAATTACTTTAAAAATAATCTTGGTATATTTTTCTCTGTGTGGTTTGTTGGTTTTTTTTAATACCGATAACAAACAAGCAGGTTAAATGAATCAGCACTCATTTTTAGACTATCCTGCGCTACAGTTTGTGCATTTAAATGATTTGCAGCGAGTTTCAGAGACTGCGCCACACCAGGAATTATGTACCCACTTTTGCACCCTTGTAATTTTGGAAAGATCACTTTTCTTTCACGAGTATTTTAGGTAAGAAAGGAGTATTTTTTACATTATCTCTGAGGTCTTTTCAATGGGAGAAAAAAGTATCAACCTACTTGTCCGTATATTAGTGTATATATTTGCATACAGGCACTGATTTATGTATAATATGCTCGTACAAATGAGTTTAACTATTAATTTTTAAAAATATGAAGTCAAGATAGCAAGCTTATTCAAAATTTCATTTCTTTTCCCTGCCCCTTGCCTGTCTTGCAGCATTTTGGAATATGTCCCCCTTAAATATTTACTTCAGATGGGATACTCGACTGTGCTTTAAACCCTACGTTTGCAAGTGTGTTATGCCTAACCATGTAAAAAAGTGAAGCAGCTACTTAAAAAATGCTTACCACTGTAGGATAATTAACATCACCCTGGAGTAGTACATCATAGCTAATTCGGTGAGCCCTGCTTTACAGCTGCCACCAAGCAACAAGCAGTAGTTATAAAATGCTCACGTATCAGGATATTCCTTTAACACCTCATTTATTATTGTAACATGAAAAATGTCCCCTTCCATTTATTATGATATCACCGCATTAAGGGTCTTAGTCACAAAGAAATGAGTTGTACACGCACACATATAAAGGTAACAGTTTTCTTGTAAAACAGAGAGAGTTTGTCTAATGAATTATCTCTGATGCAAATGAAATGGATGTTTATTGAAAGGAGAATGGCTAAAGTTGAAGAAACAGAGTTGTATGGATAGGTAAAAGATAACTCTGCTTAAATTAATAGCTAGGGGGTAATTTGTGGTTTTTCTCTGTGTTTAATGCTTATTTTCTGTGAAAAAAAACACAGGCAAAAAGCAGATATAAACAGAGATGAGAAACGCAGACGGACAGACACACAGGCACACACGTGAGTGTGGGTTGACAGTCCATTGCCTTTATAAACATATGATAGACCCAGAGGCAAATCCAAAGCTGCCAACACAACTATTAAATGAGTCTGCCAAAGAGCCAGATGCTGCAGCTGGAAAAGCATTTTCATTGTCTTAGCAGCTGCATACTGCAATTGCTATCCCGAAAGGAGGGGAAGGAATTGGAAGTATGGTTATCAATTAAATGGTACCCGGTTACGCTTCTGTGTATGGATGCTTGTGGGTGCATATGTGTGTAATTATGACAGCAACTATGTTTACTAGCGAGAGAAATAGAGTACTTTTTATTTCTAGTGACTTCTTAAAGGCCGATAATAGAACTGGGGGTGGTGGCGGTGTATTTTAAAACTGCTTAAGATGGCTAGTTCTGATTTTCTGTTTGTTATAGTTGTTGGCTGGGAGAGGAATGACCAATACCCACTTGAGTGCTTTTTGGGATCCACACAAAGATACAGCCTTCCCTCCCGCATCCCCCACCCCCTACGCTGTGCATATGGGATTGCGATTCAGGAAAATGAAATCGGAATCATCCAACTGTCTTCAAAGCACAGTTTAATGACTACCAGGCTCAGAAAGGGTGTTATATTCAGAGCTTGAGAAAGGGTGTTATATTCAGAGGCCCAGAAAGCTCGGAAAGTAATGCTCCAACCTTGGGCGCTTCATGAGAGCAGGGGTGATGGGGAGAGCCTGCATGGCAGAGAGAGCATGTGGCTTCGCCGGGATGCAGGACCCAGCTTACTGACTGCTTGAGTTAAATAACAAAAGGAAGCTGAGCAAATCTGTCTCTGTAACGTAGTCTTTTTACCTAGAACAAAGAAGGGAGAAAGATGAGCAGGAACGGGGATGGCCATCCCGGCTCTCCTGGTGAGGCAGCCTGTGGTCTGCACTACCATGGTGCTCAGTCTAGCTCGTGTAATGGCTGTGCAGCCACTCCTAGCAGGAGGTGATATATATTTGAATTTACAGTGACTTGCAAAGACAGATGTGTGTAATTTATAGAACTGGTCCGCACGCAATTAGGAAACATGGTAGCTGAAGTGGTGTTCCCATTCTTTTTCTGAGAAGCTGCACAGATTTGTGCTCTGAACTAATGAAGAGGCCTTTATATAAAATTAGAGATTGGGAAAGTATGTTCTAAAGCCTCCTTGGCTAGATAATTACTTTTTTATCATTATAATGACCTGTCGTACTAATAAACTTTTTTGTTCAAAAAAAGTTCATCAGCCCTGTAAGGGAAGGGACTGGAAAAGAAAATCAATTGAAATCATTATTTCACAGGCTAGATATATTTTTAAGTCTTACCCTTTAAGTGGTTTTATATCATTACATACTATTTGTATTATAAAAGTGGCAAATTATTAAAAATCCCAACCAATGAACTAATACTAAGTGTAGACCTTGGCTGGCAGACGGTGCAGATAGTGCCTATGTGCGTGTATATCCATATGTAACTGCTTTTAGAGGGAGTAGAATTGTGCCTGTATTTATGATATTAAAATATTGAATCTGAAATAATGTTGCATACATTAGCTTTCAAATTTGTCTTGAGGAAAAGAGAGAAAGGGAACTGTCTGCAAAGGAGTAGCTGCTCTTTTTCCTGCTCTCAGTTTTTACTGGGAAATTATTATGTTCAATATACATCACAAGGAGGAGTGAAAGTTTTCTCTTTAAAATAATGGTGCACGGAGAATGTGAGTTCCACCATATTTAGAGACAGCAATTTTCTGTCTAAGGGAATATCCATGAACAGTTAAAGAGATTTTCAGTGAGAAAATACTGTTTTCATACTTTTGCAAGACAATCCTTTTTTGTTCCCTCCCCCCCCCCTTTTTTTTTTCTTCTAGATTTGGTGGCGGCTTCATTTTATTGCTCCTAAGTCAGCCGCGGATCAGCACAGTGGATGCAAAGAAGTGGCAGAATTGCAGATGGAGCTGGAATAAAATGGAAAGAGAAAGAGAAGGCAGTGCCCTACAGAGGAAGTTGCAAGGTAGATAAAGAACTTTTGTTCGCCGTTTGGTGGAATAGTTGTGTCTCCCAGTAGGCTGAGCAGGCTGGCTGATACATCCAGAGGGGACGGGTGTCAGGCTGGTGCAGGTGTCAGTGGCTGCCAGTGAGTGATTGCACCATCAGCCTCCTACCGTGATCCATCATGCGGGCCCAGCCGGTGAAGAATCACAGCCTCAGCAAGGTGCTGAGCCCAGCAACATATCATTAAACAAGGTTACCACCGGCAGATTTGTTCCCATGATCAATCTGGTCAATAACCGTTCCACCTCGCTGTACGTTTCCCCCCCTTAAAACATAAACAAGTATTATGAAAGAGGTGGCAAAACAATGTAAAGCTTTAAGAAGACTTCATTTCTCCAATGGCAAGCTGCAGGTTTCTTGTAAATCCCTTATAAATCATGAAAAATAACCCTTCCTACAAAAATTTGTCCTCAGACGAATCCTCTGAGCTAATTCATATTTTATGGCTTGAAGTTGTTTATTTCTGACTCGTTCTTGGACGGATATTTTTTTGTCTTTCTAATTTTCAACCCCCAACATGGACTTCTAATACGTATTAGGACGTGGTGTGCTGTGTAATACCTATGTCAGCTTAGAGTCATCCATAAGCAATCTCCCAGAAGACAGAAATAAAACACTTCTGCTATTGCTTTGTTTTAATTCTCATCTCTTGTATTAACCCTCTGTCAGGGCTGAACGGACCTTCTCCCACCCTGGCTCACCCAGCACCGTTGCGCTGGGCACGGACACCCCCGCTTAGGAAGATCCCCGTGTTTGTATTCACCTGAATGCAGAAACCACCTCTGTATGCTCCCGGGGCTGTTTGCCTTTTCTGCTGCGACGGTGGGCTGCAAACTCCTGGGCAGTGACTGGGACATCCTGGGGTCCCCCAGCAGATAGCAGCTCACCAAGGGCGTTATTAATACCGTCGCTGTGCTGCACTTCAATGCTTGTGGTAGGAGAGGCAAGGGCCAAATCAGAGAGTTTTATAAACTCATAGGCAGCAGCGAATAAGCTGAATTTCTCCGCAGCAGGGTACTGAGCTTTGGGAAACGAGTAAAGGAGGCTGGGGCGGGGGGGCGCGGAAACAGAGCTGCCGTTCCTCCATTGGCTCTTTTGCTAACACAGAAAAATCATGTGCGGATCGGAAACACAAGTACAGACATGCAAAGGGGTTGAGAAAGGAGTATACGTCTACGGCACATAGCAGAGTAGACTGTGAACTGCTGTCCTGTCTCTTTGGTAGCCAGTACGGCGATGGCCTAACAGGTAATCCTCCTACTAACTGTGCAGCTTGCAAAAGCTGCGCAGGGCCCTGTTTAAGAACAGGGTGTTAGTTAGTTAGTGTGATAGCAGGTAGATCACAGATACCGTTAGTAAAGCTTGCTGCGCGCAGAAAGAAATGTAAACCAAGTCCCTGTCCCGTACAAAACCAGAAAGTAGTGTTTGTCACGCTAATATTTAGTGGGGTCAGTATTAGACTGTTTGTGTAAGGATAGTTTTTCCTTTCGGATGTTGCCAGGTGGATAGAAAAGCTCAGGTGAAATGCTGCCTCCAGAAAAAAGTTGCAACTTTCTGCGGAAGAAAAAAAAAATCTCATAGTTTTAACCTCAGTGTGATTTTTAAAGCAGTTTAGTTAAGTGGGTATGCAGGGCTGGACGAATGCTTTCTTGTGTCGACTGCCCCATTTTCTTTTTACTGTCTTCCAGTCTAAAGGAAAAAGAAGCCAAAACAAACTTCTGAAATGAAAAGTAATTCTGAGATGGTTGTTCCCATTGGTTTGTCTAAATCAGTTTTAAAGTTTTCCCATGTAGACAGGCTGACCGTGCCTGTGAATGAATGGCTGTTGCTAAACCTGTCTGACCTTCCCATCAATAAGGGTGAGACTGAGGGCCCAAGGGGAAATGTGACACATGGTGCTCTCCTCTCCTTTGTACTTCAGGTCAAAAATTGCCTTGGGTACAACGTCAGCTCCTGCATCCAGAACCCTAGTCCGCGCAGCCTCCGAGCAGTTAACGCTCCATTGCAGCTTCAGTCCTAGGGGCTCCTCAGCTTTGCAGGTACCTCAGTTACAAAACCGATGCCCTCCCTGGTACCAGAGATTTATGCTCATTTATGGGCCCCCAGACATCTCAGTCTTGATATAACTGTAGATCAGGACCTGCATCATATTGGTATGCTTGTAGCAACAAAATCTTGCTATGGGCAAAAAGTGTACGTAGAGCCAAGAATTTGTTGTTAGCATAACTGAAATTTCAGCAGTCTGATCAAAGTATTTTTATTAGTATATTAGTCCGGATCAATTCCTACAGAAGAAGGAAGAGAGAAAGGAAAGAGAGAAAGGAAAGAAAGAGAAAGGGAGAAAGAAGGAAAAAGGAAGGAAGGTGGGAAAAGGCAGGAAGGGAGGGAGGGAGGGAGGAAGGAAGGAAGGAAGGAAGGAAGGAAGGAAGGAAGGAAGGAAGGAAGGAAGGAAGGAAGGAAGGAAGGAAGGAAATAATACTATACAGAAAAATTTCTCAATAATAATAATAAGAATAAAGTTAAATTGTTGTGCACATTTCCTAGTATCTACCCATTTTCCTGGTGCTATGCTCACCCTTCCACTGCTCCTTTGGGTCCTAAGGTCGATGGCTTCAGCCTGGTGCATGGGGGATGCAGTGAGTCACCAGCATCACGAGTCCTTCCTGGGGAGGAACAGGCTGGTATGTTGACAGTTTCTTCTTCCTCACTCGAAGATCCACTTAGGGCCATGTTTAAATGTTTGCTATTATGCTTTTACACCTTGAGCTGAAAGCTACATTACACATGGCTTTACTATATATGGTGCCTTTTATGTATATTAGGTACTATTTCTTTCTCTTTGTTACCCCTGAAACATGTCCAGTGCTGCTCTAGGTCAATATTTCTGTCGCTGACAGCTGGTGACAGAACAGTTGTTCATAGCCTTGGGGTCTCCAGTGCCAGACCTGTGCCCCATCTCTTACAAACCCACACCTTCATCGTCTTCACAGCATCTTGTGCCCCCCACTCCCTAAGGCCTCTCTCCTTGCACACCAGACCTGTGTTTCTCTACACTACTGCATTGTGTTAGAGTCGTAAGTATCTCACCCTGCACAGAAGAATTACTTGTTAGTATTGACTAAATAAAAACTATAGTTGTACTATCCAAAGATAAGCCATAGTCAGCTGGTCATTGGAAAATCACTGTTACGCCTAAATCAAGAAGATACAAAGACCCAGGCAGGTAAAAAAATTTTCAGACAAAGTACATCTAAGAAGCCTCAGCCCTGAGGTCTTGCAGGGTTGGTACAAAGCCCATGGCTGGTACTAACAACAGCAACACAGTATTACAAGGCTAGAGGGCTCTAGTCTTCTGCTAGGATGCATGAAGTAGGCATCTTCTTGCCTTCTTGCAGGACCTGAGGGAGTATATCTAAACTCTGAAGACACGAGTCTTTGGTTGTTTGGGCAGGGCCCTACGCAAAATGCAACAGAAGCCGTGGAATAAGATCTTGGCCCTAGGAAGTCAGTGGAGATCAGCATAGATTGCAGGGAGATCAGGATTTTGAGCCTGGCTCCCCATGAGGATGTAAAGGTATTTAGGCTTTATCCTGGATGTTACTTAATTTATTAATTCCTACCCAAAATCTTCGGTAAATCACCAGTCATATTGTAATAATTTTAGGTAATTTAAAACATGGGTATGTCTCCAAATCTAGGCTGGCAGAACGATTATGAGATACTAGCTGTTTTCTAGTCTAGCTCTTAGCTGGATGTCCTGTTAAAGTGTCCATGAATCTTCTGTGTTTCTGGTCAAGCAGAACCAGAATTAGAGCTTCTCCCATGTCTTCTGATGCTTTCTTTCATCCTGAAGTTCATGAAAGTGACAAGCAGTTTGGGAACGTTACCTGAATGTTTATGTTAGTTTGGTTTTGAAGAGGTTTGGGACGTTTCTTTTTGGAGTTCACTTCCCTAACATCAAAAGACATTTCACAGTGTTCAGTATTTTAAAATAATATATTTCCTTAGGTTACATTTGAAAAGTGGATCATTCACTGCCTGCACTTGTGCATTTGAGAGGAGCTTTTATATTATCATATTATGGAAATAAATTCAAAGTGATAGAGAAGTAATCAGTTGTGGGGGTTTTTCTATGTTTGTTTGTTTGCTTGCTTATTTGTTTAACCTACAGCGAAGTCAGCTGTGGTAATCATTGCTGGTAAAGCCCGTATCAAGACCTCATCCACGCGATCTGCCAATAGTGGACTTCTAGCCTGTATTGATATATGCACTAGAGAATTGATTGCCTGCCTGGGTAGATAAGAACATGTATTGTTCTTCAGCGGGTGTAGTGCATTACTCTTTCCTGGCTAATGTGATCTCAGAATCCTTCTCAATAACACAATTCCACCAATCAAACTAGATGACAAAATATAAATTTTATGGAGTTGTAGTCCTCAATTCATAATCCTTTGTAAAAGACAAATATGGATGAGTGAAGTTTCCCATAATGAAAAAACCATAAAATCTCACAGTCAGCCAAGGTTCTCTTTTTGATGCATTTCTTATGTTCATTCTTTTAGTTTTTCTACAGATTTGATTTCCCTTTTCTAACAGTAATCCTTTTGATTGTAGATCTAATTTTTCCGTTAGTTAGTAAAGAGTAAGTCCCAGAACTACTGAAGCTATTTAATGTAGTTAACACCTGGATGAGTTATGGCTTCAGTGCTGCATTGGTTGTAGCTTCCTGATAGTCATGGGTGGTTCTTATGGTACAGGAATATCAAAGATTGAAAGGAAGCCTAGTAATAAGTGGTCAATTATTTTGTAAAAGGATTTAAAGAATAAATTATGTTTACCCACATTTGTTGCTAGCATTCTTTTCTTTGTTTCTAACTATAAGCTGAAGGACGTAATAAACTTTTATCAGTAAATATGTTTTTCTCACCATGGTTGCATGTACACTGCACCACTATGAGGTTATTTCTAACTGTGCTTTCATAGGATGGGTGTCTACCTATTTGCGACCTGATCTCAAAATGTCAATACACCTTTAAACCCACAAAAATAGGCAACTTCTTTATTCCATCCACTAGAACATTATTCAAGGTCAACGTAAAAATTTTTTTCATATACTCAAAAGAGTATTACTGCAATCCTGAACTCCCTATTGTAAACCTTAGTAGCATGCAGCCCACACATCAGAAATTCTGTAAAAATAGCCCAACTACATCTTAGATAAAATTTATTCTCTGTGGAAATTTTGTATGAAAATCAATCAAGGAATTTTTCAGATTTAAGTGGCATCTGCTGCTCACTGTAAATGTTACCCTCACAGAATATAATACACTCTGCGTGGTCTCTCATCCTATACGTACAATTGTTTGCTTGAAACCTTAGTAACAGAGTCATAATATGTAATAACAGGGGGAAGTGAAGACGATTGTTACAAATAATGAACAACTGGAACCCAGAATTAACAATGACAATAAATTTCTGTGTTTCTTTTTACTATACCTTCACAAAAAAGACAAATAAATCTCATTGTTTGCAAGTGACCATATTATACCAGGGTTTTTATTTTTTTAAAGCTAAATCTTCATTGAAGTCAGTGGGGAGTTCTGCTGAAAACTGAATGGAGCAATATAGTCCGCGGAATGGGCTGGTTGAGGAGGAATATTGCTGTTTATACTGGCCATTTCACAGCACTTTCAATGGCAGTAAGGTTACGAAGAAGCAGGGCGGTGAAAGATGTCCTTCCCAAAGGCGGTACATGGCTCCACGCCAGACTTTGCAGGCAACTGCGTCCGGTTTGGAAATTGTTTCTCAGCCAAAGCAAGCTACAGTCTCAGGTTTTTAAAGGAAGTAAAGTCTACAGATGTCGTCCATCAGTGACATCGAGAATTGTACCTACATGACCCAAATTCACTCCAAATGGACTAATTGCATTCATAAGAGTATAGTGGTCAGTCAGCTGCGTATTGTCAGTCAGCCCTCGCTGAGATGACTTTTCCTGGTTTTCCTAGATTTTTTTTCGAAATGAAGACAATGTGTGTTAGTAACTTTGAACTGTTACCATTTTCTTTCCTCGCCTGCCTTCCCCCACTTCCAAAATGCCTTAAATTTTTGGGGGTCTTTGCAATTATTTTTGCTCTGAGGCACGTTCCCTTTCCATTGATTCTCTTCACTGCTGTCAAATCCAGGTTTAATTAATAATTCTCTAAAATATCTTAACTTGAAGGAAACCTGTGTAGTGCCACAATATCCTTTAGTTGTTACAGAAGATTAGCTGAAATTTGAAAATCATAGTGTCTCTTCAGCGTTAAGTTATTTTGGGGAAAAGTATTAACCATGGCTGGCTTCAACACCCAAGACACAGGAATCCTGAAGTTTTCATAACAGGGAGACTGAAGAAGAAAAACAATGAAACAATATTGAAACAAAATCTTTAGAACATAAGAAGATGAAAATAAGAGAATAATTTCACCAGTTGAAATATATTCTGCTTACATAAAATAAATCCAAATCCATACCTGCCCCTGGATAAACCTACTAATGTTTTTGGGTTGTATTCCAGTTTCATAAAATGCTTTTCTATTCCCTTTTCCTGTTTGGGGAAAAGAAATAGCCCAGAGTGAACAAAATGTGCTGGTATGCCATAATAACGCTTCAAGCAGATACACCAGAATTTCCCATTGAGGGCATTTGCAATGCAATAGCGGTATTCAAAATTCTATACCAGTACCTCTGAATTCCCATTTCAACCACAGCTCATACTTACATGGAAGATGGACTGATCACAAAAAACCCCAGTAAAACTGACTGTACACAAAATTCTCTGTAAGGGTGAATAACCTGAATAGAAAAAGAATGCTACATCCTTCATTTCTAGTAATTCATGATGTTCAGAGAACACAATTTATTTTAAGAGTTTAACATGTTTTAAGTGAAATTCAAAAGGTCTGTAAAAGCAGACGGATAACGTTTGCAGACTCATTAATAACCCAAATACAGTGCAACTCACTAATCGGGAGTCAAATTCTGAAGCAACATTCCAGACCTGGTACCTACCTGTTCTTTACTTTGTGCCGTGTTATGATCACATCGTAGCACATCATGGTTCTTTCTTATTTGAATGTCATTAATGTAAGCGGGCATTATATTTCTGGCCTTGCAATCAAAATAAAACTTGGTGCCTCGTAACTGGAAGAAATACAGGTTCTCCCCATGATACCAGGGCACACATTTTCACATAAATAGCCGTTCATTACTTCCTCAGTGTTTTGCTAAAGTCAGTTGATGTCCACGGTAGGTGAGAGTTTATTCTTATAGATGCCAGCTGCCACGACATGAAGTGGCTCCCGGCGGACTGAAGTCAGAATGAGAGGAGTCCCACGCTGTTTGTGGGAAACGGAGATGTAGGGCTGAGACGAGCCCAAGGTGGCAAAACCAGAATGCCAGAGCTGGGGAGCAGGGAGCAACTACAGGAGAGACATAAGCAAGAAATACAAGAATACACAGCTCTGATGTGAAATGACTGCATTTTGAGCGCACCGCCTACAGATGAGAACTCAGCATGGGGGGTTAAGCAAAAGCATGACATTTTTGTTCAAGAAAGCAAGCTGATGAGTTCACAGCTGGTCATAATCAGGGGGTACAACACACCAGTTAAGGCAAAAGAAAGGAATATTCCCCGTTTAATCTTTACATCACGGAAATCTCTACCTCAACAGGAGAACAGGACCCAAATATGTTGAGGAGGGAGCCTTCTTATCCTAGTCTACTAATTGCAGGGAGACCACCGAAGCTTATGTAGCATTGAGGGAAAAAAATGCCTTTTTTGAGCAGCTGAAGAAGCAATGCGTGAGGTTATGTGATAAAAACTCTGCACACCCACAAAAGAGCACAGAGAGACAATGAATGGCAGGGGCACCCCAAATAATCCCCTGGCAGGCTGCTCCCAGGCCCATCGCAGGAGAGCCATCAGCCCATCTTTGCAAGCCCAGAGGGGCAGAGGGGCACGACGGCAGGCAGGAACCTGGCAGGAATCCGCTTCGTCTGTGGATGTTATTGGAAGTCCTGGTTCATACACGGAAACAGGAGCATTCAGGACAGTTCAGGAGTCCAGCAAGGAAACGGGAATAATACAGGGTTGACATCGGGATTCTGACAGTATTTACTGACTGAAGGCAGAAAACAGGGGTTTTGAGGAATGCATTTTGACCGACTTCCGTCACAGAAGCTTCTCAGAAGTGAAGGACAACCCTAAAGAAGCAAAAATACAGAGGTTCTGACTTACAAAGTTACTGGTTACTACCAGCCTTCCTCATTAAAATGCCCATCCTCATGGCTTTCTGTGCGTGTTTTGCCTACATGATATTCAAATATTCTTGTGTCTCATAACAGAGAGAGCCATAAGCCTATCAGCTCAGTGCCCAGCAACAAGACCTTCCCTGGCTAAACAATGTACTACCAGCTTGGGGTTACCGGAGTGTGTAGGTATAGCCAGGTGGCTTATCAGAGACCTTGAACTTGGTACATGGTTAGAAAGACTGCTTGATGCTTTTATCACAGATGTTTCTTTGCTTGGAGTGTTCTTCCTGACTTGGCCTAAATTCTTACCAGCAAATTATTGTACAGACTGATTAAAGTCAAGCAGCCTATTAATGGGAACCCAGTTACCTTCTATCTTTTCAAATACTTATAGAAAAAATACAATTTTAAAAAATGAGAAATATATACACAAATTTTGTGTTTGTTGTTGGAATTTTACCATGCAGGACTTCTTCACTTCCTCAGTGCAGGGAACAGAGCAAACAGGGAAGCGACAGAGAAGCAGGGAAGAGAGGTAATCTGGTGGAGGTAGGAAAAATGTCCGTCTAGTCACGGTGACCTTTTTGGCAGTGTTTTGAAAAGTCTGAAAAGAAATTAGAGGTCCTTTCAAGTGACCTGGAGACATTGTCCTTGGTGCTGCTTAAGGACAGTTATCTGTATACAAGAATGGACTATCATAGTCCTGTCCTTACTGCAAAAGATACTCCTTTCATCATTCCTGTGACCTAGGATGTTGGAAAGATTTTTTTTTCCCTCTTCTTCTTTTTCTTCTCTCATTTTCACTTCTTCTTTTGTCTCGCCTTCGTATTTTGCTCCTTGAAGTTTTACCTAGGTATATATACATACACATACTTCATACAAAATTATCTGTGTATATCTATGAAATAAAAATATAAAATACATGATTTGTGTGTGAATAAAAAAATATATATGTGTATATACTGATCATATATATCATAAAATGTTCCCAAATTAATATATCATATGTTACATCATATCATATATGAATGATCAGGTGAAAATTTTCTAATTAATCTTTTCTAATACAACGTTCTGCAAGGTGGGATTTTGCATTTTGCAGAACTGTCACTGCCTGAAATAGAGCACTGGAGACAAGGATGCAAATTAATACATAAGACATATTCATCATCTACACTGGATGAAAAATATAGCTAATATTCATAATATTCAGGAAATTCTGTAACCTAGTTACCCTTTTCTCATTTTTCTAATTCATCTGTGAAACTCAAAGATGCAGGATATGTAGGAAAAAACAGCTGACTAATATTGAAGGATGAGTTTAATCACTTTTGAAGAATGATAAAATTAGAAGTTGATGTGGACAGAATTTATGAGGACTTTGCACCTTCGTATTTAAGACATAAAATGATCAGCAGACAAGGTCAGAAAAGCGAATCTTAGTCCATTGGTAAGTATCTGCCAATTTGGCAGGTATCCTACTTCTGAAACATTAATTTCTGGCAATTCTTAGAATATATTTTCAAGAAACAGTATGTCATTAGCCTGTTTCAGTATGTAAACTTTTATGATAGAAATGTTTTGGTATTTTTATATATTTATTGAAAACCTCTATATTATTTCAAATTCTTTGAGTGACAAAATAGAAACAAACACTGAAGGAAATGTGATACTGCTGATTTAAAAATCTGTCTGAACCCAGCATAACAACCCCCAAACCCAAACATTCCCAAGGTTATCATGTCTCTCTTCTCCTGGATGTGCTCTTGGAAAAGCCTCTCTGCAGACCTGTTTCTCCACTCATGGGCACACCTCGCTAAGGGCAGAAATAATTGCAAGGGGTGGTAGGTAAAGACGCCTCGGTACACGTTTAGATGAGTTTCGTACGGACTTTTTCTCACAGGTACAAATCATGTTTGCTGAGCATTCAGCCGTGCCCTGTTATATCCCTCATACTGTAAGTCACAGAGGAGCTCTCCCCATGCTTTTCCTTGTTAGATTTTCAGAAGGCAAAATCCAGGCAGCTGGTTCCTGTCCTGTGATCACACTGTTGGCTGTGTTTTTTCTCCTGTGTATCTATATGCTTTGCCAGCCAAAATTTACCTACTACCGCTTTCACACAGACCTCATAATCACTTCAACAACATATGCCAAATTTTATTGCATACCTTTTTCACGAAGCAATTTCTCTCCTCTTTCACCCAGTTCGTATCTACCTGCTCACCACTGAACTTCAGAAACCAGCTTGGTTAGTCCTGGGGAGGGAGGTGCAAAGTTCGCTCGCAAACATCAAATAAATGTTTTGAAGTTACTGGAAAGAGGCAAGCATATAGACATATTTTTGATCGCCTTTGGCGAACCTGAGTTTAAACATTGATCATTAGATCATCAGTAGTTTGAACAACAGAAGTAAAGATCAGCTCTTTAATAAGCTCTCCAATTCAATGGCTGCTTTTTACCAAATTTAAATTTAGGACTCCACCAGGTGTGACTGATTATTGCTATTAATCGAAGATTTCTTTTTCCTACTCTTACAGGAAATGCATTCTTCATGTTTTACTGCTAAGTCTTTTGCAGTTGACATGCAATGACTCTTGGCTATTTATACAGTGATCCTTTTTTTAAAGCAATGTTTCACCTGTGATTTCATCTGTCTGAATCATAGACTTTCAAAACCAAGTTTTCACCCTTTATATTTGAAAAAAAATATAATTTTTCTGGTATCTTTAAAATAAGGTTCCTGTCATTTTCTCTGCTTTTTTTCTGCATTTGATACCTCTAGTTACGTAAGCAGCTTGTTTTGTTTGACACTAATCATCTTAATGCTCGTAACATGCAATAAGGAAGAATTACTAAAATCTGAAGATGGTCCAAAAATTCGAACTTCCAGCTCCAAATTCAAACCTGTCTCCAAAACATTGAGGCATTCAGCTTTGAGGAATCATAAAGTTCAACTCCAAGATTAAGAACACCCAGTAGTAAATTTGCATCGACGACCTGTGGATAGAGACGGGGCTCTGAAGAGCTGTAGTTTGGTTGCCTGTTCAAGGTAGGTAGGTGACAGATACTTCTCCAGAGCAGACATCCATGCCCTGTCAGAAGGAAAAGGCTTCTCAGTGTGCCCTGTGGGACTGCAGGGAAGGCTGGGCGGGGGAGCCGGACCCGTTGCTGGCACTGTCCAACATCCACATACCAAAGTGTCCGTACATGGCCATTGCTGGGACTCTCCAACAGCCACAGATCAAAGTGCCTGTCCATGCCTTGAGACCCCCCCTAGGAAGTGAAAGGGTTAAGAGGGTACCCGCATAGCGTGTAGTGAATGAGCAGTTGTAGTTGGGTCGGCTGCTCACCTGTTTAAAGCTCCGTGCGTGCTCGAGAGCGGTGTGGCCTAAGAAACGAATTTCCCATCAAGGAGCCTTTCCAGGCACATAGTTTTAGGCCCAGAGCCAGCCTGTGGATTTAAGGAAAGGCCATCCCCAATAGCTCCGTGCATGGCAAAGTAGCCCCTCTGCCCAAAGCCCTCAGCTAGAACTGCTTTCCCCGCGCAGCTGGCGAGAAGGAGCCCACACCTGCCCGCCTCATGCCGTAGCACCGGGGAAGGTGTAAACAGACGCGGGCTTTGTTGGCTGGGGTAGGTACCTCCTGGTTTGGAGGGCGAGAACGCCTTTCGCCTTGCGTGCCCAGCAGGGAGAAGGACAGCCTGAGGTGCTCAGCCTTGCGTTTCATTCAAGCAATGAAACGTGTGCCGCTGGAACGCTGATGGGAACATAATTACTTACATGACGGAGGATCGTCGAGATAGGAGACATGCTGTACTGAGGCTGCGGTGAGGTTAGAAGTGTTGACATTCCAATAAAAGCTCCATGTAAAAATGTTTAGTTAGTATAAAAGCCACTGACGAAAAATCTAAGGAAGGACTAGATGTCACGGTGGTTAATCCTCCTCTCTAGTATCTGACCTCTGTAAGGCTGAAAGTAAAATAGGTTAAATGAACTCTGCATAATTCCTCGTGGTTATCTGTCATGAAACCACCTCATGATTCAGCACCCGTGCCAGCCCGTTCGGGGGAGGCTCTGCTGCGAGAGCAGAGGGCTGTGGCGGAGCAGGACCAAGGGATAACCCGCTGGTGACCGTGTGAGAGAGGACATTCACGCCAGACCTGCCTACACTTTGTCGTTTCCCCCCGCGGAGGTTGTTGGCTCCAGATTCTGGGTGTTTGAGGACACAGTCATTTGCCGTGCTCCAGCTTCGAGGGGGAATTTTTCTATTTTTGACAAGGCCCTTAGAATCACATTGCAGAGGAAAGGGTGTATTATAATTATCAATATCAATAGTAATAAAAGTTTATTAAAGGTCATTAAAATGAAAGGGGATGGCTATAGATCCCATCACTCTGAATTGACTCCCTCCTCTTGTGTTAATTAGAAAACTCAGATAATGGTTCTATGGGGGAGTGCAGGGGAAATTTAATTACGAAAGTTTAATGGGCCACTATCTACTTCCTGCCAGATTAAAAACTGATGATTTACACTATTTTAGATACTACTGTGGGCTCGCTAACAAAATATGTTGCAGAACAAAGAGTAATGCAAGACTTCACCCAGAATATTTTGCTCATTTTTAAAACAAAGATGTAATAAGGCAGACCCGAAAACCAGACAGCTGTGACAGAGCTGTTACCACCAAAACCTGAAAGGAAATACAAGCAGTGTGTGTTAGTTTCTTCAGTTTATTATTTATTAGAACCAAATGAAGAACATGTTTGCATAAGCAGAAATGCCTCTCCCCTCAAAATGCAAAAAAAAAAAAAAAAAGAAAAAAAAAAGAATTAATGTCAATCCAAATTAGCTGTGAGGTCGTTTATCAGTTATTGAGGAAAGCTGGAAAAGCCACGCAGTTAATTTTTAGAAGTTCTTGGATTGGAATTTGTGTTCACAAACATGAGGCAGGCTCTTCAGTCCATGGTCTTCATCCCATCAAATTTCATGGCAGTTTTTAATAAACAGGTATTTAGTGAATTATTATGTAAGATTTTTATCTTAAAACATAAGTGTTAGACTTTGAGAAATCAAAATGCTTATGGCATAAGGGTGAAACAGAGAAACTCAGCTTTAAGTCCTAATTTTCAGATGCCCTAGACACCCAATTTATAGGGAGTTATGACTAGTCAGAACCTCAAAATTATTCACGTTTCGGAGAAGATTGAAATCTGGCACCTGAAATTAGCGGCTGTTTTTGAAACAAGAGTCTTCATCGGCTCATTAGGAGTGATAATTCAGCAAAGTCTGCAAAGCTGCTGCAAGAATCTTCCTTCAAGTCCTCTATTCTACCTGCTGGTTCCATTTAATACAGAGGTTTGTTATTAAATTTCTGTTTCTAGTGCAGTGGTTTATTATTAAATTTAACTCCCCTCCTTAACAAACCCTGTTTTCAGTGAAAACACTGTCATATTCAAGTGCGGTTGACATAAATTTCCACTTGCTTTTTTTTTAGAATTAAATGCTTAACTTTAAAGGGTCTTTCTACCAAAAAAGTGGAGCATAAAATGTGATGTATCAAATGCTGTATTTCAAGATGAGGGTAAAAAAAAGGAGAGGAGAAGAAAGAGAAGAAACAATGCCCAAAAGCAAAAAAAAATAAATCTAGTGTACTCTGTTTCCTTTTCTGGATAGGTTTTGGTGTCCAAAAGTTGAGAACTCAGCATTATAAAACCAGGGCTGGTTGTCAGTTCTAATTTAGGTAGATGTAGACAGTTTTATACAGCAGCTTTGTGGCCTGGAGCTGTCTGTCTTGCAGTCAGAGGCCCAGTGTGTCAGCCGCATGTCCTTGAACATTTCAGGTAGAATGTAGCTCTGAGAATTGCCATTCTCCTGGACTTCAGGTGTGTAAACAAAGTCTCCCACCTTTACTAATTTATTACCATGTAATGAAACAACATAAAGGAGGAAAAAAAAAAAAAAAAGGTGTTTGAACAGCACTGTTCTTTATGTTCTTCAAAGACCTTAAAGCACCTGGGTGTACACAGGTTGGGAAATACTCATTTTTCTTGATCTTTTCCACAGGAGCAGGGTTTGCCTACCTGCTCTGCAGTTTGGATCTCTCATCGTACCCATCCGTATAGCACAGCTGCCTTCAGAAAATTCTGTTTATGCAATGGATAGCAGTTAAAGCTAAATACATTTGCGTCAATATAGAATCCAGCTTTTACTGAGCATAACAGCCTTCTGTGTTTTGAAGGTGCATCTAAATCCATAAATAGTGTGAAATAAAATGACAGGGCACTACAGATGTCTAGACTTCACTTGTCTAGACTTCAAATATGTAATGCTGAATAAATACCAAAATTGAGTGGACGTCTTCAGAAATATAATTGAGAAGAGCATGCATAGGAACATTCGCGTGCCTTGCCTTTTATCTGCAGTGAATGATTCACAGCTAAGCTCTGTAAAGTATTAGTCAGTTCACATCACTGTAACCACCAAACCTCAGGAAAAAACTTACTTTTTGAGACGTTACTTACTTTATTAAGACAGCGGTTACAGCTATAGGACTTCATCCCATTGGTAATTTATGTAAAGAGAGGGAGACAGAAAGAAAAAATATTTAAGTTGATTTCAAGCATGTGTTTTTTTTTTTATTGTGATCGTTTATTTGATTAAGATAGTACCATAATTAGTCTCAATGCACTAATAAGTTGTTGGTTTTTTTCCAGACACTTAATAAGGACCATTCATTCTCCAAGGGGTTTGCAACTTGAAATCTTGCTGAAAGACTGGTGCTACAACAGAGGACAAAGAGAAAAGAAAAGAGGTGAATTAACTGGGAAAAATGCCAGTTACTGTCTTGATCACATGAGTGACCATATGCTAAATGACACGGTAAAATGAATGGATGCACAGTGTGTTGATTTAGTTGCTTTCTTTTCCCCTTTCTTCCTTGTTTGACTGTACATGATGTAATTGTTCTACATGGCAGAGTGTCCACTGTTTCCTTACTGTGTCCACTATTGTGAGAATAATTGGAATGTGATCCAGCCTTTGAGTGGCACTTATTTTACTGAAACAAGGGATTGAAAGCCCTACTAAAGTGATACAGGGCTATGAATTTAAGGCTTCAGCGCGCTGAAGCGTTATGAGCCAGAGCCTCAGCGAGAGCAGTTGGTGAAGCTACTTCACCATCAGTAAAACTCTTCAAACATATGTATGCTAGCGAGGCATCTCACCCCTTTATACCAATGGATTTGCCTGCTGGCATAAATTTGGGGCTGGCTGAAAAGAGAAGCCAGTGATCTTTTCTTGTCAATTCCTGAAAAGCCAGACACTTACTTGAGCATAAATGTGGATCTGGCAACCTTTATGCTCTGAGTTGTGTTGGATCTTGGGATACGGATCTGATCCCGCAAGATGGTGAAGAGGACTCGTGTACTGCCCAGCATGTCGGGCTCTTCCTGCCAAGTCCGCACACAGATGTTACATGCACTTCCAGCTGAGAATTCAAGTGGAGAGTTCCAAGCGGAGAGCTTGGCAGTCAAAGATGCTAAAGCGTTAAGATGCAAACTCTGTGCTTTTTTTAGCAGAAGAAAACCAGAAATTTGGATCTAGTACCAAAGATGGAAAAAATACCAAACTGTGGCTAGATGCCAGTTTTATTGGTATATTCATAAAGAAGTTGATCTCAATATTTTCCGGAGTCTCTCTACTCTGTGACACTTTGTCTGTAGCATACAGCTTACTTAGGGTTGCGTTTTTTTTCACATAAATAAGTAACGCTAAATAGTTATCAAAATAGAATTCAAATGTTCATTTTTTTCAGCTGGTTATATGACAGACGGCAAAGAAGGGATGAATGCACAGATAAATACAAATGTAAGGAATGAATGTGAATCGGCTCTGCATTCCCAGAGAGGAAACAGTTAAAGAAGATGACTCTTGCATAATTCCAGAGTATTTAAAATGAAAACTGTATGGGAACAACCACTTCTTGTGATGTGTTTATTAAGTCCGACCACCGGAGGATTGCCAGCAGGGACTGCAGTATTAATCATGAAAGCCAGGGCTTCTTACAAGTCAGCCACAGGAATTTTTTTTTTTTACTGCATATTGATTTTGAACAAACAAGTTACCTATGACAATTAAACAAGTTAAACAAAAATTATATTGTTTCAGGCAATTATCCACATGTGTGCTGACCTCATTTGGGGAAATAAAGCATTTCACATTTTATTACCCAGAGTGTCAATGAAAAAATATTCAGGTGATATCTCATTAATGGTTTCATTTTCCCAAACATAGTACAAAGTCACTGCAATACAGTGCCAATCCAATCTATCCATTTGATCTTATATAACCTTCAGGGAACATTAATAAAATTCTGACTCAGATATGCCCTCTGTCAGTCTCTTTTTAGGCATACAGGTGCTTAAACGTCCTTTACATCCCACTGAATGGGACTTAACGTTTAAATTTAAGCACAAATGTCAATACTTTTCTGGACAGAGATGCTTGCTGGAATGAAGGCCTCTGCATCAGAATAAACACAGTGGTTGATAAGAGTGTACGCAGAGAATTTTGATTTGGGTTTATACAACCTGTGGTATCATGAGGTTAGAAAATCAAATTGCTAGAGCAATTTAGCATATTCTTGTACCGCCACCTGTGTTCTACTGCTTGCCCAATTTCCTTCTTTTTAAGAGTCTCAACATGTATTGCAAAGTATTTCTAAAGATTTTCAAACATTTCATTCAAGAATTGAGTTTTGTCAGTGAAGGAAAGAGAAAAAGAGCTTTTACAATTCTCTAGCAATTCTCTAGCAAAGTCATTTAGGACTCCCAGAGGAAGACTGGAAAAATCTATCAGCTATTGTAGAAAGTGCATTATAGTGGAAGGAGCTTAGTGTGAAACACATGCAATCAATGATGGGATACTTGAACCTTGCTTGTACAGTTATCTCCTTAGGGAAGGCATTCTGTAGGTGTTGAACTGCTTTTTCCGAGATCAAGAAGCCACAGAAATAAATGAAAGTGATATTTTTTTTTTTTTTTAAGCCTTGATAGAGCATGGAGGAGTGTGGCAGAGTGTTCCTGAATGCTGTGATTTAGATTCACCAGAGCAGTTGCAATGGCTCAGTCAATGGACGTACGGGTGTTACCAGATCCTAGGCAGGCAAAAATCGATGTGAGAACTGGGAACTTTTGAAGAGTGATGTTCCTTCTTTTGCAGGTAACCCATCCATTTTGTTTTGGCATGTTCCTTTGGCTCATTTGTGCCATGAGGAAAATACCACTGATAACAGCTGACATTAAAAAAGTTAATTTTCCAGCTCCCACTGCACAGGTCCCACGGATCCTTCTCACTCCCGCTAGCAATGCCTGTGTCCTGCTCTGGCTGCTTCGGTGATCTATCCAACGAGGAGGGCAAGAAATCAGGGCTGCCTTGGCTGAGCATCCTGCCAAGGGACTACTGAATTATGCTGCACCTTTATTGCTTTTTTCTCTGTCCTGGTGAATCTTGTAGTCTTTGCTGTGTAGTGTCTCCACTTCCAGAAAAGTGGGGAGGGTTCCCCAACAGATTTCTGCTTAGAGAATTCTCCTGAGAGTTGAAGATACTGTTTTTAATCTATTTGTGTATGCTTTTTGGACTGGTGAGATAATGTTGCCCAAAATCCATTAAAATAAATAAAAGACCTGCCATGACCTTGTAATTAGATTTTTCTTTTTCTAGTGTTTGGCAGAGGGAAGGTCAGACTTGCAGACTCCACAGTCTTCAAAATACCAGCTATTTTTAAACAACTCGTTAAAATGATGCTGTCACAAATCGGTCCAAAATGAATATCTTCTATTCTGGACTTCACTGGACATAGTGCACTTCATGTCTCACCCGGAAGAAATTCTTGGAGAGGTGAGAAGAACAAGAAGATTAGTGTCTTGGTTCAGAAGACGTCTCAAGGAAGGCTGCTCATCCAGGCTCCCCAATATGGATGTGTGCGGTCAGATCGTCAGTCTTCAGCCTCTTCCTGAACCCAGAAGAAAAGTACACAGGACCTGATGGTTCTTAACTTACTAGAGCCCAGAAAAGATGAAGAGATGCAAAGTTTGTGAATACATCTTTTGATTAAATTTTGATGTAATAATTTACTTTTTTTTTTTCCTCTTACCTTTCTTTCACAGGGAGACCTCCTAGCCCCTTTGAACTTCCTATTTTGAGACAGAGCCAGCTTTCAGCACAGACCGCTGTGCAGGGTAGCAGACCGATGGGACAGCAAATCACAGCTACGTGCAGCACTAAAGGCTCCTGGAGCAAGAGCCCACCTTGCCTGGCGCTGGCAGAGCAGCTCGCCGCGTTGGTTCCCTCCACAGCCCCTCAGTCCCTCCTTCAGCCCCGCGCGGAGCCGCAGGAGTGCCCGGCTTGCCCTGCCCTGCCTCCCCCGAGCCCCCCACCAGGCCAGGAGAAGCTGTTCCTGCCTTGGCTGCCCCAGAAGGGAAGCAGAGAGAGGAGCGGGGAAGGAAAGGAGGCAGATCAGGTGCTTGCTGTCCCAAACTCTTCCTCCGGCCAGCAGTGCTCAGCACTGACAGCGAGGCAGAGACTGGCAGCCCATCCTGCTGTGGAAACACTGAGTCTTTTGGCTGTGTATAGTAATAAACAGGGTTAAAAAGTTGCACAGTTTCAGTGCTGGAAGACCCCAGGGAGAAGACAGCGCCTGGGAGACTCACTCTGCTGCTGCCACAAAACCGCCTCTGCCTAACCTGCTGGAGAAGTCTTAATCCTGTTGTGAACTGTGAATTTTTGCTCCACGACTGTTTGTGTAGAGGTGGGTGCAAGCACCAGTCAAGCATTCACGGAGAAAACTTCAGTAAGACAGTTCCTCAGTCAGACTAAATGGTATCTTGGGAAAGGGGTCCCTGCCTTTGGTGAGCGATCTGAAACTTCCTTCTGTACCTTCTGGCCAACAGAAGTCTCTTCTGCTAGACGGTGCTGTTAACATCTCTGTCTCAGTAACTCGGTTGGAGACAGAGCCTGGGAGACAAGGGTTTGCTCACCCGTGAAGAGGAAGAGCAAGTGTTTGAAGAGAAAGCTTTAGAACTGGTGCTGAGGATGTGGATTAGATGTTAGATGATGATTTTGTTCCAATATTAAGATATTCTGTGATTGGTACGTGCAACGAATGAACAGCTGCCTTCTTAATATCCTCTTTAGTATGTATTAGGGAATCCGTTTAAGATTGTGTTAGGATTGATTATTTTAGTATTAATAGGATGATTTAACATGTTTTGTGATC
Source organism: Sagittarius serpentarius (assembly GCA_034782735.1). Taxonomy (NCBI): domain Eukaryota; kingdom Metazoa; phylum Chordata; class Aves; order Accipitriformes; family Sagittariidae; genus Sagittarius; species Sagittarius serpentarius. The sequence goes on along the minus strand of JAVKLA010000054.1, from coordinate 11,980,792 downwards.
TAATATGCTTCTCAGTACTGTGTCTTAACTTGTTGATTTGATCCAGCCTGACAGCTGAATTGCTCTCTTCATAGGTTAGTAGTTATGACTTTGGTGACATACAGTTTTCAATGTTATTTTTGTTTAAGTAGCTTAATAAAAGGAATAAAATCAGAGCCAGGCATATTTTTTCAATAAGTAAAATGGGTCTCAGACCTCTGATGACCTGGGTGTAGATCAGCCAATCAGCCTAAAAGCTCCCCCCAATAAGCCCTTTGTTGTCTCACAGGAAAAGTATGTGAACTGGAAATTTACTTGAAACCACCACAATAAATATGTTTGTTCAGGGAAAAGTAAAAGAGGTGAAGCAAGAAGGCTGACACGACTTCAGTTTTGAGGAAAAACCTGTTTGTGTCTAATACATTGCAGAAATTGCTCAAGAACATTTTGTCCTTGTGTAAGGATTGCCCTGTAATGCTGCTAATGTCCTTAGGTTGAGACCTTGGGTTATTGGCTCTGTATGTGCCGATCATGCAAGTTATAACTGATTTTTTTGAAATGTAGTCTTTATCTTTGTGAGTTCATGACACTTGTTCCTTGAAGCCAGATCTTCTCCTTCCCTTGCGTTTTCTTTTCTTTCTCCTTTTGGGCTGACTTGCTTCCACTGTGGGCTGAACGTGCTTCCCAGTGGCAGTGAAACCTCCAGATGGCACATTACCAACTTCTCATAAATTAGAACAGAAGAGATGCATAAGGCATTGGAATTCTTTGAGGTTTAGGTTTATAGGGATTACAATAAATTCAGTCAGATGGGGAGGGTCATTATGTACCGGTGGAATGCAGATAAGATTGTGCTGCTTTTATGTTTTTCTTAAAATTGCCATGAGCTAATCTCTTGAAGGCTGCAGAAAGTGTTCTGCACTTGGAGGTCTCTGTGATTTCACATATGCAGATCCTGTAGGAAAAGGAATCCAGAGCCGGATCAGAAAAAGGAAACTATACACATAATTTGAGCGCAGTTCTGCAATACTTTCATACATCATACAAGGCATGCAAGCCTCGACTGTTCACACTCTGCCAAATAATGGTCTCAAAGCCAGATCAGGGCAAACCACAGCTCTAGTTAAATATGGTAAAAGCTTTCCCTTAACAAGGGCTGCAGAACAAGAGCCATTCAGTTCAGGCAGAACAGCACGTTAGTGCCACACCGCAGAATCCTTTCCATTGGCAGGCTCCGCATCAGCCTGCCTGATTACGAATTTGCTCCAGTTATTAAGAGACAATTAAAGAAAAGCAATGCCATGAAAAATGTGGGATGAAATAAAGCACTCTGTTCTAAAGAAAAACAGAAGAATAAAAAGGGTGTTCGTTGCATTTCTTCTTAAGCGGCCACTTTGTTTCACCAAGGGTCAGAACATCATTCCTCCTAATCACTTGGTTAGGCCCCCAAATATATCCCTGTTAAGTGGAATTTTTTGCTAATACCGTCCTGATTAATTAAGAAGCAGTCTTTCCCATTCACTGTCATCAGTGACCTATCATTCAGTGTCACTATCCTTCACTGTCATTAAGTAGAGTATGCATATACTGTAATAGGTAAGATGATTTCGGAGACAACTATTGATCCTTTCCCTGTGGTCTATTGCTAGTTAATGAGCATTAGTTTCTTTAATGATGTTTAATGTTGGTGAGTTATTTTTAAGTGATACATGGCCTGACCCTGGAAAGTGCTGAACGCCCTTAAATCCTATTGACTTCAGCAAGAGTTGAGGGCACTCATGAGATCAGCCCGTAGGTCTTGTGTCTGAAACAGTGGCAAAAGCTTCTTTCTGCTTTCAGGCAGGGGTGAGCAATGCTCTACAGCCAGAGAATAGAGCAGGTTCTCGTAGAAGGGATTCTAGAGTCTTGTTTTCCTTTTTTGTCATTGAAAAGGCCAGCTCTTGAGAGAGGGGATGATTTCTACACAGGACAGACACCGCTGTTCTGCCAGCTCTTGCCTTCCTCTTACTTTCTTCCCATACCTGTCACTGTCCTCTAGCTTCTTCCTTTGCCAATATGAAGGAAGAGACATCTCTCAAACTCGTCCCCCCCCATCCTACTTGCCTTCCCATGTTCCCTTTACTTCCAAATTAAGTGGACAGGCAGTCTGTCACCATTACCTTAAGTTACTCCAACTCTTCTGAATCTCTTCCAGTAGGCTTTCATTTCTGCGCTCTGCTAGAAGTGCCTTGACTACCAAAAGCTACCTCTTGGGAAAATCTCAAGGTCAAAGTTTCTTCTCCTTCTCTTTGACCTTACCACTTTTTTTGTGAATATAATACTGTTCTGCTCAGTATATTGTTCTGCCCGTGCCTTTCTCGTTGCCTCTTCTGTTTGCACTGCTATTCATTACTTTACCATCCCTTCGGTGTGCATTCCCCCTCCCTTTCCCAACACTCTGTCCACAGCGCTCCGTCCTACGACCCCTTCTTCAAACAATCAGCATTTTAAAAAATGTAGGACAAAAAATATTTGCTCTCTTACTCTTTGCATGTACAGTTTGCTCCCATATTATTTGGCTAATATGTGCAAGCCTCGTGGCACATAAGATTCAGTCCTAGGTGATTTTCCACTTTTCTCTTACATTAAAGAGACGATGTCCTTAAATCCTTGCACATGAGAACAGTACAGGGCTAGGAAAAGGAAGTTATTTGGCTAGGGAGAACAGAATTTGTTTCCCAGAGATGTGGGCAACACTGGTTGCTGTCTGTGGGAAATACCGTAGTGTTCTGCATGGGGGGGATAAGAGTTACTTTTGGTCCTTTTTTTAAAATTAATTATTTTTTCATTTTTCAAGTATCGCGCAACACCAATTATGGTAACTTTAGAGAAAATATATTGAAGAAACAGTCCCAATGTGAACAGCTGATAACGTTCATAGAAATTCTAAGATAGAGTAGGTGTGCTGTGACGTGTGTGCCCGGCAGTTGCATTTATCAGTTTGGTGACTAACTTCACATACAGGGGAACGAAGAGAAAATAAACCCTTGGCAGGCCTGTCTTGAAGAACCAGTATCAGAGACGGCTCACGGTAGAATTAATCCCCGTCGAAGATGATGCAATTGTAATATGAAGATAAGTTGTACAGATACATGTCTTTGTCCTGCGCAAGCATAATTTATTGCATGGACATTGTCCGTACACTGTAAGGGGGTGGGGAAATGCAACTCTGCACAGCGTGAGTAAGTTTAGAGATACTTTTTCTTCATCTGTAGACAACAGGCTGGTTTTTGTCCCTTTATCTGACCAAATCACCAATTTGTATTTTTTTCATTTAACAAATGGATAAATGTGAAAGTAGAACTGAAGCAAAACCTGAGAAAAAGAACCAGTTGCTCTTTTTGCTCTGCTCACAAACTCTTATTTTCTGGTGGGCAGACGTAGCCGTGCTGCTCCGCCGGCGCCGCGGCATCCCGTTGCAGCTTGGCGTGCCGCGCCGGAGCGGGTGCCCCGGCGTGCTCCCAGCAGCCGGCCAGACCGGGTCTCGCTGTGGGCGGCTGCACCCTTGCTCACCACCGGTTTGTTAAAAAAGCCTGAGAAGTGCTCCGCTCCCAACAACTGTTGTGCTCAGGAGGAATGACAGCCCTCCGGATGAAAACGCAAGTTGCAGGGCTGATAAGTAACCTTGCTGACTCCGAGGAGGACTGCGACAGCTGGACAGTGTCGCTTATTTTGGATCCTGATTGCCCTCCTTACCTCTGGGTGCCACGGAGAGGGGGGTTTACGCTAGAGAAAGGGTTAACTGGGATCCTCGATAATGTGTTCCTATTTCCTTTCCCTCCCTTCAGCTCCTTCACAAAATGTTAATCTAATTGTGATAGTATCACTTTGATGACAATATGACAAGACAGACAAATTTGATTTTATTCTCCACAGAGCAAAGCATATGCTGCTTGGGAGACTTTGACAGAGAGAAGGACATAAAACAAATGGAGTTCATGAATATACAATTTTTATTGTACACAGTAGTGACATCCAAACTTCAGAGAATAGGTGGGTGAGACTTATGCTTTACTATTGAGATTAATGGGTACGTAAAAAAGTGCCAACAGAGAGTACTACAGTTTATGTTAAAAATGTCGACGTGGATAAGAATAATTTTCTTCTCAAGATGAATGATGCATTTAATGGCTGTGAGACATTCATGCCCAGTAGCAGTTCCTCAAAAGTAATTTTTTGTTGTTATTGTAAATTATATAATCTTAACTGCAATTATAGCCCTGTTTAGGTAAAGGTCAAGTTAGTACAGTGGATGGTTATAAACTAAGAGGGAAATTGGTAAATTTATTCCCTTGATGAAAGCTTATGAATGATTTTAAGCAAGATAATTTTTTTGTAACTCTATTTCTACTTTAATGTAATATAGCAAGTAAAGACAGCACACATTAACAAAGGGTAAATTAGATTTGTCTAAGTAAACATGTATCTGCAATAGGCGTAGTGTTGCTGTAGTAAGGACAGTCTGAAGGTTAAGCGCTCCATGTAAATGGTATAGATTCATTTTCGTGGAAAGCAAAAGGAGGGACAACCTCTGAAAAATTGCCTTTGATGGAATGCAATCTGTGCTCTCCTGAGCAGCACATGAATACTCTGCAACACATGAAACTGTACCCACCTCTCGGTCGTAAGAAATTGGTTAGAGTCCTTTTGGTTTCAAAAGCCTACCCTTAAACAATGCAATCTTCTTTGCAACCCCTTCAGACTGATCAGATTTGTTTTGTTAATACAGAGGTTAAAAAAAAAACAAAACACAAAAAGACAAAACAAAGAGGGAGAAGGTGCTATGTATGCTAACGAAGGGTGTTTGCCAAACCAGGGCCTGATACAAGTTTTAGTGCTTATTTTTCATGCTTTAAAGTAAAACCTGAATGAAAACAGTTAAAGTTTCGGGAAGCCGTTTAAAATGAGAAGGAAGCTTTCTCAAGTCAGTGGCATGCTTTTGCTCTGAAAAGCCCGCATTAGGCTATTTCACTTTTTCACAGTACTTGAGTGAAGCAAAAGCATCATTACACATAGTTGCCATTTTTCCTCTGAGAACTTTTACCTACGTGAGCTGCCGCTGATCAATTTATCAAGCTGCTTTAAGTACAACTCAGGGTCTTCTTCACTCCATCAGACCACAGAGATGTTATCTTTTCCCATTTGTTTCTCTTCTGGAGGTGCATGTATTAAGAAATTGGTGGGGAAAAATCTGCTTTCTGTTCCTGTTAGATGCCAGAGACCTTCAACTGATTTACATACAAATATGTGTAATAACAAAATAAACACAGTGCTACATGGGGTTTTTTTTTTTTCTTCTTTGACAGACGAACAGCAACGGCTTGTTACTTGAGTTTGCCACCAATTAAAATGCACATTGGATCAGCGCTGCCCTGTCACCTACCATTATTGGGAAAAGTTGGCTGTGGGCCACGTTTCAGATGAGCGGGATTTTTTTTCGTGGCCATAGTGCTTCTCATCTTTGCTCTGTAAACTCCGCCTGGTAATTTAGATGCTGGGCAATCATTGCATCTGCTTTCTGGGGAGTTGCCTCACTGAAGGCTCTGGGGAATACCTAGCCATTTTTGTTACGTGCATTTTAATTGTGGCAAGGGGAAAAGTCTTCCTAATCCGTCCTGTGTATGAAGGTATTATTTGAGCTGGTCTGAATCCAGTACAGCACCTTTGGGTCATGATTTTCTTGGATACACATTGATCTTCAGAACATCTGTTAAATTTCTGTTTCACCCCACCTACCTTTGGACCCTTTTAATCTTAACAGAAGTAAAACAACAACATAAAGAGAGATGTGAACTCACCAGCAGCAAGAGTGAGTTATTATTCATTTTAAATGTGAACTTGAACAAGTCCAAAAGAGCATAATCCTGCTGAATAACAAATATGAGGCATTACTAATATCTGGGCGTGAATATCAGCTATTGCTCCAGGTCTTAAACAAAGACGAAATCCAATGGGGGGGGGGGGTATCAGAACAAGACTAATTTAAAATCTCGCTTTCTTGAATTACCTGCTACAAGGCTGTTCAAAACTGCAAGACCAGAGCCTGATTATGGAGAAGCTGTACCAATATTTAACAAAATGAAGTATGAAATGGATTGACTCGGAACACAATGAGAAATTCAATTTGCAACTTAGTAAAATGTTTAGATAAAATTTTCTAGAAGTGTTCAGTATTTTGTCCTTTTTTATGAATGAGGGTTCAACTTAAAACATGCTGAGCTACTGAGGAACCACAGCACTTGCTAATGTCACCTCTTTGACACTTGTTTTGTGCGGAGGTAAATAGCAATAAGATGGAAGGCAGTAGAAAATAAGGTCCATCGTCATTGCTCATTATTTGTAATTTGTGGAGTGTGACAGTGTGTTCAGCAGTATGCACAGCAGGAATAGAGGCGGTCTTTGCCTCCAAGAGCTTGCAGTCTGACTTACAGATAAGACTGAATGTAAAGCATTTAATGAAAGATTTAGAACAGTATTTTTTAAATTTTTGTTAATCTCCTTATTGTCAAATTTGGGAAGGGCATGACTATTGGAAAGACATAGATGCGTAAAGACCTGATATCAGACGGTCTCTGTTTAGGTGGGACTAGAATGATTAGAGGTTGCTATTAGGAACCCTAAGATTGAAGAAATACACATACAAAATCAAAAGCAAATGTGGAGGTAAACTTGAAAACACACAGATGGGCTCATATTAAGCTGACATTTTTGGTGGGATGAAGTAAGCAGAAAGATTCAGTAGAGACACAATCCAGTATGTAGACCTGTGCTGAGTGAGGCAGAGTTCTGAAAATAAGGCATAGTCAAAAGTTAATATGGAATAAAGACTGACGAATAAGGAGTTTTGAATATAAACAGATGTGAGCTGGGTGGCTTTTACCATTTCATGGAGCCCAGGCGTTGCGCTTTATATAAATAATGCTTTATTTTATAAGGTGCTGTTTTCCTCAGTTTGGATGCTATATGGTGTGTTATTGTAACTATGAAAAAAAAAACCACCCAGCCCCACAAAACCGGCATTAACGTGTATTTCTTTTTCACCAGAGTCAGTTATGAACGTAATTTTCCTGAAGATTGCACAATTAATGAAAATAAACCCCAGCGACATAAAGATTGCACTCACAGCTTTGTTGCTTCTTGCAAACTTTGACACATGCAAGCCCAAGCATATGCACAACAAGAGCTGAAAATCAGCTGGAAGTATGAGCAACCTTTGCTCAGTCTAGAAAATAAAAAGCACCATAAATATGGGGGCAGTGTGTGATAGTTCACTGCTTTGAGCTAGATCAGCCTGGGGATAGCGCTAATTTACATTCTTAACACTTACGTTGGGTTTTACTGTACTTCAGTGTTAATAAAAATGGCTAATTAACTGAAACACCCCCAATATTGATGGTATATTGTAAATGTCACCTCTGAAATACACAGCACGTTCTTAAAGCAACACATTCCCGAAAGCGCCGGCAGCCCCTGGAGCAGATTCCCTTTTGTGCATATTTGTTCCGGGGGAACACACCATTGTGTTCAGCTCCGAGGCTGCAGTTCTGCCTCTCTTCCTCCACCGGTCACAATAAAATTTCCGTGGGAAAATTTGCAGAAGGCCGGCATAACTCATTGTTTCACTTGCATAGTAATTAACAACTCAAACAGCGGCAAGCCGGCCGCCTATTCCTCTTGGCTGAACGTTAAGCTTGACCTACCCTCCCCTCTCCCCTCAGTTCACAACTCCTCTCATCTTCCAAAATTATGTGAGAAATGATTTTTCGTGCTATTTGCATGTTTGAGAGCATCCATCATTATCATGTGCACTGACAGCTTTATACTTCAGCTGTGACAGAGCTTGAAAAATGCTAGTCCTATCAATCAACATACTGTAGGTTTCCAAAATGAGACCTTCCGCAGCTGACATTTTCCTTTGCTTTTTCTTTTATTCTCTTCGGCAACAATCTATGGCTTGCTTTTGCTTTTCATTTAATTGTACAATGTCTACAGATTTTATAACGCTGCATTAGAATGAAATACTTCTGACCTGCTTCAGATTATTTGATTGAATTACTTTGCCATAAATCTTATCTATTTTCATCAGAAATACTGACCTCAAAGTTATGTTAGCTACTCTCCTATTTCCACTGTGCTCGGCTTCACCTGCCCACGTTATTTATGCACATTAATTTCAGTCTCACCTCACCTCTCAGTCTGAGGTAATAAAATAGGGTTTCCCTAAATTTCAGAAATATTTGATTCCAGTTAATAATTCTAAGTGGAAGCACCACTAAACTCAATAAATCCATGCCCAATATGTGACTATTTCCTAAAGGTGCTTTTTCTTGCATTATTTAAGACTGTTTCTAAAGTCACTTTTTAAACGTATGTTTGCCGGTGAAGACAGTAGCCATTAAAACTTTGAAGCAACTGAAGATCTTTTTCAGTGTTTATGTCAATTTTTCTCTCATCTCCTCATCAAATAACAAGATAAAAGACTGTTTTGATAGCTCACATTACGGTTTGCTGATAATATACTGAAAGTATAGCTTCTTATTTTACTTCTGAAATGTTCCACTAGGCAAACTTCTCGATACATAATGTCTCAACCTCAGGAAAAACCCATAAAGAAGCCAAAAGAGCAATTGAGACATAAGAGAACTGAGGGAAAAAAAAAAATCAATCCTAGTGCTGCAGTTGTAGTGTTAGAAGTTAGTTGGTTCAATATTAGAGTTCAACTACATTTAGCAAAAGCCACCCTGTGTGAAAACTAGGGAAAACTGGCAGAAATTTTATTTATGGAGATAGTAAAAAGAACTAGTCATACTGTAAGAATAAATTGGAAAAGCTTCTCCATGAAGTTTTGATTGAGAAGTATGGCAGTATTCCTGTTTATGTCTGAGAATCTTCCTGAGTCAAGATTTCCAGTTGCTGCAAGCTGTTACACTTGCCAAAGGAGACATGAACTGGAAATGAAAATACGCTGAAAAGCAAACCTACTAGTATTTCGCTACTGATTTTTTTTTTTTATATTGCCACGTTTGAAGCTATAGCCTGACCTTACTGACATCAACGGGAGTGTTGCCACTGACTTAGCCAAGGCCAGGACTTCATCCGCTGAAATTGTTCAGCAGTCTGAACGGCTGCACAAAGTTAGCTCTTCCAGAGCTAAACACAGACAAGGAGGATAGAGATGACTTTGAGGTTAAGTTTTGGGATAAAGAACCCGTCCTCTCCAGTCACACGGCTGTCAGGTTGCAGCCCAACCTCAACTGCTTTGTTTGGCGCAGAGTTTTCTAGGTGGCGATTTTAATTAGGGATTTAGTATGGAGTTATAAAAACATTTTGTTGGCAGGTGAGATTAGCCTTGTTTGCTGATGTCGTTGTGGAAATATGCAAAGGAGTAAATCCTGAAGGTTTTATTCAGCCCTCAGAAGGCTAAGAAGCCCATGAAGTTTATGGCAGGAATAAGCGATGCCACAGTCTCCATCCTGGGACAGGGTAGGGGCTGTGGAGCTCAAGCCTCTGGCCAAGAAAATCCTCTCCACCCCCAAGTCCACCTTGGGCTGTCATGGTATCACTCAGTCTGCCATGGAACAGGGTCAAGGACCAAGCGAAGCCACAATATTAGAGCATGTTGATTGTTCTCCCGTAGATTTTATAATCAGAGGACAGAAAAGGTGAGTAAGATGCAAAAGCAACAGAGCAATTAGTCTTCTGCCTGCAGTTGATGCAGGTTTCACAGAAGTACTGAACAATTGATTCAGTGTAATGCTGAATTTTAATCAAATGGGAGAATAAGCCAAGTTTTAATCAAGATTTTCCATAATGGATTATTTTCCTAATTGAATGAGTTCAGGAGACAAACAAATACAGCCTAGTGCTCAATGGCATTCTTCAAATATTGGTAAGCTTTCAACCTCAAATCACAGCAAAAGGCTCTGGAATAAAACCTCTACAGAGCACAGCTGAAGGTTACATTCATCTTCTTAAAATAATCCGGGGTATGCAGGGGAGACCACTACCAAATTAATTCATATTTCAACACAATTATGCCTACTAAAATGTACACTAAGGAGACTAATCCTAAAGGTCAGTTGTACACCTAAATATGGAGCTAGTTACTTTTTTTTTTAATGCAAAAGATAGAGTGATTTGGAGAAATAATTTACAGAAATGTGGAAACGACTCTCAGTAAACGTAGAAAAAGTTAAAATCCAGAGGTTTAAAAAACCTGAAAGAAATGGAGCCCCTCACTGTGTTTAGGTGAATGAATATTTTTTAGAAAATTCAGAAAAATATTTTATTTTTAAAAAAATGAATATACACTTGCAATGATGACTGAGAAGTATAAGTAGCATAGGTGTTGTATTGGATTGACACATTACTCTTAAGAGAGAGAAAAATGTATTGTCGGTGCAGGTGACGAGATAGTCTCTTAATGGAATTACCCCAAGGAATGATAAACTTTAGAAGAAAGTAGAAAAAGTTGAAATAAGGTCTATGAATTCTTACTCTCTACTGATAAAGTACAGAGGGGTTCTGAGGGGTAAAAGGTTTTATTTAGCAGTCTTTATGTTGATTTTGTTCAAATGAGTCTTTTATTTAAAAGGATTATAAATTGCATAAAAAATACCTGTTCGGAAATTTCTCACAAAAGTGCTTATGCTTCGGGGAGCAACTTGGTGTCAGCTAGCAGGTTTCTTTAGGCGACTTGTCCAACAAAAGCAGGGAAATATTTTTTGGTCTGCCAAGGGGATTGAAAGTAGTGTCTTCCCTCTTGCAAAACGTGCCTTGAGATCTTTAATTATCACCAGCAAATGTGAGCCATCAGACTGGAGCTGATCCAGGCCAGCGGCTCCAAGAGCACAGAAGCTTGTTGGTTTAGTCGGGTGGCGAGAAGGACATTTCTTACTCAGCTGCAGAGCCCTTAATGTCATACCTAAATTTTCTTTGAAGGTCTCTTATTTTATATGCACAGTTCTTGACCTAAATGTTTCAGATCTATGGAATGAGATTTTTTTGCAGCTCTGTTTGGAGAAAATTCTATAAAATATTAAAGACAGAGTGATACCAGTATCTGGTTCTTTCTCCTTATTAAAAGCATCACACTGTCTTCTGGATTTTTTATTTTAAAGCCTGCAGCAGCTAATAGCATAGACCATAAAATGCATTTCTCCTTTATCAGAAATCGAATCCTATTTCTGAGTTCCTGTGGAGCGGCTTCCCTTTGGTACGTAACACTAAAGAACCCCCGCCAAACTCATGCTAATATTGAGTATTAGTAAATACTAATATTTGATCAACATTTTCTTTTCTGTCTCCCCATTCTCCCAACAGTTATGACCGAAGCAGAGCTGTTTGAACAAATCAAGAATCCCACCCATTTTTGAGGATTTTTCTGATTGCCTCATCCCATACTCCGAGAACCTGCTGTTCAGCTGGACACCTGTCAGTAACACTTTGCTATCACTAGATTACAGCACTGATAAGTAACTAAAGATGGAGACACTGATTAGGGCTAAAATCTATGGTTTAATCACTAAATGTTGTAAAATTGATATAGAAAAGGTACATTTACAATTGAATTGGTGGGTAAGGCTAATTCTCCTCTACGTAAATAAGCCAGTTTTCACCTGAGTAAATAAGCTTTTCCTCCAGAATACATCAGAAGTAATTATCTTTTGATGGTAATCATGAATGTACTGATGGTATGAATCAAATTCTGCCCTTAGATACACACAGATTTTGCTGCTTTAAATAAGAGCATGACTATATTCAGAAAACTGTTAATTAAATTAAAAGGTCTAGAACTTGAAACTGCTGTCAGTTCAAAAAACTCAACTACCAATAACCAAAATTTTGCTTAAAGACTTTAAAGAAAATTTATTTCAATAAAAGGTTTTCTTTGAAGGTCCACCAATAACTGAAATAAAGATAAAACTTTTCTACATAAATGCAAAGGGATGATTCAGAACTGATAATCCCAAGCATTGCAATGTGTATACTGTGAATTTTATTTACTAGCAGGTGGAAACTGCTGCCAAGCACTACAGCAAATGGCATTATTTGAACTGAAAGAACAACTGCTCTCTGAGGTCTGGAGTTAAGATGAAACCTTCTATGGGTATTAAATAATCATATTTTATTAAAATGTACTAGAAGAGTTACAAATTAGAGTTCCAGACTTCTGCAGACTCTATAACTGGACTCACTTATAGGTTAGTGGATAAACTGAGGACAAATGTGCAAGGATCAAAAAAAAAAAAAGGTAAAAAATACTGAACAACTATTGCATTGTTTGGGGCAAAATATACCAGATGTGTATAAGGAACAGTCTAGTCCTTTATTGCAAAATGTCTATAGTTTAACATTCTACCTGTGGCATTAGCTATAAAAAGGATACTTTTAAACCCCTAAGTAAGTAGGATAATAGTATCCTAAATCTAATAAAATGTGACATCAGATATCAGAAAATATGATTTTCTGCCAACCAGGCTGGTAAGCTACTTTATGTGACACTTTTCAAAAAGAGAACATTCTTCCTGTGTCTCTTAACATTGTGTCTGAGGGGGGAAACTGCCAGTTAGGGGACATGTGTGACGATGAAGAGACCCTCTGTGCAGCTGACATGTTGTCCACTCATGTATGGCTGCATGTCACCTCATTTTTGCTGCTGTAGGACCTGGGGCAAGTAGTTGATGCAATACTGGCTTTTTTCCTTCTCGCTCAGTATTTATTTTGTCTTGCCGTTTCCAAAGCTCTCTAAAACTGCTTTGATAGGGAGAGGAGGGTTTTTTTGTTTGGGTTTTTGTTTTGGCTTTGGTTTTGGTTTGGTTTGGGATTTTTTTTGAGGGTTCTGTTTGTTTGTTTGTTTGTTTGTACTCTTTGGTTTGCCTAATACCTTTCCAAGAGTCTAAGAGACCAAAGATGCAAGGTGCTTCAAACTCATAGGAGATCAGAGATGTTAGCCTCTTGCAAGTAATGCTCAATACCTCACAGGATTTGTAATTGAATCTGGTTCATTTTACTCCAATATACGAGACAGAAAACTAATGGAAAGATGTTGGGCTGGCTGGGAGTCAAAAGAAGCATGGACTGTGTGCAAGGAAGGTGTGCTCTCCAGGATGCACCCATCTTCCTTCAGCGTGCACAGTTCCCCTTGCACGAGGGAAATTTCAGAGGACAGTAAGTAGACTGCAGAGTGCCCTTTCCCTCTCATCTCCTTCCACATCTACCCATGCTGGGGCACTCAAAGGAGGGAAATTAATGGCACTATTTTTCAGTCAGCCCGTACCAACCTCCCTTACTCATGGTGCCAGCGAGCTGGTGCCGCCCTTCACATCTCCCGGTGGGTGAAGGGCAGCACGTGGACACGGCTGAGAGGACCGACCTGGGGCTGAAATAAGCCAAACAGGCTTAACTCGCTGGTGTCAGGATACACTTGATCCCTTTTCTGCCTCCGGTCCCGGCTACCCAAACAGCAGGACCGAAAAATCTCTCTGCGTCCCGTCTCGATGCGCATACATTTATCTTCATAAAACTTCAATATAAGTTTAGCTGGGATTGCTTGCTAATCTGGAGCTATTGTCCCATGCTTCATGTTCATAGATCAGTCTGAACCCTGAAGAGCAGAACTGGATGTGTAATCATCATCTGTGGGGTAGGAATTATTTTTTAATTTTTCCTGTTAAATTAATAGCAGAAGTAGTAATTGAAGCAGGGTACTTTAGGTAGCTTTGGTTTACCCTGCCATAATTATGCCAGAGTAAGTCACAGAAAAGTAACTGTCATGCAACAGTTGAAGCTCTCTCATGTTTCCTTTGGTTATACCATAAAAACCTGCTTCCCTGAAACAGAGCTGAGCTAGGAAGGGAGGGAGGCAGGAAGGGACGAGTGTGAATTGTCTACACCTGAATGAAGACTGAAATGGCCAAAGTCACACAATCTTTGCAAAAAGAATATGTACGTTTTGAGCTATGTACATAACAGAAGACACAGAAATATATTGTGTAAAAACCATATGTACATCATTGTCAGATCTGCAAACAGTGGCAGCGACAGTCAAGATAGCTCATTTTAAGAAGCTCTTGACAGTTGCTGTCAAGTTAGTACTCGTACAGTCAGGATAGGATCATCGTATGGGAAGAAACAGAGAGATATGTGAGGAATTACTCTGATCATTCACTCATGACCATTTCACCTGCACTCAGCCCATTAGGCCACCAGTTTTAGAGCTCCTAGACATTGACACAGCTTTGGACATGCTCTGTTATGTGCAAATGCAAAAGCATTTTTTTTACCGTATGAAACTGAGAAATGAGGAATTCCCTTCAGTGCAGTATTTGTTAGAAGACATTGAAGAAAGTACTTGTAGGTGAAGACTTGGGGTACAAATACAGCCTCGATTCATCAAGGTAAGGGTGGGAAAATAGTGCCAGCACCTTATTTTAAAACTATAAAGTATTTGCAGGATCACTTATCCACCAAATACATTGTATTTGTAAAGAAAATGTGATATTACTATGAGGCTTAAACATTTTATTGTCAGTCATCACAAATGACCCCATCTCCGTTCTAGTCATATGGAATATCTGCAAGTGCTTGCAGTGAATTTTGAAACCTTAACTCACCTTATTACATAGGCGGCTTTCGTAACTGCAAGTCCACTGAAGATTTCCTAGGGTAATAAATACTTCTCTCTTTGTAATGACTGCTTTTAATACTTTGCATGCCTTAATATTTATCTTCCATTCACGTGTTTGACAGGCTTGGTTATCCAACTGAACGACATAGCATTATAAAAAAATAACTCCGTTTTTGTCACGGGCTGGAAACAGCCTACTTCTCTTTCATGACAGTTTGTAGAAAGGAGTATGCTGTAAATGCAGACTGTGAGCCCGTGCTATACGGGGCAGAAGGAAAGGCAGCGGCGGCTCTGCCCAGGCACTATGTGAATTTCAGGCAGCGCCAGGACCTTTGCACACAACTTCGTGTGCTCGCGTTACCGCCTGCACCAGAGCCTCCCATCGCTGTGCCGCGCTCGGAAGCCCTGACCAAAAGAATATTTTTCTTCAGAGATAACTGTCCCATCATAAACCACCTTTGCAACACCAAAGTGGCACAAAGGAGGCACAGAGGTGACAGCACCCAGGTGACACTTTGAAGTTGTCATTTGCTAGCAGTAGTGAAGCTACTGGCATGGTCTGTGTGGGAGGTCGGGTGGACGTCCTTGAGAGTCCAGTTACAACAATACTGAGAGAAAGTGTTTACATGTTGTGGTTTCATTTCCTTGAATGCTTTTTCAGAGGCAGTAGTTTCCTTTGGCTCCAAACCATGCAGGATTTCCTAGTCTTCACTTTTCCCATGCCTGGGTTAGTTAAGTAGGTTTATACCAAACTTGCTGGGAGCGGCAGTTTCTGCAGCGAGGGAAACGTGCCGTAGCCCCACGTCAGCCCTGTGGTCAGCTGGCGATGGCCTCTGTTGCAGTGCAGATGTGACAAAGAAGGGCTGTGCTTTGACTTCACAAGCTTCAGTTTCCGGCCGTCCCTATTAGAAATTAGCATTTTTCATTTTATGACCATTTTAATTATAGTTTCCCTATTTCAGTTCTACTAAATATGAATGAAGCAGGTGAAGTGTAGCCCAGTTGGAGCATTATACTGTTTAGTGCTGGTTACTATCTTTAGCAGAGAAGCTGGAATTCATTCTCATCTCATTTGCTGAGCGCTCTATCATTAAAGTGTCATTGAGAACTGACACCACTTAATTTTAGCAGCTTTCAATTCTCGTTTGCAGCAAGAATAGCTTTAAATGGAGAGGAGTGCAAATTACAGAGAGAGGGATATTTTTACACTACACTCAGCATTTTATCAAACAAAGCAGCCTCACGGGGAATAGGGGACAATACATTATAAAACCAAACTCTCCTCTGATGCTGGTAAATGGGTATTTAATCTTCCTATTGCAGGCATCCACTCTGATGAGCCTGTAATGAATATACTGCCTGGGACATTATCTGAGCTGTTGTGTTTTCCTATTCCCCGAAATATCCTTTAGTTTTTATTTCGGGTGTGGTCAAAGAATAAGCTGGGGAGCTCAGCTGTTCCCTGCAGACCACTGAGGAATCTGTACCTTGTTGCAGGCAAACCGGTTTGGGACATGTTTTCCCTTCTCCTATTCATTGCATAATTGCTTTTTCCTCCCAGCGCAGTTTGAACCCTTAAGGGGTTAAGAAAATCACTTACTTGGGATCGGTGGCGAATTTTAACCCATTCAGCTTGGCTTCCCTGCCTAATTGGATGTAAAATATCCTCGTGCACTACATCTTGAGGTATTGCCTTTCTGTTGGAAATCTGGTACTGGATAGATGCTAGGTTTACCTCTGTTACCTGTTACCTTTTCTCACCACTTACATATGTGAAAGTTCTAATTTCTAGCTCCCAAATTAAATAATTTTCTTGGAGTTAAGGTACATTTGGGATAAGCAGGTGGATCATAGCAATTAATTTTGATGCCAGAAACACCAATAAACACCTTTTTTGGATGAAATGTCAGAATAGTTTTAGGTAAGGATAAACAGGTATTTGAAGGCATATTTACAGTGTTATAACGCTTGATGTTAATGCCCATAACAATATCACCTTAGGGCAGTAGGTAACTGCAGTTCTGTAGAAAGTCAGTACTCCGAAGTCTAAGGAAGCTCAGACAGCATAAGGATTCACACAGAAATCAGGGTCTCTGTCAGCCCCCACTCTAACCTGTGGTGATGCCACTTGATTGAATTATAAGTATGATTAATCCAGATTGGATTAAATTTATTTTTTACAAACGCTGTTGATTTTATTCATACATTTTTCCTGATGGCTTCACTGCAGGAATTGTTAAGAGTAATTGTATGCTCAGAATGGCTTCATCTGGGGATGACGTGAGACCCTGTGAGGCTTTTTGCCCTTCAGGTACTGATGTCTCCTTCACCCTTAAGTTCATTTTAAGGTCTTTTTAACACAATGTTTGCCCAAGAGTTTTTTGGGGGGGTTGATGTTTATTATACGGCTTTCCTTGTCTCCTACCTGCTCAGGTTCGTAGTGGACTCGCATGATGGTTGCTCACAGCTATTAATTCCTCTGGCAGGGGGTACCAGTACCACGTTGCACATCTTGGGGGGAAGGTGCTGGTGGCACGTGCTGCTGTGCGACCGCAGCCTGTTTCCCCTTTGGAGAGAAAGAGGGGAGGAGGAGGAAAGTGCTCACTGAGCGTCCCATGACCCAGCCGGTGCCGGGGGAAGGTGATGGGTGGATAAGCTGTGAGACAGCGTGCAGCTGAGTAATGAAGTGACAATTTAAACCAGGGGAGAATCTGAAGGGCCAGCCAGGGGTTGACGTTGCAATTAATTCTCCTAGTTTGATGTTTCATTGGGTTACTGCATTTTGACTTGATTACTTGATGGAGCATGCTGGGGGTGAAATGATGTTGTGGGGTGTTGAGAGTCCAACTTCAAAGGACATTCTACTGTCCGCTGTTAATTTCTCATCAATCTGAGAGGCAAAAACTTAATTCTGGGCCACATCTTCCTATGGTGCTGGAGTAAGACCATGACTCAAACTTTGACTTGAGTCTTTCCATTTACAGAAATATTTATTTCATCCAACATCACTTTCCCAAGTTGTTTGTTTTGTTTTTGAAGTATTTAAACTATTTGCAGTCATTGCAATCTTCAGTATTTTGCTCTTAGTTTAAGACATTTCCACCTAGAGAGTTTCACTGTCAGGCTTTTCTCTGGCATAATTTTGTGTCCCCTTGAGCTTGCATTTGACACTAGCTTAAATAGCATTGCAGCTTCTCTCTTGCTTGGTCCCTTTAGAGTTTCATGTATCTCATTGAAGTCCCTCATAAGATCCTCTTTTCTAAACAATACAGACCTACTTTTTCTAACCTTTCTGAATATATAAGACCCTTTAGTCCTCGTATCATTCTGGATGCCCTTAATTTTGCCTCCTTCCATTTTTATAATACTTTTATTATAAAAAAACCTAAGGTCATACATTTTACTCCAAATATATGACCTTATTTTTTTTCCTTTATTATTTTCTCTGGTTTAGATAGCATTTGATATCTCTTTTTTTTAACTCTTGAATTATGTTTTGGTTTGTATTTTTTTAATTACTCCTGTAAACAGCTGCCTAATAAGACTGGCTTTGGTCTTCGTGATGCTGATTCTTAGAGTTCCACAATGTATCCTTTGACTTGTATGGATTTTTCCTATTTTGTACTATTAAACTGAAATCAGACTCAGGTCTCTGCATCACTGCAGTGACACTTTGGATCCTTATGTTTCTCCCTTTCTTTTTAACACATCATATTTTGAATTTTGTCCATCCAAAAGATCTCTTTATTACATTGCAATTTTACGTCATCCACAACCATAGGAACAGGTTGTAGAGGCTTGGTGTGGCACGGGAGTCAGAACTTTTTACTTCTTTGCGAAGTGTATAAAGCTGTAAAATAACTGTAAATTGTTGCCACCCCTGAGAAGGGAGAGTGGCACTTGTGAACACAGCTGTGAAGCGGAAGGAAGCTGGCCTGATATCATTGAGATTGCTGTCAGCAGCAAAATTGCCTAAACCTTGTGCATTCAGCCTCTGTTCCTGCTGTGACAGCACAAAGCAGGATTGAAGAGACACTTGGCCATGGACGAGGTACAATTTCAGACTAGCTCGAACAGCAGACAGAGTCATAACTTAGGCCATCAGAGCATATTTTATAGAAGAAAGGAATGCTACAAAATGTTAGTAAAAATCAAGTGGTTCTTAAAATAAAAATGTGCCAGTGTGTTTGATGGATGAATGGGACTGAACTTGAAACTCAACTTCGGTTTAAGACCTATGTCTGAATTTTAAAGAGTTCCTATCTACTACAAAAGTAGTATTTTCCTCTTAAATGTTTGAAATACTGTTGTTAACACCAATACCTCTGATTGCAAGAGCTGAAAAAGATCATATGGAAAAAAATTGAAATGTCTGAGCTTCTTCATTGTCAGTGTAGAAGAAAGGGGTCAAATGTCAATGAGAGTCAAGCTTCCAATATATTTTCCCCATCTGTCAGATGTTCAGTGTTACATATTTTATTTAAAGTTTGATTTACTGTTTCTCTTGTATATTGAGTCATTTTTCGCCTGATGGCCTTACGGCACAAAACAGGAAATGAGAAATTTTTTAGAAGGTACTCAAATTTGACTGTAATGACTGGCAGGATGTTCATCAAATGGTAAATTCCAATACTTTTCAAACATTTAAAACAACACATTTTCAAAGTAAGAGACTTAAAGGTATAGACATGAAAAGTCACTTTCTTCAGCCAACATAGCCAAGAAGACTGAATAGAAGTTTCTATCTTTTATTTCTCTCAGGACTGAGAACACCAGAGCAATTTCTTCATGATACTTGATTTCCTCATTTCTGAGGCTTCTTAATTTTTCTTTGCATCCGTAAATTAAAATGAATATAAGGCTACTGAAAGGTACGGGATAGATCCCACTTAAACTGAGCAAACTTCTTTATATGGTGAGCAGACACTCAATCACTCAATCAGTCTACCTTGACTATTATTTAATAGGGCTTTTTCTGCTTTCAGAGGAGAGGAGCGATCAACCTTTATGTCTGCTTAGACCATGGCTTCCCTCTCTGCTGATAATGTTAACAAGAGTCCCAATTATTGTCAATCATCACAGCATTTTCGCTAACATGAATACCAACAGCACTGACTCATTTCTCATATAGTCACCAGTTTTTGTCATTCTCGACCTGATCCAGGTTTGCATCAGTGACTGACAAAAGAAATGTTCCACATACTATTACCAGGTTCTTCAATCATCCAGTCTCCTCAGTCACTCTGAATTTACTGACCACTTCTTTTGGTATTGTTCCTACTTCCTCTGTAGTATTTCCTTCTTTTCCACAACAGAAAAGAGGTGAAAAGAGAATATTTTAACCTGGTTTGCTGCTGCATTACTTCAGTTGTGTGGCAATTAAACTAACTGAATCAATTGACTTGTGATGTGGATATATCAGTGTGATTGAGTCAGGCCCACAGTTCTTTTAAACCAGTATTTTCCACTGACCTTTGGGTCTACAGTGTTCTTCAGGCATCCGCGTTATTTATCCTGGCTCTTGTGCAGTCACTTTCTCAGTCATG
>JAVKLA010000054.1:11863099-11955599 GCA_034782735.1 Sagittarius serpentarius | reverse complement strand
CTTCTTATCAGCATGTTCCCAGCCGATACACAAGACTAGATAACTACCTTGCCTTGCCTTCCTGTTACTCATGGAGAAAAAGTGTACAATAAAAGTGTTATGCTACCTTTGCATTACAGCAGTCACCTGAAATCTGAATCACATGTTCACAAAGACATGTCAGTCTCTCTCTCTGTAGAGACACGCACATATATGTGTGATTATTTACATGCCAGTTCTTGGTATTTCCTCTATGCCACTTCATAGTCTGTGCAGAGACACACACTCACAAAATCAGGTTTTTTTGTAACTGCATAAAGCCATTAAGCTCAATCTTTAATCACCTAAACATTTTCAAAAGCTGGTCAGTCAAATCCATTAAAGTTCATGTCGAATTCACTAAATAGTTACAGCTGGAAAAATAAACAAAAAGAAAAGCAAAAATAAAATAAAAAAACTTGCAACATTTTGTTTTCATCTTTGAGAGGACAGATATTGTCCTTTTCTTCTGAAACAGACATATAATTTAGAAGTATTTTTATTAAAAGGGATTAAAGACCTCCAAAAAAGAATCAAAGTCATTCCATGTCAGATAAAAGAAGCACTGTCCCGCTGCCATGCTAGGACAAGGCTCTGGTAACCATTCTGTTATTCTGCATGAATATTTAGTTTTCATCAAAAAGCTCTTGTTCAGACACAGATATCACAGTGGGCAACAGCCTACTTCCGTTCTCAAATTAAAAAAATCCACATTTCCTTATGATATGCTCCTTTAAACCTATTCGTCTATCACTCCAGTACGGTCTTCTTCCTTGTGACCCAGAACGACAGGAGCATCTCCCGGAGAAGGACAGTCACACGTCTGGCTACCACCGTGCACCCACAGCTTGGCAGGATACAACAACCATATTCCAGGCCTGTGGCTTCCGTTTTCATTTCGACTGCTCCAAGCATCCTCCAGTGCAGAAAAACAACAAGACTTAAGGGGATTTTATTTATTTTGGTAATTTCCTACATTGGATTAACAGTTTTGTTTACAACCTTTATGTTTTCAAGCATGCAATTCATCACCAAAGTTTTCATATCTGGTTCTCATAGTCTGAATATTCCCTAAACTGTGATAGTTATTATTTATGCTTTGTTGATGAAATATTGGGTTTGTTGTGCACTAGGATAGATCCTGAGAAGAATTTGAAAACTCACCATGTCAACTTTATATTTAATTGTCCAAACTGTCCCCCGTCCTAAATAATATCTCAGACTGGGAGAAATGAGTAAAAAGAATTTTAATTTTAATTTTTCCCCACTTTCTTACAAAAATATGTGGTTTCTTTGCACTATAAATTTAATTCAGATAAAAGAAAAGCCAGCTTCTTGGGATCTCCAAGATATTACTTTTCCCATATTTTAGCATTTTGTATGTACTTTGCATTTAATTTGCACATGAAAGATTATTAAATATACAGGGTAACAATGGATTAATCTCTCTCTGTCAATCCGTATTTTGTGGAAAAGATTTATTTCACTTTTGAATTTTTTTTTGCAAGAAAACTGCGACTATTCAGCACAGACTAAAGGTTAAGATGTTTCGTCAAATTAGTACTCTCTGCATTATGGAATTATAAATCAATTAACATAAAAACAATTTATAGATCTGAAATAAAATGTCAATTTCATGACTAATAGTTGAATCATAATTCAGACACTACAGAAGCTGGTAGTGAATCTGTGACTTTGACAGATGCCTTCCCAGTCTGTATTTCATGAAAGCTTTGAAAGAAACTTAAACAGTTTCATAAAACTGGATGACATTTCTTCTGTTTGAATTGATCCATGGTGATGGTCATTTATTTACTCTCAAAAAATATCCATTGCAATTTTTGCTAAATGTTGTTAGAATATGTGACTTGCACTCTTAATTTCACATTCCTAAATCCTGTTAAACATAAAGCAAAATTCCGAACAATACTTCTCAGACATCTCACGTTGTCCCTCAAGTCCCAGTACTGCTCCCTTTTCTGACATCTGTGCTTTTGAGTTTGCTGGCATGTAAAATCACGATATTACAATTATTACAGTATTACAGGACTGATTCAATTTAAAATGCTGGACATACTGGTAGATTATTTCTTCTCTATTTTATTCCTTTTGTTTATTATCTTTTTGGGGTACACAGCTTCAGAGTACAAAAGTCCCTCAGTTCTCTTCTCTCCTTTTTTTTTATTTGCTTCTCTTCAACCATATGTATGTGAGACTTCCACTTTTGTATTATATCCACGCTTAATTTTATTCAACTTCACTAGGATATCTCCCAGAAATTTTTCAATAAGCTGCCTAGCAAAGAGCTGTTAATTATTTAGGCCAATTGTAAAATAATTAGGACTATATACTGAAGGTTGTCCTAATTTTAACTATTGTCATCATCAGGACTTTTCCTTGGTACAGAAAGGGTCCTTCACACTTGCAAGGATGAGAAACTGAAATGCCTAAATACGTATATGCAGTGAATTAACATTTTCAAGTGGCCAAACTGAAGCGTTCATGAAAACTGCATTCTTCAAAGGTGTTCTGGAGGATACCTCAAAGAACATCCAGAATTCCTGTGTACTTACACAAATACTAACCCGTCCATTTACAGAACTGCACCTCTGAACTTTATACCTAAAACTCAGACTCTTTGATAAACTTTGTATAAAATAAACCTAATGTTTATTATTAATATGTTAAGAATACTTTAATATTTCTTTTCATCTGTGTTTATTATCCTGCTACATTAAAGATACATACATTACTAAAAGATGGTTTTATGGAAAAGGAAAGAGAAAAGTTCCAGGGTAATCCCATGTATCTATTCATAAACTGCTCCATAAGGTAGAAAATTATCATACTAACAAACCTCGTGGATGCAGGTCTTGGATACGAACCTGCTACTATATGGCCTTACATCAAATCACTGAACCTATCATGATTTACAAATTCTGTTTACACCCAGAAATGGTGTCATCTCTACTTTAAAAATAATTTAATCAGCTTGGTATAATGCCACACACGGATGTTAGTATATTATTTTTCAAGTGACTTTTATGACAGTGTAACCTCTTCCAGACCATAATAACATTCTGAAGAGATTTTTGTATTAGTTTTACTAAACTGGTTTAATTAACACTGTCAGTTTAAATAATGCACTTCTGTCTGTAAATCAACCCTCAGTTTTTATGTTCATAAAGAGGGGATAATAACACTTACTCACTTCTCAGATCCTTGGGTGGAATATGCTACTGAACTACAAAACATTTTACTTGTTAGTACTAACACACGGGCTACAAGAAAAATGTACCCAGGAAGAATTCAACCTATTTTACTATAGACCTCAAACAAGGCAATCAATCCAAACCAAGGTTGTCCTCAGAGAGACTTTCAGTCAAAAATTCACTGGAAGTAAAAGATGGAATCTTGTCTGTTTTCTGAATGTGAGTTTGGATGTAGACTAGACCCAAGAACAAGGATTGGCATTTGGTGGGATAAGGCACAAGCAAGGTCTTGGAAGCTTTTCCGTCTTTGTGCAGTGGCAGAGAAATTATCTGTAGTATAAAAACTTTTCAAAATTTTTTGCTTTGTTTTGTTTTGTTTTAGAAAAATAACAACAGAAAAAAATTGCCTCATGCTACATTGGAAAGAGAGCTTTCCCATAGACACGTGAGCAAAAGCTCTGTTTTGATACTTCTTTCATATTGATTTTCACCTGTCGTCTTCCTTTCACTGTACTGACCGCCACCCAACACTCCAGTCTAAAAAAACCCAACTTACAATTAAAGCCATCTTCATCAGTGGCTGATGTTCACTAAAATTAGTGTATTTTAGAGAATTACACTGAATTACTCTGAGGTGCTACTTTACCTGTACAGTTGAGGGTGCAAAAAGTTTCCTGCTTTTTCATCTATCTTCAAAACACCTCCCCTTTAGAAAGTGATGTGTATGGGTCACATTCAGAAGGAGCCTAGATAACCTTAAGGGAGAATTGATTTATATCTGTCATCAATTTTCTCAGCACATACATGAGAAAGAGTTAAACCTAGAGCTAGATATATATTTGAGGTCCAAGTACCAACTGTGGCAGCATTTCAGAGTTCCTGTATGACCTTCGGCAAGTCATTTAATGTCTCTGCTTTGGGTTCCCCAACTGCAAAATGGAAATAACTCCACTTACTTTCTGTTGTAGTCTATGAGGATGAAAAATGTTGTGTAAGAGTTAAAATATTCCTGCAAGTCAAAAATAATGTATGTAAAAGAAAAGGAGTCTGCTTGAGCCTCCTTCTTACCTTATTTTGAGTGGTTTGCACCCACTGGAGTTATTCTGGCATTTACAGAGTTATTGCTGATTTACCACATCATAAGCAAGTCAGAGTCAAGCTCACTGAATGTGTGTTGACATAATTACCATGCTGCAAGAAAGCAAGACTTGCAAAGCTCAGGCTTACCAGTACGTAAAGATACGCACATTTTAGCAAAGTGAGAAAAATGTACGAGAAAAAATTAAGTTTGATGATTTAACATCAGTGCAAATTAAATTAATTCCTGGGGACTATATTTTGGATAAAGATCAAATAAATCCCTTTAGATGGAAAGCTTGAAATAGAGCTTTGTTGAACATCATTAATGGTACAGCTTCTCTCTGCATTGATTAAGCTCATTGGCTACGAGCAAGAAGGTTGCCCAGGAAGCTCTCTCTTTTTTTTTTTATTTCAAGCATGTCTTGTTTGAAAGGGATAATTGTGCCCAGCAGATCTTGTTTCTAATGCTTCTTATATATAGTGAAATACAGTAATTTAACAGCTTGCTGGGGGAACAAGAATTTGTTCCAGTTCCTGATTTAAATGTTTATGCTAATTGCTATTTATTGGCTCAGATGCAAATGATAGGTTGGCCAAAGTGAAATTTTATGACGAGCAAACTCCCCCCTTTTGTGCAAATTGAAAAAGTGAAACAAGAAGAGGATGAAATGAGCCGAAGATAGTCTTAATGGCTGCTTTTTAATGGGGAAGATAAAATTAAGACTGATTTACGTGGCCAACTCCCCTGTTTTCTCTTATCAGCTCATTTGGCAGGAAAAATGGAAAAGTAATTGTTCCTCTTTCAATGTGGGCCTCAAACCATTATTTATTGGCTGAAATTAATCGCTGTTTATCCTTCATTCACGTGGAAACCGCTCTATCAGCATTATGAACCCCAGCAACTCAACTAGTCCCTTGCAATTTAGCCAACAGCAAGCACAGATCCTGATGAGCCGTGCCTTAATTTTCTGGGCTGTGGGAGTTAATGAAGACTCCTTTCTTAGGTGGACATATTTGTATTTCTACAACATTAATAACAAAGGCCCACACTTTCTTTTCTGCAGCATGTAAACTTTTTTTTTCAGTAGAGAAAAAATAAAAGACTATTCGTAAAGCTGGACAGGGTTGAAGGAGAAGACAGAGAGAAGACTGACATTTCCTTGTACAGAGAAGCTCCTCGAGAACTGAATAATGGGATAGGCAACTCTTTGATCCCCTTAAGAAGAAGTCCCCTGTTATGGAGTGTGTAGTGGTGCAACTGCAATGCTTTGCTGCTGAACAGTGTTTATTTATCCTTTCCTCCTTATGTTTTATCTTCGTTGTATCCACCTTCCAGCCTGGTAAGTTCACTGTACCGGCTGCCCGTGCATTTAATGCCAAAAGGGAACTATGCAGCTGGGACAGCTACAGCTGCATCTTACCTAATTCTGCCTAAGGGGGCCAACTGGTGCTGGCAACATGCACTTCAGGCAGAAGTCCTTTCCTGATTCTTTGTTGAGATGGTGCAAAGCATCACCCACTTCTCCTTTCCACATAGCCAGGAGGAGAGTCGAATGCTTGCCTTGCCTTTGCTTTTTTTTCCAGCCCCAGAATGCCCTTGGAAATGAGATGTTTGATTTCAATAGCAGTAGCAGCTGCTGCCTTGAAAATATCAGCAATAAGCAAATAAAATTTACATTGTAATGGAATGAAAAATGGATTATTAAGCAGACAGCGTAGGAACTGTCCTGCTGGTTCAAGCCTAAGGTGGGTCTAGTCCGCTGCTGTGTCTGTGACAGTGGCCAGCGGAGAGAATAAATAAGAAGGTGTAAAGCGGTCTTGTTTGCGGCCTTTGACTAAGGGCCAGCTTGATTTCTAATTGTTCAAGACAGGCTGAAACCCCAAAGCATGAGTTTTAAAAGGTTTAAGACCAGGAAAAGCAACAGTGGATGAGAAATATGCTTCTACTGAATGTTGCTCCAGAACACCGCTGTTCAGGAGCGTACACGCGCTTATATATACGGGTGTTCAAAAACTATCCTAATTCTCCCTTCAAGGGACCTAAGAATGAAGTAAAATTGAGCAAGTTTTAAGTAAAGCAACGTGTGCTGCAGTTCAGGCTTTAGCAATCTGTTATATAATAAGATATATTCATGTTGTCTTTCTTCATCAGTGTTACGAGGGGCATCACTGGACACACTCTTTCCTATTTGCCATGGGCCTGATCTAAAATTACACCGAAAGTCAATAGGCATTTTTCCACTGATTTACCTGTGTTTTGGATCTGCTCCAAGATCTGTACATAACCATTTTAGAAAGAGCGGAGGTAATGAATTTGTCTCAGATTTGTAAACCCAGTAATGAATTTCCAGATGTGACTTATGTTCAGCTCGCTTCTTAGAGAGAGGGCAGGAATTTGCTACGTACGTGTGAGACTCTGATATTGGTATCAAAAGCAATAAAAACGTTTTAGTTAACAAGTGAACTAATTTACAGAGGAACATTTATGCCTTCATCAATATATGGTTAGAAACCTTAAGGAAATATCAGCCTAACTTTCCAGTAAAAAAAAAAAAAAGTTAATATTTTAAAATTTTGATTCTATATAACAGACAAGGAAGGGGTTTGGATGGGATCCAGCTGAAACTACCTATGCACGTATAACTGTATAACCCCAGACAGGCTATGAATATTGATTCTGCAACAGGTTAAACAATACAGCGAAGGCAAAGTGTTTGTGCAAACTCTGATGTGGAAGGGAACTAGTATTTATGTTAATAAGCTAATGAGTCCACGTCACACCTTCTAAGCCTGGTACTCTCTCCTAGGGGCCCGCTATCCTCTTGGCCTGAGTTATTCACTCAGGACCCAATTGTCCTGGTTCAGTTTTCATCCTTATGACTGGGAAAGCGTCCTTAGTATGGTGGGTGGTAGGGCAAGGCTATCCTCCGCTGGTGGTGTCTTGGCACATGTTGCACAGGCAGCACCAATCCAGTTGGTGATGAGAAATGAAAAAAGAGGAAGATTGAAGCCCCTCACTTCCTCTCCAGGAGTAAACTACAATAGATTGCTGCCAATCACACAGATGCTTGATGTGTGGTATTTTATTACATAATAGATCGAATGATCGTCAGCCAGAAAAGATACCTCCTTGAGTGAGGGCGACAAAGAAAGTCGCGTTGCTTCTCACTCACCATTTTCAAAAAGGCCAGATTCTAGCTGACTTTTGCATAGATATATCCATGGAGAGAAGACACAGGACCAGCTCCTTTACATTTTCACAGAGACAGACATTGTTGCTCTTCCCCTCTTCCACTGCTGGGAAAGACACCTCTCAGCGCTGTTCCCCCAGGTTAATTGCCCAGACACAGAAGGAACCAGATGAAGAGAAAGCAGAGTTATGCGTAGAGTTATTCTTCATTACTGCCAGCTGATGTTCATATTCACATGTACCAAGAGAAGAAAGCAACGATTCCCAAATGCAACTTTGGAAATGCTCCATTTGTGTGCTGTATTTTCTGACTGGCACCAATGAGAAAGTTTTTGTGTTTTGTTACTTGTCTAAACTATGGCCTTGCTCCTGCTTCCTGTCAATTCAGTGGGAGTTTTGCCATTAACTTGACTGTGACTGTGTGTATTGGAACACCACCCTTTTATTTCTAATTAGAGTCAAGCCTGAGTCCTGGAGCTAAATTTTGATTACACTTTGTCCAAATGTCGGAACCTGATTGCCAAAACAGGACACATAATCCTGCACATCAAAGCTCCATCGAAAGTCTGAATTTCAGAGATATTGACCATGAAGTAAAAGTCAGTACATACAATGTGTGTGCTAAACCCATGCTTTCTGCCTCAAGTGCAGGTTTATGTGTCTTATTTCACCTGTAAGTTGAGTCCAAGCTCCTGAGAAAACTTGGAAAGATGTTTCTATACCTAGAACCTAGCTCAACTTTTTGAAGCTAAGGGCTATTTCTAAGAAGTCAGAAGATTATCATACCACAAAGCAGTGTATTTCCAGAGGCAGATTCTTTCCTACTTATTGCACCCCAGGTGTCTTTTCTAAAGAAGAGGAAGTCTATCTTTTTATTTTTTTAGCAATGCTGCTTGTTTGGTTTGTGCTGTCAGGAAGTTCAGCATGCGCGGAGAATTTCAGTGAAAAGGAAAGGCTGATCTTTCACTGTCCAGTAGACCTAAGACTAGTCTTCGGTGCCAAGGTGAGTTCTTGTCTGCTAATGATCGTTCTTGCCATTGCAGTAAAGTGCTTTTCTACTCTGTCATCAAAGTACTGTGTCTTTAAGACAAAAGACATGGCAAACAACAGATCTGTTTAACTTTACTTCGATTTTGCCAGCTATGTCATTAAATTCAACAGAGTTGAAGTTAGCTGAGGACTCAGAATTTTTTCAGTGGTAAAAAGCTTTTTTTATATTATTTTTATGATTAAAATGTTAAAATGATATAAGATTGTTCCTATCCATTTAAGATTATTCTCATTAGTTTTCATAATTGTTAGAGTCCACTTAAGTAATTTATGGGTGGGCCTTTAATGCAGCTGTACCAGTAATTGAATCCTCTTTGGCCTTGCTGACCATAGTGCTTTCCACCTAAATTTCATAATTGATACTGAATACACTCAGATGTCACAGCTCTTGGGAGATACAAGAGCCTTGAAGGGATCTGGAATTGTGCTCTATTTTATTTTGTTTATACTTTACAGAGGTGATAAGTATTTAGGGAATAGAACCTGATCATACAAAATCCTGTGTGGAAGAGCTCACACTAAAATATATTCTCAGCAGAAAAAGGTCCTTCTAGGACAATGCAAGGTATTCATATGGCAAGCTACCTGGGGAAAGTAAAGCATTGCTGTGTGTCCAGTAGCTGCTTCTGATTGATGCTTTGGACAGGAGCTCTGCTTTACACTGCTGAAATTTGTACATATATATGTAATCTACCTGTGCATGTAATTCACCCGTATCTGTTTAGCTGGAAGGTTTTATACAATTTGGGATATACTTTCATTTTCTGAAGGGAGTGCAAGATAAGCACTCTTGGAGAATTGTATCATAGCCTACCTCCAGAGCAACCAAAGAGAGCTTAAATGTGAATGAGTGTAACCTCCCAGCAGATTGTCTGACATTTGTGTGTCTACGAGCTGGGAAATTCCCCAGGATCTGTTTTACCCTCGCAGGGGATCCAAGTCCCAAGTAACATTTCTGGCTCCTTTAGGATTCTGGGGACTGATCCTCTGTTGCCTCGCACCTTGTACTGTCATTCAACCTATGCAAAATGAGTGCAAAACACCACAAGCTCCATTTTGACATTTACTTCAGTGCAGATATATCAGTTTATACCACCAGAGATGGTGGCCCTACGTTCTGATTTGGCAGCTTTTTAATCTCACTTTGCACAGAGAAATAGATGTACAGTCCACGATAATGGGAAAAAATAGTACTTCAGACGTGTTTGATGGTGAAATCATTTCATTTGAGTTCCCTGCTCTTCAAAGCAAGTGCAATAATATTTTCCTCACAGGAGTCTTGGGAAAGCCTTGCCTTTCAGCTCAGTTGCTAACTCATTTGAGAATAACAGTCTTGTCTTTGCTAGGATTTTGTCAACTGTTTTTCCCAAGCTAATGAACTCAAGCTGAACCCACCTTCTTCCATTAACGTGGCAAGGGCATCAGGGAGAAAGGCAACCAGGTAAACTTTCACATATTTCTACCATCCTGGTTTCTGAAGGTAAAGCGACCCTAACCGGTCTTACTGAAATACAAGTCTCAGCGTGACGTATTTCCTGGCACCCTTTGTCTGAGAAAGGGAGCACGCTGCTGCTCAGATCTCTCCCTTGCGACGGGCAGCTGCCTGCTCACGGCCCACCCTGCCCATCCCCGTCCTCTCCGAGATGGTACGGGGCTTAGCAACACCCAGCTGCTGTCGGTGGACCTGCCCAGCGGCTCTCTCCTTCCAGGGACACGCAAGCCTGCTGTCCAAGTAGCAGGACGGTTCGTCTTTGAGAAATAAAGAACATCTGGATCAAAAATCAAATCGCAGCTTCACACATCCGCTAACGTTGATACGGAAATGCAGATCTGGAGGTTACAGGTTATTCATACATCTACGTGGGGCCAAACCAGACTCCCGGGTGGAGCCGTCCATCTGTATCTTCTGTATAATTTTGACATCTGGGTGCGGATTCGTACAGTGTCGCTGAGGCTGTACTGTGTCTGGAGGAGACGAGGGAGGGAGGAAGTGGGAAAGAGCATTACTAGTTTGAGGAAATTTTCTGCTGGGAGGTACTGCAGAAGTGCCAGGATCAGATATCCACGCGTTTTGCCTGATTCCTTGTGAACAGGCATCTGAGAAAAGGTTTCAGCAAGTGACTTGCGGTGATGTCCTGGCGAGAGCCCTGCACCACAGCTGGCATTTGCGGAAGACTGGACAAAGCTGTGGGGTGACCATCCTCCTGCATCGCCTCTCGCTGGCCCGAGGGGTGGGAGCATTTCTGACCCATTTACGCACAGTGTACGTCTGCCTAACTTCAGTGGGCCTGGATTTTTGGGAAGGGCCTTTGGACAGCTATGACTTTTTGAGGTCCCACCTTAGAGTGGATGCCAGCCTCCCGGCCAGCAGACACAGCCAAGAGCTGTTTCGCCATGCAGCTATATGATGCTATACTGCTCCAATATGCTCTCCTGTCTGGTCATGTCTATTCCAGTGCTGGCTGAAAAACACGTCTCAGCCTTTTTTCCACACATCTACATCCTTTGTAACCAAAGCAGCACCAAGAGTTATAGCAGTTATTGTGATCTGGGCCACTGTGTTCAGTGGAGATATATATACCTGATTTAAGTGAGTTTAAGTTAAGGCTCTTCTTCTCAAGCATAAACACAGTCTCCTGCTGCTTTGAAAACAGGAAAGGAGGCAGGACGTGAACAGGAATGATAACACCGGTCATTATGAAAGCTAAATTGGGGGTTGTCAGGTAAAAATGACAAAAACTCCTCCATATAATTTATCCAAATAATTTAGTCTCTTGTGAAGCAAATTAGTGGCTCCACAGCCTACCTGCACATTTGAAAAAAATCTTCATTTATTTTGAACCAGGTATCTGGTTGCTTCACATGGTGTCACCTTATTCTGGTATGACGTGGAACACTGGTAATGGCTATCTAAGCATTTGCCCAGTACAGCCCATGAGCCTCTAGATGTCTGTTGTAGTTCCCACCCTCCTTCCAGCCTGAAGAGTCCTACTTGGTTCAGTCATTCCTATCGCAAAACACGACATGCTTTGCCCAGTCTTGTTACCATTCTTTGTACATTTTTGAGCAACAAGAGTCAATTTTTCAAGACAATGGCACTAGAAATTCACACAATGTGCAGGATGAATGAACGACAGGATTTCAGACTAGTAACGTTAATTGCACCTGAGGAAGGATGGCGAGTGTTCCCGCAACTGAAAGATTAGTAGCTCCCAAAAAACTAAAGTTATATTGCTACTCTTTTTTTTTTCCTTTGACAGTCATGCTTTTATATCTAATCTGGATTTTTTGGATCCAAGGGAACCTCTTGCCAGCCTCCATTTTTCATCATTAAGACGTATATGTGAAAAATAAGAATCACAACCAAACTGACAGTTGACAGACTGTCTAGTTTATCACTTAATCTTGACATTACTATGTATGCTAGCAAATAAAAGGTTTCAATGAATAAATTCATTATTTTAAAATTGTATAAAATCCATTTTGTCATGTAAAAAAAATCCTAGACATTCTGTCAAAAATATAATTTTATTCAATTATTTTATCATGGTACATAATCTGATGTTCACAGAGATACTGGAAGGTTTACACTGAGATTATGAAACAGCTGATTTCAGTTGAAGGCTGAAAAGAGATAGGATCTGAAAAGTCTTAGTCCAGATTCGCATGTCCTTTGCATTCAGCATTTTACTCAGATTTGTCACTTTAGCCAGGGGCAATTTCTTTGGTGAGGAAATTATCTATGCTATGTTGGGTGAGGAAACAGATATTACATTTTTAATCAGCACTCTGGCTTTAGGTTCATCTAAAATTTCTAAAATGTAAATTAGTTGTAAACTCTCAGTGGCTATTTAAACTGGATCTACCTAAATCAAACTAACTACGTTTGGGCTTCAGAGGAAAAAAAAAAAATAGAAAAAAAAAAAAAACCAGCCCTGAAAGACTATGGGGATTACGTTTTTTGTTGTTTTTGGTTTTCACTTCTTACTCTGACAGACATACGTATGTGTAAAACTTTCAATATGCACTGTAGATGTGTAGGCTTAAAATAAACACATCTAGGCAATGCTTACAACTTCCATATGAAATGTGGAGGGTCATGACTCAGTTCATACTCATGTGTTCGTGTATGTGTACTTTGGTGAGACTTTTTGAATAGATTTTTGGTAAGGTGCCTTTTCCTTAAGCAAAGCAAGTGTTACCCTTTTGCGAGTTCCCTCCCTGGTGCATCTGATGAGAGAACCTTTGTGTTGTGCTCCGGCTGGAAAACCTGAACTGCAGCAACTGCATGACTTTCATGGTAACATGCATGGTCATAACTGCTTTGCTCATGAAGAAGGTCTCCGTGGCAGAAAGACGCATGACAGTCAGTAGAAAGGTAACTTAATTCTCGGGACTTGGCAAAGCATTTCCACTCAACTGAGGAACTGTCCTTAAATACACATTGAGTACAGAGGGAGTCAAGAAATATTTCTGTTCTGAGAAGACTCATAGCTTAAGTAATATGATGCTTGTAAGTTTAGAGAGCCTGTCTGTGGAACTAACACACCCATCACTGTGACATGGTATCGAGGTAGAAGAAAGCCAAACAATGAATTTTGAAGGCAAGATGAACTTGCATTGACATGCAAATTTATGTCAGCCTTATGCACTGAAGCCAACATGTAAAAAATGAGCCATGAATGCAAACATTGTCAGTGAACACTTAGACTGGATTAATGGTGCCCAACAGACATTGCCTTAAAAGATGATTCAGGTAAACGTGTTCCATTACTTAGGAGGCCTTTCTGTTCAGTGTGTGTTTCCATAAGTGTGGCACAAAAAGGAATAAATAGGTATGAAAGGTAAATAAACAGGTCACCCAAATTAATCGCCAGAAATGAGTCCTGCACCACTGCGTAGTCAATATGCCAAATAATTGAAGGTCAGCTTGAATCTAGTCATCAAATAGAAAAGCTTTTTTTCTACTGCCAGGAAAGAAGACAAATTTTAGCTAGATTTCTATCAGGGAAAACCATTTCTCAACTTTTGTTTTCTCCCATCAAACACACAATTACAGGTGCAGATGTCCTGAAGCAGATATGCTAAGATAAGTTCCAGTGTTAAATACTGATATATTTGAATATTGTTATAGTTCATATTTCAAAGCCAGTCACGAACAAGATATAGATACCATAAATATTTGTCAATTGCCACATTCTAGTGTCAGCAAGTGACAGACAATATTGTCCTTCTCTTGTCCCATTTCTGTAATGGAATATACAATATACAACTCATGTTGGAGCTCTGGCATTGATACATCTCACACATGAAGTATTTTAGAAAACCCAGCTTTTTTCTTTGCAATGTGCTCCACTGAAGTCAAAACAGCTATATATGGGCCTTACTTCAAGAAAGTATTTACTCGTTTTCCACAATTTATCCTTTCTCACGACAGCAAAAGGAGTTTAAGGCTCCATTGACTTTAGTAATACACAGCAGTGTTAGTTTTCTAACACAGCAATAGAAATATCCTTCTGACACGACCTGGAAACACCTCTGATGGTGTCTGCACTCATTCAGTCCCATTTTGGGCAAAGTTAACAGTCAAGGGGTCATAGTAACAATGTGGTGGGTTTGTGATGTAGTTATTTGCCTTCTAGATATGGCCCAGAATTCCCAAACTCGTTTCATATAGTTACAGTAGAAACTCTCTCAAATAGACACAGGCCAATTTGAGAAAGTTTTGGATAAGCAATTGTTTTTTAGTCCAATAGCACCTCACAGAACTGCCAAATTGAAACTTTTTTTGAAGAAAGTATTTTTTTAGTGATAAGTGGCAGTTTAGCCTGCTGAGGAAGAGACTAAGGAGTCATTGTTAATTATTTGTTCTCCTTTATTTCACTTTAATGCATATTTATTGGTATTTAATAATGCTATTTTGCCCTCACTTTTATAGAATACAGTGATTAACCTTCAGCTGATATAATGCAAATGGATCTGCAAAAGATTAGATTGGCCTATAGAACCTTATGCATTTTCTGATCCTTTGTTTTTCCTTTGTACTTATCCTTTTGTATGTCAAATGGCATTCCTAGTATCCTGAGATTTTTCTGAAACTTTAGCATTCTTGCCATAAGCAACAAAGCCACAAGCAATGTTTTGACGATTTTATTCTGGGTCAAAGAGAATCTGCTGACAGCAGGGATTCTTTGTGAGTAGTCCGTGCTGAATTAGGACTTTTGCTGGGCATCTTTCACTTAAATATGTTCACAAAATGAGTGTAATGGTGTAGCATTGCTACTGGTTTGCTCTCAGAAAAGCTCTGAAATATAGTTCTTGCTTCAGACCTTAATTAAAGATAAATATTATTTATTTTGTATTTATTCATAAAATCTATATTTACAACAGTATTTATAGCCAATGAATGTCTTTTTCAGAGAGGGTCTCATGATACCAATATTTCCTATGAAGAAAATATTGGGAACGTTGGCCTCTGTCCTCCAAATCCCCCTGCTATTACTACAAACAGTCCTATGAAAGTCAACTTTATATGGCACCCCTTGGTGGATCAGAGATGTCCTGTAGTTTTTGGAAAGCATACCTGTCTTGAGTTTCACCACACGTGATAACTTCTCTCAGGGAAGAGAATTCCTATAGAGGTGACTTCAAAATGCCGCTTAAAATTTGTCCTCCTTCTCTCTCGTTTCCCTTGTGCTTTTTGGGGACCACAACAAACGAGATGGTAACTTGCTTAGTCTTAACAGTCCCCATGGCCTATAATGAGCAACAGAGGATTTGCATTTCTCTGGATTTTCTTCTGCTTCTGAAATCTCTCTTTTATGTGGGACTTGGAGTCAACCAAATCATTTATGCTTTAATAATGAAGAGAAGTAACTTCAGCTGTCTCCAGTCTTAGGTTGTTGTTGCTGGAGTATTGCTTTTGGCAACAAGATGCTTCTCCTCTGCCCCCCCACCCCAACCTGCTCACAGTTATTTTCTCATGTTGGTGTAACATACTGGGGGGATGCAAGGGAAATGGAATTCAGGAACATAGCGAATACGAATGGCTTTTAAAAAATCAGCCAAGTTTCCCGATCCGGTTCACAGCAGGTTTTTCTATTAATATTATTTAAAATAGGAATGATCCAATTCCCTTAAAAGTAATCATAGAGTAGTTCTGAGGACTTACTACTGTTGCATGTGTACCATGTTTTGTAATCCATGAGGCCAAAACGCAGTATAGCTGGGCCACTGCAATTTCATGACAGGTCCAAGTTTTCAGGTTACTAGTAAATGTCACTGCTTTAAGCTTGCTGTGGGCACAAGGTGCTGGGGTAAATTAAGTACAACAATCTCCTAGCTTCCTCTCTCTAGACATGTTCCTAAGTTGTTTTCTTCAACTTCCTTGAGACTTGGAGGTGCTCAGAATAAGATCCCATCCAGCAAATAAGTATACACACTGCATTTGCCAAATATGTGGAGATATGCATTAGATTTTGGCTGACATCTCTGTCTCAGCATGACAAACGCTAAAAGTCATCCACCCTCCCTCAAAACAAAAATGGAAAAAGGCAGGAAAAAACCTTAATATTGGTTAAAATGTCGGTTGAATTAAATAAGTGTGGTGTGATTTGTACCCATGAGGGGGGGAAAAGAGCGCAGCAGGTATGTTAGAGGTGCAAAAAAATATTGAGTTTCACACATAGCATGTAAGAGTTGACAAGTTTGCTGGCAGCTGCCTGGTCACGGGGGGCTGCTGGGATTGCAAGAAAATGCAGACAGTGCTGGGGTACTGAGAAATGGGAGAGAAACAGAGACAGGACAGGGCGATAGATACATCTCTTGGCTTGTTAAAGCCCAAATTGCTTTGGGCTCAACTTTGGGCTTACAGAAACGGGAAAGACCAAAATTCAATTACCAAGAGAGTTAAAACACAATGAGAGACCCTCCTTTCCATAGGTGGTACCCTGTAAGACTTAATACCAGATTTAACAAGCCAAAAGTAATAGAGGTGGAGGGAGAAGAGGAATGAAATAAGTGAAGAAGACTGGGGTAAAACAGTGCTTAAAATGAGGCGTCCTTGAAGACTGCGGGACAGAAAAGATGCCGAGAAGAAAAGGGGAAAAACCCAGCCCTTGAGCAGCAGGTAGGGAGGCAGAAGCCCAGAGGAAGCAAAGGCAGAGCCATTGCAAGAGACTGTTAGAGACAGCCATTAAAGGTTTCATCTGCTCGGGCACCACCGCCAGTGAAAACGGGGGCAGGCATTTCTGTTGTGGAGAGCTGCCTTTCTTCTCCTGGGCTGGGGAAAGTCCCTCAGCCTCCCTTCTGTTTGCCTCTTTTATGAAATCTGTTTCCCATCACTTTCCTTATTTCTCTACTATCTGACGGACGTTATCTACCTCTTCTCTTCCTCCTGCTGACATAATTTATTACGAATAAACACATATTTTAGGTGCGTTTGTGCATGTGGTCATGGCAATTGCGTGCATGTGCATGCACAGATTATCATTTAACTTTTAAAGTAGTTTTCCTTTACCATAAACCTTTCCCATGAAGACTGGTGTGAAAATTTCTCTGTCCATTTTCTAGCCCTGTGCTACACTCTGATCACCTGGCCCTTCCCTACAACCAAGTAATGGCTTCATTGTAGTGAATCTGTATGCCACGTAATGGCTAAACATACTGGGAGCTGCTGAGACAAAAGGCAAAATATAAATAAAATGTAAAATATATAATCTCAGTTTTGTCATTATTAGTATGAAGCTTGGGCAAGAAAACCAAAATATGAAGTCTACAAAAACCAGAAAATTATCTTTACTGATAACCAGAACTGCTGAAAGGAGAAACGGGTTGTTTGTTTTGTTTTTCCACAGAAAATAAATTACATTTCAAGAAAAAAAATATTGAAAGCAAAAATATTTAAAACAGAAACAGAAATACTTTCTCATATCTTAATGCTGAAATAACTTGTTAGTTATTATCAATAACTATATTATCAATAGTTTCCTGGTGATGAAAGAAAGCATACTAGGGTTATTTTCAGTGTTGAAGTATAAAGCGTACTAGGGTTATTTTCAGTGTTGAAGTATTACAGTGTTTTAAGTATCTTTTAAAAAAAAATTAGTTTAACTGAGGTTCCATTTTCTCTGCAAAACAAGCTTTAATAGAAAATAATCTGACAATAACTTCTTACGCTATCTAAAGTTTGTAAACTTTTCCAAGTATTTGGTGTAGTAACTCCTGATCACAGACTAACTATCATTTCAAATTCAAAATGAAGGGATAAACAGAGGTTTTACCAGTCAGTCATTATCTCCAATTTCCCCAGATCCTAACAGTATTTTTTTTCCCCCCCAAATGAGAGGCATCCCCATGAAATTCAAAGAATAATACCTTCCTCAATTGCTTTAGATGGCTTTCTACAGTGTGGTTGAGGAGATGATGCTGTGTTTGCTTTTTTAATCTGTTAAAGTGCCTAGAACTTGGGATGGGTACTTAGGTGCTTTTTTATGTAAAACAAAGTAAACAAAACTGTTACAATAATGCCTATAACTGTTACGACCTGGAAGCTGTGCTCATGGTATTGTTCCTATATGCTTTTTATTGCACTTGGCACAAGGAAAGGCTGACATTACCATCAGCAGATCTATTTTGTGGGTAATTTGGGGGATGAAAGACCCCACTTCAGCACATCACTTAAGCAAGCCCTTAGCTCTTTACACGCACTCAAGTTTAATTGACTTGGAGGTTCAAACTTTAGCCGTGCTGAATAGGGCTGAGATGCATCGCGCCATGGTTTTCTCAGCCTGGAGACTACCAATCAGCACAACCAAATGGGGAGATCTGGAGATGAGGCTCTGCCCAGGCTTTCCAGGGACCCACAAGCCAGCCCTGGACCTGTCGGGCTTTGGGATCCCCCGCCCGGGGTCGTGCAGCCTTGGTTCACATCCGTGCCTCAGCCCAGCTCCAGCAGCAATGGTCCTGCAGTGGGGCTGAAGATGGGCATTGCATCCGCTTGCCTCGCTTGGCGGGTGTGATTTTTGACCCCCAGAAAATGTGGGACCTAGATATGAGGTTAAAATAATTTGCTGGTGGTTGTGGGAAGCCAGTCTTCCTCCTGCTCTTTTCAGTGCCAATTTTTCATAACCTTAAGAGCAACACTGGGAAAATGCAGTGTAAAGACAGGTGCCCAGTTTGGGCAGCCACCCAACCGTACCTGCCTCCACGAGCAGGGCCGCAACATTTCTATTTCGGCTAATGACTTCATACTTTAGAGCACCATGATATCACAGATAGGGGTTTTAGCAGATTTGAATTCTGTCGAAATCTGTAGACTTATTCCACCTTTACAGTGAACGCCGGAGAAGCTCCAGTTAATCTTCTTTAAGGCCCTATTCGCTTAATGGAAACGCTTAGCTGCATAATTGCTTTGAGCCTATTGCTATTCCAAAAGGAAAATATAATAATCTAATGGTATTGTCTCTATAAGCGAATGAGAATTTCAGGAGTGGATGTTGGTGCCACCCATGTGATCCGGAGAGGTTAATGCAGTTAAAGTTATTTCACAGTCCATTAAGGAGCTTACGGTGACCCGTCGACCTTTGAGCCAACAACACGGAATCCATTATCATCACAACGGAGGAGCCGGGGCTCCGCCGGCTCCGCAATGGGCCCGGGAAATCCCAAGTTAGTACTTAGTCTAAAAAAATGCACTTTTCTTTCTGCTTCTTGGGTATGGCTATTAATACACCCTCCTGTAATTTGTAACATTAACATTGCTGAAGGTACAGAAAAGGACATTGAAATGAAGACGTCAAAACTGCTGACTTGGTTCGGAGTATGATAATACTGGATACATATTGAAACGGTGGATATATATAACGGGAGAGATCAAGATGAAGAAAGTCAAGGAACTCAGGGAAATTGATGATAGATTATCGAAGGCGCTGAAACTCATTTAAACAAATAATAGCTTTACTTCACATTTTCTGATGCCACAGGGCTGGCTTTTTTGGGGGTTTCTTTGGTTTGGTTTGGTTTGGTTTTTAGGATTATTTACATGATGTAGATATTTGGAATGGAAAAAAAAGACATTGGGAGTTTACCATATGCAGCATAGACACATTTTAGTTCTGCAGATGTAGTTAGTTCATATTCCTTTATCTAAACGATTTATTATTTTTTACTATAACTATTTTATGAAAATCTTACTAACACTCTGCAGGAGATGTATTCACAAGTATGTTTAATAATGTTAAAATAAATACATATTCTGCAATGGACATAGGATTTTTCAAAAGATAATGTCGGTCACACAAAAACCACTGATTTGGGGTGCTGGGAAAGAAAAATTAAATTTTGAAAGCCTGAAATTTAGCAATAAAGTGCCATAGATTTTACCCTCAAAGCTGATGAAAATGCAATCCTCCAGGTTGCTTAACAGAATTAATAAGAATAATGAGATGATCTTATGTGCATCCAATTGTGTCACTTTTTATGAAAATTATATTGTTAAAATTCTAACATGGAAAAGACCTGGTCCCAAAGCTCCATAAACATTAAATAATTTGATAATGTAAGCATGAAGATTATGTGCTTTTCTGGTATGCTTAGGGATGAAAAGAGAATGACAAATCTTCCTAAAATGCCTACAGGTAATTAAGGATCACAGCACTGGAAAGTTGGCCAGTGTCTTTGATACTTTAGGACCCATTTTAACTAATTAAAAAATAAGTTTGCCACAAGCACTATCTCTCATTGTGTCTGTAGTATGGTAGTACCGACAGAGAAAAGCATGTATAGCTATACCAATTTCAAGAATGCAAGGTAGTAACA
Organism: Sagittarius serpentarius; assembly: GCA_034782735.1. Classification (NCBI taxonomy): domain Eukaryota; kingdom Metazoa; phylum Chordata; class Aves; order Accipitriformes; family Sagittariidae; genus Sagittarius; species Sagittarius serpentarius. The sequence continues at coordinate 11,935,232 of JAVKLA010000054.1, read as the reverse complement.
TCTTTTTATAGCTGACTTTCTGCTCAAATAATTGGAAACAGGGTTACATCCTCCTGATTACTCTAAAGAAAAAATAGTGTTCTGATGGTATTTTTTAATCACAGCACTTAAGGTAAACTTCGTGTCTTTACTATGGAAACCTTTAAGAAGATAGTCTGAGTTCCTAATTTTCTGTATCACGTCTTTAGAGATATTATGAAAGCAGTACATTAAGACAGGATTATGTAGAAGTGGCTGTAAGAAATGTAACAGGGTATTTTGTGAACTTCCAGAATATGTGTTAGCTAACTACATAGTTTCTCTTTCACCCTCTTACTGAAAAATAAAATTAGCTAAATGGCTCTATTAAACGATGGAGATAATATCTCTCTGACTCTTTAACAAACATGAAAGGAGGGGGCAAATTTGTGGAGTGCTGTGAAGCTGGTAGGGTTTGCATCACTGCAAGTGTTAAAATAGCTCTTTTAAAAATACTGTTTTCTAGCATACCACAGGAGCAGCCAAGCTGTACCTTCCTTTTTAAAGATCCTTGTGGTCACCCTGTCATTAGCTAAATAACTCAGTAAGTAGTGACAGTGAGGGGAGAATAACAATTTGAGTACTAAATGATAACTAGCTTTAAAAGATATTTTATGAGATACATGTTATTTTAGAAAACCGGTGAAGTCATCAGGATTTTACGTGAGAGGAATGCCATACTGGCAATTTTCTTTCTACTTCAAGTCCTTATTTTTAATGATGAAGGGGTCATTTTGTTAATTCCTACACTCATTCGCTACAGCAGTTTGCAGCTGAACTGAGCCCCAGTTCTCTCTCTCTCTCACACACAGAGGCACTCTCAAATACATTTACAGAGCAGCAATTATTGAGAAAGTAGCCAGGGTAAATGTAGGTGGATATAATAATATAATACAAGTAATTAATCATGGGGTGTAGGATTCATTATGTCAACAAACTAGATGAAACCTCCTTGGGAGTGTGATCTAAAACAATATGTAAGAATGATTTCTTTAAAGTGACAGGCAGAGATAATCAATCAAAACTCTATCTGACAAAGCCACATATCCATAAAACAGGAATATATGGGACCAGGAAGTATAGGTACCATTGCTGCAAAACAGGATACCTTTTATAGAGTTCTTCTGCAAATGGTATTAATAAATGGTGCATCAAAACAATGGACGTATTTTACCACACCAGGTAGATGAAGGAATAATACAGAGATTTTTTTTTTAGATATAAATTTTCCTAAGAACTTGAACACTTCCTTGAAGATTATAGGAAAAGGCATAAAAAATGTGAGCACTCCTGAAGACTCTTCATTTTTGAGTAGCAGTGGAAGAAAGAAATAGCATAGATGCACAGCTGGGGAAGTCCCATCACCAGATACGAGCAGCAAGCAGAAGCTGATTTTGCTATGTAGAAATCACATATAGGACTGCAAATTTCAGGCAAAAGTTAGTAATAACTTGCTAGTGAAATAGCAAGTGAGCAGTGAAAATCTCTGGACTTAAATGGAGCTCCAAAGTGAGCCTCAGCCTTCAGTAGCCAAAAATAAACCAGTTCTTGGCTGAAAGACATAAGTGCTATTGTGAAATTGATATCCCTCCTTGGCTTATTCCCAGACAATATGTTGCCTTTCTGGGGGCTGATCAATGTGATTGATGTGATGTGTGAAATCCAGGAGGGAGCTCCCCTTTAATCAAACCCGCTGTCCTCCACTGATAGGCAGCTGTGGACTAACATGTTCTTCCACCTCGCTCCCGCCGGCTCCCCTTCGAAATTGGTACAGGCAAATGAAAAAAGGACGAGAGGGGAGAGAAAAACAAACTGCTGCATAGGACATGAGAGGGCAGCAATCGAGCGGTGGATTTAGCCCTTAAAAAAAGAAAAGGCTGTGACTCCATGTGCAGGGCCAGGGGCAGGCTCACAAAGGCAGCCCTCTCCCGCGCCGCGCTGGCCGCGGGGACGGGGAGGAAGGTCTTCCTCCGGTGCTGGATTACCCCCAGCATCCCTCCCCTCGCTCCCCCTCCGTGTTAGTATTGATCGGAACTCATTGTACTGCTTTGGGCTAGCATGAAGGTAAAATAATTAGGGCTAAAAATACCTTAAAAGGTTCTTGGACGTTGCTTTACTCATTTAGACATGATGTAAGTATCTGCGTGAAGAATTTTAAATACCGACCTGTTTTAATTTTACACGTCACTGGCTTATGATCCTATAGGTTTTTCTTCCGCTCATACAACAAAAGACGTGCTGAATGTGTCCAATTGCTGCTGGTTTTGTACTTCATGCAGGACATTCTTTTTAGCTAGACAGCAATTAAATTGTTAATACTTCCCTAGCATGTGGAATGAATTAAATTGATCTAGCTTAAAAGATTAACATTACAGCATGATCTTTTTTTTTTTTTTTAGAGGCTTATTCTCATAATTGTAAAGATTTCAGAGGTACAAATCTCATTTGGTTAACTTTTCTACAATTTGCTATATTACTGTAATACTTGCATATGCTATCTTGATGCCAGATTGCCAGCTAATTATGTCATAAGCAATCGGCTAAGAAAGTCCATCCGGGCCTCCCATGCAAAATTAATATGGTTTTAAAGGTAACCCAAGACAAAATAACTTTTTCTCTTTCAGAAATGGAGCAAGTAAGAGAGCTTTACAACCTAAACATGTTGCTGAATCCTAAGGTGCAGTAGCCAGAGTAAATACAGTTTGAAGAACACCCATAATAGGTGGGTAAACAAAAGTCAACCTAGCAAAGCTTTTAAATGCATCCTGACTTAAAGTCTGTGAACAACCTCGCAGAGGCTATGCCACTAATCATAGACCACATGTGTTAGTGTCTTATAAAATGAGCTTACAGAGAGAAACTTTTTTTTCACTGAATTTGAGCATCATGCTTTGACATTGAAAGAGCAAAGGCTTTGTTTGGTCCAGCTATTCTACTGTCAAGACTTCGACCTGACTGTCAGGTTTTATCTGTTTGCCATTGCAGCTGGGAGTTGAAAGCCTGGAGAAGATCCCAGCAGTGTTAAACCCAGAACATTCATCTGGGTTTGGTTCTTTTTTTCCTTATGTGAGTAGCACCACACTGCTTCTGGGGGATCCATGAACATGCAGATAGGCATCCCTGCAAGAAGACCTGCCTTTCTCCTTTGCCTCTCTGAATACCAAAAATGTACTTCTATTTGCATCAGCCAAGACCTTGCCTTGTTAGAGAGGAGAAAACAATCTTTGATGTACAAGTGCATCATAAGACAAGTGAAAACTTAATTCTCTTTCCCTTATTTCCATGTTACACAAGTAAACCCACTTATTTCAGATTCAGGCAACACTGCACAACAACTTCACGTTGAACAGGAAGAAAAATACTCAGCTAATGTCATAAGGTAAATGCAAATACCAAGAAGGTAGAATTTGCCAGGGTACCACTTTTTAAACTGAAATTTGTAAAATAGTACAATCACAAATGAAACAAATTCACAGATACAAGCTTAGAAAATTGCATATAGTGAATATGAAAAACACCTAACTAGCTTTTATCTGTTCTAGTGCTGTAAAAACACACACACTTCCTGTATGTAGGCACATAGTAATTTCTATTTATACATCCACACAACACCCCCACAGAAACAAATTTCAAAGGTCTTAGTTACACCAATATTTTTCCAAATCCAAAGTAATTCCAGTGTTTTTCTGAGGTCCCGAACATAATTGTTTGCCTTATTTGGAATTCAATAGCCTTTTTGTTTTAAATTATTTTATTTTAAATTATTCTTTTCAATGGAAACCACACAGGGCAGTATTCCTGGAGTTTTCTTTCACTACCTTATAGTGAAAATTAAAGAAATGCCTGACTACCAGAATGCTGCCTGCCAAAGCTTGCATTCTTATCTTCATTATTAAAAAAGTCCTTTTCATAGGACAGCCTCAATAAAACACTAAGAGGGATTAATGAGTCTGATACTCCTTTACCGAATGTTCAGTCCTGCTCTACCTTGCCACGCTGGTCCTTGCCTTCGGAGTCTCTCTGTCAAGGCGCGGTTCTTGTGGTGATGGACATTGACTATCTCAGAGAGGAATAAGAAGCTGAAGGTGTCAAATGAGTCCTCAGTCACACCAGAGACAACATGTGTAGGAAGGATGTCATGCGAAAAATATTTAGCTTGCAGCCGGAGGTTCCAATGGAAATTAACCCAGGGTAGAATACTGCTTGTCTAAATCTCAATGCATTTTTAGGATAATCAGAAGACAGAAAAGTGGATTTGTGTCTTAATTTAGGTTAAGAGCCAAGCTTTGGAAATGCTCATTTCTATCAAAGGAAAGCTGCATAAATATTGTCTCCAAATCATAATGTTTGGTGTGCAAGAAATTTATTTTGACATCAGTGAACTTCACTCTGTGAAATTATTTTTAATAGCATGCAACACAGTAATATAAGAAAAACATACCACAGGTAGTAAACATTTCAAAAGTGAGCCAATTCACTAAAGCAAGTTTTTGGTGAATGTATATTGGTGGTAATACTCAAAGGAAGGCTGCTACACATTCATTGAATATGCTTTCAGAATTAATATCCCACTACATAAGTTTTCATTGGAGTCACGCTGAAAGATTGCAAACTCGGATCTCAGTTGGGCCTCTGCGGTGAATCCTGCAGATAATGTCTAATGCACAAAGACCACACAATGGGTAGACTGCCAAACTCTTATTTGTCCTTCAGATGAAGACCATATTGACTGTTTCAAAAACTCTGTATGAACCATTATTTTCAAATTGTTTCCCAACTTATACTGCAATTGAAAATTGGACAGCTCTTCAATTGCTCCTACATTTCAATTGATTACCAATACAGGTTTTCAGAATTAAGAATATTGCTCTATTCTTTTCCATGGCATCATGTTGACTTTGTGTTGTGGTCATTTAAATATTGCTGTACAGTTTGCGCTGGCCTCTGGTGTTAAGATAACAGAAAGGAGAATCAATTAGATTTATTATCTCTAAACTGTACAGTAAGTGATAAGACAACCCCTACACGTAATGTAGCATTCATTTTCAAGGACTTGTATAGTTTTACAGTTTTAGTAGTTTAAGTACCAGAGTGACTTATAGTGTCATATACAACAATGGAAAAGACTCTACTTAAAAAGAAACAAAATTATCACAGTGGGAAAAAATGGAGAAGACAGCAAGTGGAAGCCCTAGCTCGTGATATTGACGAGTAGCTTACGTAAGCAACTTGCTATGGCTGACATCCGAAGTCTAGGTTACAACTCAGAGACAAAAGCTGGACTAGAGTGGCAGTCCAGCCTTTGTCCAGGCTTCTTGAGCTTTCCTGGCTTCCTTTTGTCCAGAAGTCTGTTCTTATTATTTATCCCTAAGTCAGGTTTAAAACTCCCCCTAAACTTCCTTTACTCCCAATAAAACCACTCTTACTGGTATTAGGAGTCTTCTTTGAGTAAAAATGACCAGAAGAAGTGGTAGAGCTGCAGCTTTAGCGTACTTTAACAAATTGTCTGATGCGGTTGTTCTGAAGTCAAGGAGAGTAATTTTGTGATATCAGTAAACTTTGGTTTGTAATGTGCATGGTTATATTTATGGCCAAACAGGTGTAATACAAAAAATTTATTGCTTCTCAACTGAAAAGCAAAAGCAGCACTTGTTTTTTTCTCTAGTCAACACGGGGAATTTCCCTTCATTTGTTCCCATTGCAGATATTCAAATTGATGGGATAGCATTATGGGAAAGGTCACGTATACAAACGATAAAGAGCTTGATCTATCCCCCAAAATCAATGGAAAGTTTCCTGTTGGTTTCAGTGAGAGCAAGATTGGGCCCACAGTCCTTTTAATCTTTGCTCATAATTCTTCAGAGCCAAGTGTTCTGCCTTCAATGACTTTGAAAAAAAAGAAGTCCATCCCTCTGAATAAATTATTCAAAATCAACCTTGGAAGTATCTCCCTGTATAAAATACACTTATAGCTCTGGCTGATTTTAAAAAAAGACAAGGAATAGGTTGCACAGTGACTCATTTCCATGTCTACTAACTTCTCATAATACGTTCCTCCGTTAATTTTTCTACCATGATAAAACCTCACCTATTACTGGCTCAAGGTTTTCATGACACTTGTGACACATGCAGCTCATCCAATAGCCTATTAACTCACATATTATTCAAAAGGAATTTGCTGATTTTGCATCCTTATACCTGAGACATCTAAAGGGCCAAGTAAGTACCCAATTTGCCACGAAAAATTAGGGCTCCCTCTAGACGTAGCAGGCATGTAGTTTCCTGAGTCTGAGGTTCCTCAGTGAGTGTTCATCTGCTGCCTGTTCATGACACATATTGTCTAAAAACCATGTAAGAAGTATTTTACCACTACAGTTATGAATAATGCGAACTGGGAAAGTAAGGCAACTTTCTGAAGCTGTAGCATCTCTTTGGATATTTTACTTGATTTTACTTGACAAGTCACAAGTCTGAAAAGTTTAACACTTAGACTGGTCACGTCTGCAAGGGCCCCAGGCTGCTCCAGAAAACGGTCCCAGAAATTCAGATGATGCTACATTTCTTCTATAGCTGATGTAATGCTTGAAGAGAATGGCATTGTGCAGCTGAGGATGCCAGTTTTTCCGTATTCAGCAACCAAAGTCCTGGTCAGCTTTAGCTCTTGAAGGCTCCAGTATTCTCTGCAGTGTTGGCCTTACCTGAGCAGCTACAAAGCTATTCTTACAGTATCTTCATTATATTCTAATCAATATTCTTACTATTCTCCTATCATAGTCACATCATAGTCTCTTTAGTTTTCAGTGCCTCTGCTTAACTTTTTCTGTGTTCTAACTGGGGATTTTAAACAATTAGTATTTTGCGAACGCAGCAGTTCCTGATCATGTACAATCAATCCCACAGAATACCCCTTAACATCCCTGGAATCCACGGGACAGGCCTATTGCCATACGAACAGTAAGTGAACCTTTGGGAAAGCCCTATAGTCAAATCCATTTCCTATTTACATTAAAAGGAAATGTTCTCTATCGTTTTGCATATGTGGTTGATCAGGCCATATGGGCATAGTCCCTCAACCACCCTCTGATGAGATACACATTTACCAAGGTCCAAGATTGTCGGCACACTTAACAATTCATAAGCTCAAAGGTGCTACGCTCTGATGCTGTTCCTGCCACACAGCGCAACCCACTGAAAATGTTGCAATGACAATGTCTCTTTGAAGTGTTTTTGGTTGAAAAGAGGTTAGAAAAGTTAGAAATTACTATGTAGGTAGGTTGTTCAGGGTGTTTTATATCACAATAAAATCTAATAGTAACATAGAGCTTAAAAAAATTCTATTTAAAATATCTGGGTATATTATAGAAACGTTATATTTCAAAAATCTATTGTTTGCACTAAAAATAAATTTGGAAAATAAGCAAGGATGCATGATTTCTTTTAAAAGTATTATTCTATTCTGAAAAATGTCAGAAGTAGATTAATATTGAATATTTTCATTGATAACAATTGAATTTTAAAATATGTATATAGTACTAGGAGATTGCAAACCACCGTACTTTCAGAGCAGACAGTGCTCATGCAAGCAGTTTGCTGTTCTGTTTGTCCATTCACAAATCAGGCCACCGCTTCAGGAGACAGAAGAGCTGTGCCACCTGGCAACGCCAACTTGCCCTCCAGTGGGACAGCACCGTCACCTCGCACCGTCCACACTGGGACAGCAAAGCAGCTGTAAGAGAAAGGATCTCAGACAAGTGACGTTTGTGGTCCATGCAGAACCGCCGCATAGGCTGAGGTGTGGAAGCAAACAGCACAAAATAACATTAGTTAAAATAGGTGCCAGTGGGTGCAAGATCTGCTACAGCTATAGCAAAAAACCTCCCTTTTGGTCTCTTCAGCAGTTGAAATCGCCTGCACCACCCATGCTCACCTAGTCTTGAGACTTCCAGGGTGTGTGTGACTGCAGGCACAGCTATTGTAAGTGAAAGAACCTCTAGGACCTTAGCATCTCAGCAGATATTTTTGAAAATCTAAATTTTGGATTTAGGTGCATGATATGGCAGTGAGGTGGCATACCAGACCTATATCCTTCATCGATTTGTTGGCTGTAAGAAGTCATACGGTGACACTCTGCTGAATTCTTAGAGGTTAGTTCTGATGAGAAAGCATGACTAATAGTAGAAATATTTAACATCACAAAATAAGTTAAAGTGGAACTCTTCAAACACTGTGGTTTAAAAATACATTTCTCCTCAAAAGGTTTTCAAACCCTGTGCTTGGAAATGTTGTATGTTGACATTTAACATTGCTGTTCTTACTCCTCTAGATTTAAATAGCCTAAATAGTAAACAGTGTATTTGCAATAGTTGAAAGTCAGTTGGATCAAGTCAGTTCTCAAGCGAATCAATGTATACTGATTTACACCACAGTTGATCTGATTAGTCTCATAAGACAGGCAGCAGCCCTAATAAAAGCCTCACTGGAGAAAAGTGCACCTATTTATTGTTATCTTTAATATTTTGTGAAAACAAGAAAGACTTGAAGGTAAGCAGCTTTAATGCACCTATTGATTTCCTTTATTTAAAATATTAATGAACTGACTAAAACAAGTGATATTTTTTTTTTAAATCAGATTTAAACAACATGCATGATGTTTTCTACATGATCCCAAGTGTTTATATATTAAAAACCAAATTAAAACTGATTAGTTGATAATGACTGCAGATGCTGACCTTTGGAAAGATTTATTAGTCCTGCAAACTGTGAACTGGGCTACCTGCTCATTCTGACCTTGATACAAGAACAGAAACAGCGAATGGTAGATTTAACCCTTCCTGATTCTAAAAATAAATTCCTGCTAAAAGAAACATCAATTGTGGTCAAACAGCAGAACTTCTAAGCTGTGAATATTAATGCAAGTTCAATTTTTTTTTTTAAATGAGGCTAGCCATGGGAATCAAATTAATGCCCTCTGTCTCCCTGGTTCTTTACTAATAAATATATTTTTAGGGGATACAGAAGATTTGGGGGAGCATTTTATTATACAATCACTACAGTTGCACTGAATTTCCATTCACCAGCAAAGCAAGCTGAATGTGTATCCTATAAAAAGATTACTATTGCCTTGCTTCGGTCTCAGGATTGGTCTCATTCACTGTCCACTGCAGGCAGCACAAATATTCCCATTGACTTCACTCTGTGCGTGTACAGGCCCTAGATACAGAGAAAACTGTGACTTGAAAGCAGACATTTTTCAAGGTAAAAAGTCAATAAGACTTGTAAATAACTGAGAAAATGATTTAATTGCAATTTGAGTTTAAATAATGATGATAACTGGAAGTGCTTTAGCTTACTTTTTATTTATTTATTCTAACTTCTTTTCAGGAGCCTGTTAATGACTCTTTTTAAGCTCACTATTCATGTCTATTGCCTTTAATACAGCCCGTTGCAATACTGATAGACCCTGCCTTTAGCAGCTACTTTATGCCTTACTGAATTAACAGCTAAACACCAACGCATAGTCCTGTGCTTTTAAGCATAAAGCAGCCAAGCCTGGACCATCTGGTAAATGGATTCAGATCAGCGACAACTGGTAACAGAAGTTCATCTTAGAAAGCGGGAGGAGGAATAGGGAAAGGGGTAGAGGAGAAGGGGATTGTTGGGGTTTTATTTCTTTTTTTTTTTTCCTTCTTTTTGGCTGTGTTGTGTTTTGTTTTTTTTTTTAACCACCCTGTGATCTACACTGCAATCTGTTTTGTCTGTTGCTTCTGACAGTATCACAGAGAACCTCGCTTGGTGAGATTGATTGGTACCTCCAACTTAGCCATTTCCTTGCAGAATGGCTGCCTTTTTTTGCCTAATGATGTTACATTTGTCCTGCAGATGATGTAGAGTGTGCTGCAGAGGATGAACAGCTCTGCTCTGATCACTCCTTACTTGGCAAGTACTCACGCTTCACACCAACACTCCTCAGCACCATTAATATTATATATAGATACCCTTGTCACAGATTTACATTCGGTGATCCGAAATCAGGACAGGAAGGGTGAAGTGTGTGTGGGGTGTGCGGGTGAGGAGGTGATCTGATTTATTGTGAGGAATGTTGGTGAATAAAAAGGAAGTGATCAAATTTATATTAATGTCTTGACCTATATTCTCAGTGCTGCTTTTTTCACTGCTCAACCCCAAAGTGTCTTTCCTCCTGCAACAGATTTCAAAAAATCTTTAAAAACATGACGGTTCAGTGTCTCGATATGCATTTACTTGCAATAAAATCTTTGAAATCACAATTTTGTGCATTGGTGACAGCCCCTGGGAAGATTAATTAGTCATGAAGTAGAGGCCAGGTTCTCAGTCTCTAAAACGGTTTGTGGGTGATCTGCACATCCGCAACTGGATGCACATAGAAGCCCCGAGCACTGACGCTGTAAAACACAGAGAGCGTTGCAGAGTTACCTCCATTTACGTACACATCTATAGATCCTACGTGTAAGACTTGTTTGAAAGCTCATTAAAGAGAGAGACAGAGCCGATCTTTCGTATACACCTTATAAAAGAAATTCAATATCAAGCCATTCAAAAATGTGCCATGAAGATGGTAAATCAAAGAACTCAAACTTAGAACAGCAGTAATAAGATTACCTACAATCTAACTTTGGTGTCTTTTATTTATGTCTTCTAATATTTAATTATTTAGCGCAATGAATTTTTCATCAGGTTCCTTCCTTTGTTCAGCGCATGGGGAAACCTGCTCTGGGGATGAACTGGGGTTTGTAAAGAAAGAGACCTTTTCTGGAAGAACGCCAGCTTTGTTTTTCGGAGGACATGGGCCACAGGAGGTGTGGGGAATAAGGCAGAAGGTTTCCTGAGGTTTCTTATGTAGCATTGGCTCAGTTGCCTAGATTCATACACTGATTTCTCAGCAACTTCGTTGAGGTTTGGGGGTCAGGGTGCTAAAGAGTGAAAAACCACAAGATTTTGAATATCTGTGCCTCTCCTCTGCATAAGTGTAGTGGAGATAATAAAGCCACCTTAGGAGCAACATGACGTATAGCAAAAGTGCTATTGTTTTCTACATCTCTCAACATGAGAGTTAGAACAATGTAAATAATCAATTGTGTAGTTTGCAGAAAATTTCCCTTAAAAATAATAATTGTGCATTGAAAAGTGGGAAATTGCCAATTTGTGTTGTATGGAATGCTTAACTTCTCACTTTTTTTTTTTTTTTAATAAAGAATGTTGAGATTTGTTCCTGGGTGAAACATTTCTTCAAACTGAAAGAGGAACAGTTTCATATAGAAAGCACTGAAATGAAATTATGTGCTTTGAAACATCCGTTACTGATCTGGAGAATATTGAAATGGTCTATTTTGTTCATTTGTTTTAAAGAGGGCTTTTTATTTGTCTTTAGTTTTTGGCAGTAGCAACTATCAAATTGGTATAAATTGACAAAATATTTTTGGCACCAAGAAGCTATGTCTTTCAGTACAGAAAAATGTTCTGACTCTTGCTCTGCTCTGCCTGAGATTCCTCAGACCACGGAAATGCTATAGGAGAGAGTATATTCACAGATGCAACCTGAACATTTTTTCCTGTTCTATAGAAGGATACGCACAGCTCAGGCGCTATAGTGGAACCTGAACCATATTCAATGCAATATTGCAATGAAGTGCTAAGGAAAAAGCACTATTATGAGTACTGCGCAGTGACCCAGCAAGTTAAGCTCGCTCTCCTACTCACCTCAGGTGGATGGTCAGCAGTAAGTTAATGATCGCTTTATACTTCTGAAAAGCATATTCAGATAAGTCATTTACAGTTCATTAAATACCTGCTCTTGGTACTTGAAATGCACAGCTTTGTACGAATGGTTTGAGATACATAATCTAAAACCCAACCTGTATAAAACTTTATTCCACTTTCCTGTTCTGACAAAAGCGTCTTCTGCCACTTTGTCACGTTTGTGAAAGGATTTGGCAGGAACATCACTGTGCTTTTCCAGTTCTGGTTAGTGGAGCCATGGTACTTAGCCAATGACCTTGATCGGTTTGGTGCTGTCCTCTTCTCCCTAATTTCTAGCTCAGAAGACCTATCAGTATTTGCAGAATGAAAATTTTCAGATTTGTAAAATATGGGGGAAAAAAAGAATATTTATGCCCCAAATATGATTTTTGTGTGTTCATTCACATTTAGATTTATTGGCAATAATCAACCGACACATCAAGCATAAAATAATACCAGCTGATTACCATCAATGCAACTAGGCATGAACTAATACGCCATAACGCCTCATTGCAATTATAAAGTTTTCTTATAAAATGCTTTAAAATTACTTATGTTAATTTAGTTACAAGGCTAACATGTACTGAGCAGAAAATTATGTTGTGTTAATTTCAGTACTCACCATTCTTATTAGCCAATCATATCACTCTTCTTCTTTCCATTTTATAATTATCATTAATTACCAGTTTATAATAAGTTTATTCAGTTAATTCAGTGCTGTTCATGCCCTGAAGCATAAACCAATACTGATATCATGTGAACCTGCGACTAATTAGAAAATTGTAGTACCATTAGGTAACTTGTTCTGTAAATGATTTCATCCTTTCAGGTAACCCAAGAATTTTTTTTTTTTAATTATGTACAGAAAAGACAGACATTCCCGATTAGTTCCTTTGAAGTTTGCCACATCAAGGTTTTTTATGGTTTTGTTTTGTAACAAAATTTTTATCAGCAATAAGAAATTAAAATAGACTAAGCTAGAACAATCTAAAATAACTGAAAGTAGAAAGTAAGAACCAAATATGTTACTTACAAAGTTATTTTGTCTGCTTCCATACCAGAAAAATCCAAAGACACAAACACTTCCAGGTAAGATTCAGGAGTAAATCTTCCAGGCAACTAAGTGGAGTTTTTTATTGAATAACCTTTTCTTGCACCATTTTAAATGGGACTAGACAATGTCATTGGTCAAGTACTGTAAAGGATCATCTTGTGCTGGGCAGAAAAGATAGCCTCTCTTCTGCCTGTAATTTCTTTATGGAATTTTTAAAGAGATTCTTTAAGAATTATTTCTTACAGTAATGCTGCAATTTGAGCTGGAATTTTGATTACGATTTAACAGCTCAACCTTATAAAGGAATATTAACACACTAATGCTACTAAATACTACCCCTTTCTGCAGGAACAGGGGTTTAATTCCAGTGCACTTACGATATAGTTGCATGTTTTTCATACAGATTAATTACACAGTAGCTGACTAGAGAAGTAAGAGCTGCAGTAGCAGTACTCGTACATTTTTCAGGTGATGGAGTGAAATACATTTTCCCTTTTATAAGGGGTACATGAGATCTATTACTGTCAGCTTAGTTGATTCCTCAACTATTCCTCACCAAGTCCACCGAAACAGTGCACTTCTCCTAACACTCCAGAATGCAAATAGTCCTCCTTCCAGCGCTTTATTCGGAGACAGCAGGTTCGTCTTGCACCAACTGCCCCCAGCCTCAAAGCACCATTGTAGCAACCAAGTGTTAGCCAGGAGGCAGCTGGTCATTCAGTTGCTTTCATTGTACGCTAAAAAGATGTGCACAGGGATTTAGATATTCTAGGCCATATTTACAGCTGACTGACTCTGTCAAAATTCCCCCAAATTAGCGAAATTATGACAGCTAACTAGCAGAAATGAGTGTGGATCAACCGACAGTCGTTGTGACTACTATCCCAGATCGTGATCCGTTACAGTTCTCCTCACTGCTGCTGATGGACTTACTATCTACATAACTTTCAGCCTCTCAGACCCCCAAAACACGGATAACTAAATGATAACACCATATCTTGGCAGAGATAGTGCCATGCCAAAGGTGGTTTACTGGTCTCTTATTCCCTGCCTGGCTTCTGACGTTGGGGTCATGGCTAAGCCCGTGAAGACAGTCCCTTTTCTGTACTTTCTGCTTCTTTGAAAGAAGCAGAGGTCAAAACGCAGGCCCGGCTTTTGGCTCCCACAGCCTTCGGTTAGGCACTCCTGTGAACACTTGGAGGTATGTCAGTTCATAGGCTTACTGATTGCTGCCCTACCAAATATGCGATGTAGCGGTGCCTCCAAACCAGCCATTGCTGCTTTGCAAGCAGACGTGGCACAGGTAGGAGTACAGAGAGCAGTGTGGCGAGGTGTTTCTTCTGTCTCAGCTTGATGACATGCTTCTAGCTAGTAGCTGTCAAAGACTACCCACAGCACGAACCCTGAAACCACTAAGACAGTCTTGAAGGACCTAGAAATAAGCAGCCTTCTGTGGTTTAAATCTGAACTGACTCATTTGCCGTTTCTTACAAAGCCAGCTTGTGCCAGCTCTGCTGCTGCTGCTTAATCACACTGCTGCTGGGAAATTTTCCTGCCAGAAAACCCACCCATGAGAGCCCAGGGAGTCACAGATATCGCCCTGGGCCTCACCATCTTTAGGTGGTATCCCACTGCGTTCATACTGTGAATAGGACGCAATGGGCAGAAATATGTTTTAATAGCAGTTTGGCTCTTTGCAGTACCGTATGGTGCCAGGCATAGAGGGAGGGGGAAGAACAAGAACCTCCCTGGGACAGTGATAGAGGAGGGGGCTCGAGTAACTGCAACTGAATTTGCAGTGTGAATGACCATGAGGCTGGAGTCCTGAACTGAATCCGAGAGTGATTGGTTCGACAGTACACAGCATACCTCTAATCTCTGACATCTCGTCTGGTCCTCTGAAACTTTCTGTTGCCTCTGATTCCTCCTTTCATAGCTCCAGACATGCTAGGGTGATTGCTGTCTACCTGTTGTTAGCATCATAGAAACAGCCACACTGATAAGGACTAGTAGTCATTTTAAGTCAAGTTTCTTTGTTGCTAGTAAAATGCTTCAAAGAGAGTAGCGAAAAACTTCAAGAGTGCAGTAATGGAATAACTGATACTTCACAGTGGCGCTAGCTCTGAATGATGTTTAGATTTTATTTGCTAAATATTTCTTATAAAATAAATTTTTCAGTCTTGTTCTTCATACTGCTACAGCCAGTGCAGAGTGATTAAAAATTCTGACCTCACATGGATGGTTACAAAGCACGGTTTTGATTAATCAGAAAATTGGTTTAATCATTTGTTGCTAGGAATAATAAATTAATGCAGATGAAGTCCATACTGCTGTCTGTTGAACTATGAGTCTGATATCACAGACATTTCAGAAAATTCAGAGGAACTACCTATGTGAGTAAGAATATTCATCTATATGTTTGGTCTGTAAGTCCTCACTGCTCTGTTTGAAGTATTTGAGAGGGTTTGCTGTTGTATCTAACATTTAATTTCTTTTTGTATTCACAGACAGTAAGCAAATATTAGGAACTAATGTGGCAAGGCATATTAATATTATTAGCTGGCATTTTGAATAATGGAGTCATGATAAAATGCTACAGCAGAGGGGGAGTCTGGACAAAGATAATTAATCGTCTACAAACTTTATTCCAATATATTATGACTCTTATACTTAGATAATAACTCTGAAATCCACGCTTTAAGAATTATTTGATAATTATATATTGGATGTCATCATGGCTAGGTTAGGCTATGCCATTTCAAATATGAATACCAACAAAACAGGATTTCACTGATGTGGTCACTTTTTAAGAAATAATCTAGATCACTCATATGCTTACAAGTTGACTATAAATTACAGAACCTTTATTTACTCTATGCCTGATAAGGCAGAAGTCAGGCTGAAAAAAAATAAACCATCATAGAGAAAAATACTCTATCATGAGGAAAGGCTTTCAGGGGTGATTAGGGTTTTGCAGGCAATGGTAATGCTGGTGTTTGGTAAGTTCTGAGCTCTTAACTTTGTGATCTGAATAGTGTCCAACTAATAATGAGAATTTGTATGTGTTAAACATTTATTTTCTACAAATATGGGAGATAGGAAGTGAAGCCCTAGCTGTGAAAGAATGTGAATTGCACTGAAAATTCTCTTAGGGTCACTTCACATTTCAGATCAAATTGATTATTGGCAGATCACACCTATAACCTGTAGTCAGGTGAGTAGACCCTCCTCATTCCAATAGTCCCGTAGATTCATCTAAATACAAATGGCAAGCTTAGATTTACTGTTTATATGTGTGTGTACTTTCACTTTAATTAATGAAACATTATTTGATAACAATAATGTAAGTACCATTGTTTTCTTTCTTATTTTAAACCAATAGGTTTGCGCACACACACACACACGCGTGCACTTTCAAATAGAAAACAGATTTCTTGGTTACTCTCAGCACAGTTCTCTGTAGGTGGACTTCAGCTCTTTGGAAAAGGAAGCATGTTGAAGAAAGGAAAACATGTAACATCTTTTACCTAGATAAAAGTCAGCTGTCAATATGTGAGTACTGGTCTCAGAAAACTAATACCAACTGTAGTTATATGTCATGTACCTTTATTCAAAGAGTTCTGCATTTCCTGTGACGGCTCAGCTCTGTAGAAAAAACAGTCAGAAAATCAATAAGTAGAGTAAGAAATGAAATCAAAAGTAGACCTGTTTTAGGCAGGGTGTTTTCTCTCTTCATCACTGACGTAAGTAAGCATTTTGTGACTTAGACCTCTGCCTGCTGCTGAATATGTTTTCTGCATGTAGCGTGAAGACTTTTGATCCAAGAAGAGGAAGCGGAGAACAGACTCCACTGCCAGGTCATTCTGAACTGATAATCCTTCATAGATGTTTCAGGTACTTCTACATGTAAGATCTATCAGAATACGAGAATGATTTGAAGTAAAACTGTTGCATTTCCGTATTACATAGACAAGGGATAGTGGAGCTCATGAATCTTCTACTATTAGTTTCTGACACAAACACTATCTGATTTACCCATTGGAACTATTTTTAACCATGCTCTGTGCATAAGCAATGCTCAGCTGAAACCCCCCTCTGCAGAGAGGGGAAATTCACTGCTATACTAATCTCTCAAACTGCTAAATGAATCCCTCCGCTCTATTAGTTGTCTCTTTGATCTATTCTATCTGAGATGTCCTAATTCAAGTGATGGCAACCAGGGTGTGAAGCAGCACTTGAGATACTTTGAGTGAGTGGTCCAGCATGGTAACTAACTGGTCCAGCACGCTGGTGAGCTCTGCTGAACTGAGCTGTCATCTCTACCCTACAAACGCAGAGCTTCAACCCACACTTCATTATAGGCTTATCTGCAGCACTTCACCTTCAGTCCATGCCTGCCTGTGTGGCGCCTAGTACCTAAGAGATACGTGTGTGTGGAGGTATTTGTGCGGAGCAGTTTACTGACACTACAGGACTTACTCCATCCAACACTGTGGCAAAGATAACCTCTGGGAAAACAACTTCTTCAACAGCATTGGTATCTGTTTAAGTTCAAATGCAAGCATATGCACATCTGAAAAACGTGCATGTATACAAATGCTATTTTATAAGCAGAATGTGGATACAACATATTACCCGATTTAATTATTTTGAATTAAGTGATAACCACAATTTAGATTTCTACGGGGAATCCTATCCCAAGTTCTGAAAGTTCTTTGCAAATAGCAATGAGGTAGAAGAGTGTTATTTGTGAACAAAAATAATATTGATAAAGGAGAATAGTCAAAGGTAGGCTAAATAATTAAATAGAACTGAAATACACAGCAGAATCAAGACCTGATGTTACATGACTGCACTTCAGTCATCCTTTACTCTTTCTCGATAACGATGTTAGTGCCCCTCAATTTCACTTGAACATTTATTCTGTTCTGGCAATTTGACTTTTCTCCATTGCTGTGCAAGGGTACCTGTAACCTCAGCTTCTTTCTGCACCTGGAGGCTGGCAGTGTGGCTAAGAAATTCAGGCATCTTGTGGTATTCAGCAGCAGTTCGTGCGTCCCAGAAACCTTTCTGTTTTCCAAATTGAGAAATAAGTGGTCCCAAAAGACTATATTAATGCTTAATGCCAAAAGGAAGGGATTTCACTGTCCTAATATTTTTTTTCGGTCTGACCATGGTAATGTGATGAACCTTTATGTTGCAGATTATAATAAGAAAAGTAGCTCAACCACAGATTTTGTTTCTGGGCCCAAGATTTTACAAAGTATGCCAATTCCAGTGTGTCAGAGAGATCTCTTTCATCATCTCCATTTGGAAACCAGTGCTATAAAATTTGACAGACCTGAAGAAATTAATTTCAGAGTCTGGAGAATGGCAAAACATTAATTGCCTTAGAATAAGGAGCAGGCCAGTGATTTCAATTTACCTTTTGTGAATCAAAAGAGATAGGTGAGCTCAAATCCTAAGCAATGTGTCAAGAATCGAAACACTGGGGAGAATTTGTGAAAGTACAATCAACCAAAAATAGCTAAATATTTTGATCTTCAATATCCTTGTATTAGAGGATGTTCATTTCCATGCACTATTTAGTTTACAAGTATTGATGCACTGAATGAGTTTTAAGAAACAGCAGGGGATTTATGGCCTTCTGATTTGTTATCTGGGTCATGAATATAAGAATTTCATTCTAATGTCCTGGAGCCATATCATGCCATTGATTTTTTTTAAACAGATTTTGCCATTGATTTAAATGGGAAGTTCTGCTTAAAAATCAATGGCACAATATGGCCCTGAGACATTAACACATTCAGAATATTGATGGAAAAGGAAAATAAAACCTTTTTTCAAAAGCTCTTTCTCTCAGAATATTATCCTTTCCCCAGAACACCCAGACATTTTACTGGATGTTCTTAAATTAAGCATAAATGCTGTTGAATGCAAGTTAACAATTAGATTTTTTTTTTCTAAAAAAAAAGATGACTGGCATCCAACCTTTTAATCAAATAATTGACTAATCACTCACTGTGGTACAGCTTCACAATCAACTCTTCCAGCTAAACTCATCTCTCCTGACCCCCTCCTTGCCACTTTCCCTCCGCACTTCACTTCAGAATATGTTCAGTACAGCCCATTAAGGAACACTTTAATTCAAGAGGGTCTGGCTGATCAAGAAAAATTAAGCTCCTAATAACAGCAAAATCGAAAGAAATTTGGACAAAATGACTCTCCGCATCACAGATTTTGTTTACTAGTGGGTAATTAATTCTCCACATATGTTGGGAACATCTGTCGCAGTGACCTGCCATCGTATCTGTGAAATGACTGCTGTGCAGCTCCTCTGCAGGTCATTAGCAACGCTCTGAAAGGAATCTTCCTCTTTCTGCCCCAAACGGGCAGCGCTCTCTGGGGTGTCCACATCCCATGAGCTGCCCAGGTCTCTGCGCCCCTGCTCCTCACCTGCTTCCAGCACCTACCTCTCCTGAATCATGCACTGCTCCAAGGAAGACCTGGTGCCTGACAGAAAGATGTGCAAGAGAGACGTTAGAAGAAAAATCAGATGGATTTTGTCTTCTAGTGCATCACTTGAATTTTGTCACACATTCATGGGTTAGCCTTCTTCCCAGCTAAGAAAACATCCTAATTCAGTGCTTTAGCAGCTGAAGTGTCTATTCTGTTTCTACTTGGCCAAAGGGCTTTGACGAGTGGAGTAGAGGAAGGGAGTTTTTTTCTCCTTCTGTGCAAAGCTTCCTTTTCTGCCTGTACAGGGACACCAAGACAAAATAAGGATGTGCCAAAGGAAGTAAAATAGAGGCCAAGTTTCCAGGCTTCTTCTTCTATGTCTGTATTAAATTATTCTGTGATATCCAAGGGCTGAGCTGGTACAGGAAATCTTTCCTGATTAGAGAAGTGAGATATCAGTGAATACTGATACAAGTGCAAATCCCTTTTTTACCATAAGCAAAGCAAAAAGCGTAACAAATAAACACAAACACAAAAGGAAAAGCCCAGTATCTGTACTTGAAAACCACATTTAGGTCATATATTGGCCAAGTACTGCTCACATGCCAAGGCACAATCACATGCTTCAGAGCTTTAGACATTATTTTCAAGGTCATGCAGAAAATACTTTTCTGGTGAGGCAAGTTCCCCTCCTTTCCTCCCCCCATACCCATAGGGACTAGAATAAGCTGAGGAGGGTGAACACCTGCAGCTCTTCCAAGGCACCTGTGTTTACAATGAAAGCCACAGAGCCAACAAATCTTCTTTCACAGGAAACAAAAAAAGATGCAGACATCAAAGAAAATTAATCTGAGAAATCATTATCCACAAAACAAAGCATTTACTGTAAGAATCATGCATCTCTCTCCCTAATATTTTATTACATACAAGAATTCCAAATTCTGCCATTCTCAGATTTCCTTTAATTTTAAAATATCTTTTCTTACCTTCCCTAAATATGTATTATATCCTGAAGTCTATAATTAATTGATGTCTTAAACTAATCTTCTAATTTATTTTTTTTTCAAGGGACACTGCCGCATTAAAATTCTCGGTAGGTCTGAGCCAATGTAATCTGGTGTAACTCCATTGGTACCTGAGAAACAATGATGATTTACATCCACTGAGATTGCTGGACCTCTCTATTTATTAAAACAACAACAAAAATATATCCTTACCGCTGTTTCAGATAATAACAGGGAGGAGAAATCCTAGGTTTAATATTTCTTCTGAAATTAAGAATTTACTTTTATCTTCTCCATGTGTAGGCTGAAATAAACCATGAAGAAATTATAGTCTGTAAATCATGAGAGAGAGAGAATAAATGTCTTGCCATTGAACAAAATTGGTTGTATTCATTTTTCAAGATACACAGTTGTTCATGTGTACAAATCACTCCAGTGAAATTGTAGCCAGAGCATAGGGCTGGGAATTGGGAGATGGGAACTACTCCTGACTCGGCTGAAAACTACCTGTGTGACCTTGGCAAACATCTTAGGACTCACAGGACTGATGGCTGCTTAATGAGATAATATGCTATGAAAAAGGGCGGCGGGGGGGGGGGGACGCATGAGGTAAGAACATATGCATGAGCATGAAAAGAAGGGGTTTCTGAAGCAAATAATTACTTAATTGGGTCAGTGTTTTAAAAGGTTTTGCTACATCTTACATACAAAGTCTGAAATTATGAATACTGTAGAACCAAGAGCAAATGGAAGAACTGCACCACCAGAGTTGCATTCTGGAAAGCGACAGGGTCAGGAGGCAGTTCTGAACGAAACCACTTTCGAGGCAGGATTTGGTCTTGCACATAAGAGAACAGGCTGCCTGGGCAGCTCAGCAGTGGCTTTGGCAGCAGGGGAGAAAACGGAGTTAAATCACTGATCCTTTACAACAGTGGAAATACTGAACCAATACTCTGGTTGAAGATATGCAAACTTCTTGGGTTTTTTTTACCATGGGGATTTGTTAAAAGGGAAATGTATTTTGTTGCAGTTCCAGCAAAAATAAGATAATGTGTCTGGGTTCCCCACATGGCCCTGGAGCTTAAGGACAGTAATCAGGGAAACACTGAGAAACAGAAAATCTATTAGCAGTGTTTCTGACAAGTGAGCTCAGAAGTTGCATGGCCTCCAGGAGACAGCATTCAGATGTATTTATGTACATTTGTATCCATTCAATTGCTATGTCACATGGTACCAGTCGGAGTTATAGCAAATATGTGATAGTTATTGCAACATGGTAAGATTAAGAATCACGTAAAGGACTGAACCATGCACTGTACTCCCAGTGTGTTTCAGGTCAGGACTGTTTAGCAAATGCTTCAATGCAGATCTTTTTCATTGTGGATCACAAAAATAATGATGAGAGGAATCTGCCTACTAGGATCAGCATAAAGGGTTATTCCAGACTTGAGCAATATTTGACGATTAAGCAGTATAGGTAAGTCACAGCCCCATCTCCATCTCTCAGTCCAATTCCAGAAATTCAAGAAGATGAGGGCAGAGGGGAGAGAGTGAACATAATCTCAGCCTTTATCTTTGAAGCTCAAAGCAAATCTACACACAAGTACTGCACCGTGTACTGTGTTTATACCTCCTGTAATCCCTGACAGTGTAGACTTTTCTGCATACCTTCAATGCAGAGTCTAGAGAAAGTTGACTGTGAAAAAGTCAGAGCAGCTTTGGAAAATAACAGTGTTCCAAAGACGCAGGGATATCAAAATGGCTATGGTCACCCATAGACAATGTCTCCAGAGATCCCTTCAAAGGGAGTCTGAAACACCGATCAGTTTTTTCAGAACCTCTCGCATGTTAGATTTTTGTGAAGGGACCATCTTCGTCCCTGCATTGCCCTCCCTTCCACTTCTCCCCACACACAGTTCCCCCCTCCTTCAAGATGGAAAAAGTTGGAGGGAATTCTTCCAGGGAAGGTTTCAAGGGATTTACTTTCCCAAAATTCTTCCCGTGTGGCATTCCCTCCGCCCCGCCATGGCAGGCCCCGGTCTGACCCAATATTATTCACTGTTCCTTCTGCTTGCTGTAATCTCCAGCTCTCCCAGGGGAGCCAAACCAGCAGACAAATATCTGCTGATGGCTTTGTATGTGTAAATCCATAGCAACTTCATTGAAATCAGTGAAATTAGTTTGGCTTGACACCAGTAAGAAGAAGAGCCGGATTTGGCTTAATAGCACAGTAACGGAGAAATTAGTTAGATTACACTAAGGATTTCTGTGATAAAAACATTTAGTTTTCATTTAACCTGTGCAAAGGTAACAGCATAATTCCCTGAAGGAACGTGCAGAAATAGTAGCCTATATACAAAGAAGGAAAAACCTTAAAGAGGAGTATGCTGTCAGGGAGAGTGATACTAATGCCCAGGAGAGCTGTATATAATTAGCTGTCATCATTTACATGGTTAGTTTCTTCACCACATACAAAATATACATAATTACAGTTCACTTACAAAGGATTCATTTGCTGTGTTCCATATCTTATGAATTTTTATGGCATGTAAGTCAGTTACCATTAAGTTAAAATGTAGGCCAAAATTTCTAGAAAACTTCCAAGCAACAGTCCCTTGCAGATTGCAGGGGAATCGGCTATGACCGCTTGATATTACAGTTCCTAAGCCTTCTAAAACTCAGTGTTTTGTTATTTATAACTACATCAAATATTACAGTTGTCACTCGTTAAATGGTAACATTTGACTTAGTTACAAACAACTAAAATGTGCCACTTCTGATATATGTCAGAAGCTCAGAAAAAGCTTCAGAAAACTTCAGTCAAAATAATACAGCTATTTCAATTAATAGGGAAAAAAAAATCTATTGTATCTTGGAAATTATTGAAAAGCATACCACTGAGAAGCCATACCTAAACTGGAATTTTCATGGCTGGTCCTTTTATCAGGAATGGGAATGCATCCACCTTTGAGAGAGTTATGAACTTCTGCAAAATTTCAGTTCCTATGTAATCTGCAGAGACTTTGGCAGGTAAATTGTCTGAGGACTGGAGCATGATAAAAATGTCCTCAGGAATCAGATTTGGGAAAAAGCAGTAAGAAAACTTTTCCAGATGTTAGAATGGAACAAATATTTCTGGGCCTGACCACGCCTTCACTGCTAACAAATGAATGTGATGTCCACTGGCTATCTGGACTTTTCATCTCCACCCTTTTTATGGATTTGGAGTTGTTAACAAATTACTACTGCTATCAGGCACTTTGTTTAAAAAAAAAAAAAAAGAAATTAAAGCAACAAAGGAAGAAGCTGTATTAATTTCTAGCTGTAACCTCCGTGGGAAGGGGAAATGCAATATTTTTAGAAATAATACTAATGAAGGTCCTTGACTGTAGTGAGAAAACATCTCCTTCTTGACCTTTGTATCTCTAAGTTAATGAACATGAATTTTGAACCGAAAGTCTGTAGAATAAGACTGACTCTAGAGTGACTGACTAGAAGTCAAAACCTCATTGTTAGCATGGCATAAAGTCCTGATTTACTACAAGTATTATTGGTTGGCTCAGATTTTGTTTTAACAGTACTTTAAAGGGCTAGTATTGTCTTATCAGAGGTGATACTGACTATATGCTCTGCTATCTCACTACCAGCACAAGAATAATTGTGCTTTATGACTAACAGCGTTCTCTTTTACTGTCTTGTTCCAATTTTTGAGCTACAAGACTATCTTTCCTTCCTCAAAACTTAGGCTACTGGAGAAGCTGAGGTTAAATGAGAGTTGAGAAGGTGCCCAATAGTGCAGTGGTCCTCTGAGGAGAATGGAAGGCGAAACCTAGTAAAAAGGAATAAGAAAATAGAAGTAGGAGGGCACTTTTACTATGTCAAGAGTAAACATCACAAATTTGTGAAATATATACATGTACATACATTTGTGGGCAAAATACTTCTCTGGAGCTTGATCCAAAGTCCATTTAAAACGGCAGCTTAGAAACAGCAGCCAGAGGAGGCCAGGGACAATGCAGCCAGGAAAAAATCTCAGATGTGTTCATGGCAGTGGATCTTCCTGGAAAATTGTTTCCCAGTTATTTCCACATAAAGGGAGAGGAATTAGTCCAAAATACACCAACCATCTCTAGAAATAAATTTTAGGCTCAGCTGACGGTGGGTGGATGCCTCCAGGAAATGATAGGAGCTTCCAACATACAATGCAAAGGAAATGGTGTAGAATAGGTAATTGGAGCTTCTTTTAAAGGAATTAACAAATATAAAACCTTCTATGTACTCATGCAGGAGAATAAGACTCCAGACTGCTTGTTTGCCCCAGAATTTGATGCCGGCCTGAGGGCTTTATTCAAATTCCACCCATTGTCATTTCTACGCTCAATGTCCTTCAAATTTCTCGGATCACTTTCAGCTTTGCCTTACACAGTGAATATC
The DNA here is from genome assembly GCA_034782735.1 of Sagittarius serpentarius. Lineage (NCBI taxonomy): Eukaryota > Metazoa > Chordata > Aves > Accipitriformes > Sagittariidae > Sagittarius > Sagittarius serpentarius. The sequence continues at coordinate 11,910,488 of JAVKLA010000054.1, read as the reverse complement.
TGCACTTTCTGCAGATATTTGTATGTGGACTACAGTATGACTGTTATTAGTTGTGGTAAGTGTTACTGATTAATATACTTAGATTATTTTTTTAATTCTCTTTGTATCTGCATTGGACTGATCTTTGGACGCTAGTAACTGTGGTCTATTGACAGCATTTTGATTTAACTAAGTTGACTACCTGCACCTCGGTACACTAAGCACCCTTGACACATCTGAAGGCAGGAGCCTGCCTTTGAAAAGACAGGAAAACAGAGGTACTAAAATTATGAGTTAATTGTTTTAAATCCCAGTTAAATAAGAGCGCTGGATTCTTTCTGAGATTTGTAACATATTTATAAGGTTTGAACATAGGTGCCTAGATTTCTACTACATTTCCCTTTGTGGTCAAACACTGAAGCTTTAGCAGAGCTCAAACTTCCCCAGGAAAATGTTGTGAGAAACTAGTAGCTGCTTAAAAACGTGATTCACGTGGCACTTTAATAATGTATTTAAATTGCTGAGGGACATGGCTACGAAGACTTGCATGTACCACACCTTCCTACACACTGCGTGCAAGAGTGCATTTAAACATTTGCGAAGTCTAAGCAGATGCTGTTACCATGACAAATGACTTTTTAATCAGTCATAATTTTGCACTAAGTGCTGTATAAGTGCCCTTTCTTTCACTACTTAAACTGTCAATGGCTAACAATGGAAGTCACAGACTAGTGCTTGTCATTAAAAGCAATGGAAAAAATCAATACAATTTTTAATTAAAGGTGCCCAATGACTTGAGCTTTTAAGAAAGGAATTCTCCTTGTCAGTACATCTTGCCTTAAAGCCCTTTCTGGCAGTTCAGAAGTTAAAACACAGGCAAAAGGAGTTATTTGTAGTGTGCTCCTGGAAATAAGAAAGAAGGGGGCATGAGAAGAATTCAGGGAAAATATTTTCGATTTCGTTGGTATTGTTAGGGAAGGGATAAAGTAAGTATGCTTTTCACTAGACTTTTAAAAATATGGAAGAATATATAAAAAGATACCCCTGTCACAAAAATTCACAATATAGATTTTTCTGTACACATTTGTGAAGAAGCAGCTTGAAAAAAACTTCCTATTGCTGTCATTATTATTGGACTATTCATGTTATTGACTGCCTCGAGCATCTTGTCTTTGTTTAGTCTCTTCTTACCCCTGAGTGCTCAGGTTTTTTCTTGTCGTGTTTTTCTGATACCTTCTGTTTCTCTGTCATCCACAAATGTGTTTGTTGAAGAAGCAGATGTATGTTTCACCCATGGTGATAAAATCTTCACTGATGTACCTTTAATAGCAGTACTTCTACAACAGTAGCTGAACTTAATTTCTCAACAGAAGAGGAATTTGACAGGAATAAATATAAGGTCTGGGTGAAACAGATGATCTTTCTGGGTACTTGCTGGATGGGTATACCTTTTAAGTGAGCCTACTTATTTTGAAACTAGGGGAGATTTTCTGCATTAGGTTAAATTGTATTGAAAGGCACAGAATATGAGGCAAAAGGACACTTGAATATCATAGTATTTGTTCACTTATCTTACTAAATTATCAAGTAATGTTGCAGCATATGTGAACCTGACATAACCTATGAAATCTTATATTGCTTTTGTATTTTGGAGAAATTTACAGTCTCTGTAAGCATAAATGACAAAGAGCATGATCTGTTCCTTCATGTAAAAAGCACTTTCAGGTTTTTATAGATTTAGATCTTCACCCTTTGGGTTGCAAACTGAAGAACGTTAGACTATGAACCACAACTTGGAGTATGAAAAAACTCTGTATTTGTAGGACAAATCCCCCTGAATTTGACATTTGATTAAATATTGGAGCAATAATGATAGACTTCAGGACTCCTGTAAGACTTTCATGAACTGTATGACAGTAACTGTAAGCTGATCCTGTGAGCATTGCATGGTTAATAGTGATTTTACTTCCTTACAAGTCGTTTTCATAAGCAATACCTAGTTTCTAATATAAGCCATATATTCCAACTCATATTTTTGATTTAATTGCTTATGTCTCAACTTTTTTTTCTCCTTTCATTTTCCTTTCTGTAATATGTAAAGAGTAACCTGCTTGTCATAGCAGTAGCAGTTAGCATGCAGCACTTCTTTTTCTTGCTTAAATTATGGAGCTTCCATAAGGAGTAATGAAGAAGAAAATAGCAGTGGAAGAACATGTAGCACCACCCGTGCATAAGAAATACGCGTAATGCTAGCAAATGAAAAAAGTACCACAGTAGCAATTCTTTGGGATTTGACAATGCATCCAGCACTCTTGGACACAACCAGCATGGCTTACCTGTCTTGGCTGAGCTCCAGGAACTTCTTACTTTCTTTTGGTCTGAGTCAGTCTTTCTCATTTGCTCCCTCATAAAGATTCAGATGTCTGGAATTTACTTCTTTAAAGGGAGGTTAGAGGTGTGGAATAGAAATTGGTGGAGATCTTTTCCCCTGTTCTCTGCTGACAACAGCAACGATCTGCAGTGTCTGGTCCCTCAGTGCAACTCAGCAGCACGTTAAAGTGCTTCACTGAAGACATGGCAGTTCTTGTGCCAAAAGGTCCTATCCAGCCCACCTTCCGTGACTGCCAGGCAAGGTGTGATATGGGATGAGGTGGGATTCAGGGCTTCACTATCAGGACTGAAAGAGCTATGTCAGACCTTCACTGTCTGGACAGAAGTAACTTGGGATAACCGGTTAAGCTGCCTCTGTGGTCACTGTGCCCTCTCAGAATTGGTTCAGGAAGACTGCTGCAGGAGCGTCTTGAACTGGTCTAGGCTGTTAATATTTTATATGGCAAGTGGCATACACTCCCTGGTATTCCTTTCTCAGGTTATCATTGCTGAAGCAGAGCTCTCAGCTGAGCTGTTATTCCCATGTCCAAAACTGAAAGGTGCCCATAAAAAAGTGCTTGTGGAAGAGGTAATGGTGATGGAGGCAGCAGAGCTCTGCAAGCAGGACACGTCTGGGACTCAGAGTATCGTCTCCCTCCTGGCTCTTTGGGTGCCCACTTGCATACGCTTGGACAAGTTGCTTAGTTCCCGTGCCTGTATGTATCGGACTCTAGACTGGCCTTTCAAACACCGTAAGCTCAACAGGCAAAAGTATCATACAAGTTTAGAGAAAAAAATTACTGCCCTTCCCAAAAGTGTCTGGTATCTACTGTGGGCCTGTGTCCTCCAACAGCACACTTTTCCCATTCCTGTCTCAGACAACGAGCAGCAGTATTTCTGGGGAGTTTTTGCCTTTTGATCTTCTCTCTGATCTAATGCAATTGTCCACTGGCAGAAGCGCTGCGAGGTGCAGAATAAAGTAATGAAGCTAATCTGATTTCCACCCCCAACCCCAGTATCTACATGCCCTTATTATATTAGATTCCTAATGAGATTCTCTGTCTGCACACCAGAAACAGGGCTGAAAATGTATGTATATGTGGGGAGGGGGGAATGTTGTGGAAGGTTGCCTCCATTTACATCCCATCTTTAATGGATAAAATCTGCCCGTCCTTGAGTGGCAAGGTATCTACCTCCAAGATTTCTTGAGGGAGAAGCTTCTGAAATTGCCAAGAAAAAATATATGCATTTAACACCAATGTGTCTTTGGTATGGCAACAAACGTAAGCACAGGAGCAGTACAGGGAGGAATCTTCTTGTGAAGGTCTTGTGCCTTTCTGCCTGATAAAGCTAGAAGACATCCTGAAGTGGGTGGAGAGTGTGTTGGAGGGATCTACCTGAGCTGGAATTGCCAGGAAGAACTCTCAATAAACTAGTTTTGAGTTGTTAAGCAGCAAACATATTTACTTACTTCATGAGTAATGAGCCTGTACACTTCTAAAGGTCCCATGAAATGAGATGTAGTGTAGTGACGTGTTGTTTGCAAGTCATCTTATCTATACTTAATCCTCCCTAAAAAAACAACTCTTATCGTCTTCCTCAGCTGGACAGAGCCAATGCCAAGCAGTTTTTAATAAAGAAACTGAAAGGTACTGGATGTTGAAGAGCTGGCCAGTAGTGGCCATCCCAGGCTAAAATTCACACTCCAGAACCATGTTTCGCCAGTCTGGTCATAACTAAGTCCTCTCCTGCCGAACTGGATTAGATGTATCTTAGAAAACAAACAGTATTTCTCAGAGTGTATGGTGATCATAGATTTTTTTTCCTTGGAAGGCAAGCTGCAATTTCCACTAAGTCACTGAAACGTACCTGTTGTAATGCAGTAGCAGGATAGCCATCATGTAACAGAGAAAAATCTCCGGCTTCTCAGTTCAGTTAAAAGCCTTGTAAGGAAGGCCTGAATCCAGTTTCAGGCTTAATGGGCCCAAACTTGGTCACTTCAAGACTGAGTTCACCATTTGGTCCTGAGGCAGAAATATTTTGTTGCAAAGAACCCTCATGAGCGCTTGGTGTTTATGGATAAAATGCCTCTAAAAGAAGTTTAACAGCCTTGGCTGGATCCTTCATGGACAAAGGTCCATATCACAGAAGCACTATACATAATTCACCACAAGGGAGCCCCAGAACTAAGCAAGAAAGCTAAATTACCTGTCACTTCCAGAAGCGTTCCCTTTGGGTCAAGGTTGAAATCATTGGTAAACCGATGTGAAGAAGATCACGTTGGTCTCCGTATGGATTCCTTCCTTGTGTCAGGACTGCAGAGAAATAAGGGAGGCAGAATGAATGCCTACTAAAATTTCCATGTTATTCGCAATTCTTATTCACAAACCAGCGAACCTCTCCCTGATCAAAGTTTGAGGGACACGTGCAGCTGTGGAGGGGGGAGTATCAGCGTTTCTAAGGCAGCATTGATTCTTTCGCTAAAGCAAAACAACGCTTCTGGCAGAGCATGTATTCTATTCACAGGGGCGTCCTGTCAGAGGTGCGAGGCATTATGGCTTTGTCTGAATACAAAAAACACCTCATTATTACCCTGGATAGGAAATGCTGCTAGTTACAGGGAACAAGTATGACTTCAGGAGTACAGTTCATGAGAAGTAGATGCCATCTGGCTGTCATTAAGTGGCTGATTGTGGCTTTCTGTGATTGACTGGTGATTGATTGACAGGTGGCAGAGAGGAAAGGGATACAGCGTGTCAGCCAGACACACCAGCCTTTTGTTTCAGTCCTGTAATTTTTGTGGTGTGTGTAGCTATCAGGGGGGCAATTTTTCTTCCAGTCCCACTCACACTGCAGCCTCCATGTCAAGTAGACCTGAAGTCTGCAGAGAAGAACAGGAGAGTGTGGAGAGTGTTTGAGCAAACACTTAGAGTTTTGCTAACCTTCACAGTTTAATTCTATGACAAAGAAAAGGTGTAATTTAAAGAAGATGTTGTAATTTAAAGCAGGTATTTTAATTTAAAGAAGATATTTTGTCCTGTCCTCCCTTTCTCACATGCTCACATTTCCAAAGGCTGTAAGGATTGAATTTTTGTTCTGCCACATTCAGTTAATAACAACTTTAAACATTATAACAGTTTAATAACATCTTTTCTAAGCGTTTTTAATTAAAAAAGCAGAAGCCTAACTGATAGGACATAAAAAATAATCTCAAACTAAGCTTGCAATGGTCCAAATTGCTGCCCTTCAATAAAATATTTGGGATTGAAGTGTTTGTTCCACCCTGAAAATCTGAGGCAGTTTAGGCTTAAATTGTGCTGAGCAAGGTTTGCTTTCTTTAAACAGGCATAGAGTAAACTGGTTTCTGGAAGTGCAAGCACATGGAAAAGGCTTTAGGCAGAGCTGAGTCGTGAATACTCAGTGTGTAGTCTCTATGAGGACTGCATGCCATGGGAGTGGGTAGGAGCTGGTTTGCCTCTCCGTAGCACTTGCACACGTTTTAACGACAGTGCTTCAAGTTGCTGATGTTTATGAGATCTCTGCTAGACACTGAACTTGCACTTTAAGCAGTGCCATCCTAAGGCTGGCAAACATCTAAAGGGAGGTGGTGGTTGCAGGTAGGGGCTATTCTGAGCTGTGAGGATGAAGCAGTTTCTGAGGAAGGCTCCAAGGTCAGTGAGTATGTGAGTAGAGTAAGAAATCCTCTTCACGCAGCTCAAGATGGTCAGTAGTATCTAGTGACTGTGCCTCAAAGAACAGAGATTAGAAACATGTCTTTTCCACTGCAGGGGGCTAAATTTTGCCTCAGTGAAGGCTTTGGGAATGGGGCAGTCCATGCTTGTGAAGTGACTTGTCTATGTCCAAGTTAGACCCTACCAGGTCTGCTTAATTACGGTTTGCGCATTAAGCTGATGTCTCTCCTTGGGCAAATCTTCTTTGATTTCAGCATTAGGACTGTTGCTTCCAAATAAAGAATTAAAATAACTTGTACAATCTCAACAAAGATATTAGACCAGAAGAGCTGATAAGGAATCACTGTTGATATTAATGGTGATTTCTGCTTAAAACTTGGCGCTGCATTTCCTCAAATTTACATAAAGAGCTTTTACTGAAATCCAGGTTTCTTACATAGTTGAAAGAGCTTTCAGTCTAGACATCCTTTTTTTAAGCAAGTTTCTAGACATGTTTAGTAATTTTGAGAGAAAATGAACGAAAGAAATAACTTCTTCTCTTTTGACTTTCTGGAGTAGAAAAATAATCAATGCAATATCACTTAGGTTGGAATAAACAATCATATAAAGTTCATTATTTGTAGAAATATGTGAAACTCAAAATAATAGCTAAAATACAGTGTTTTTCAGATGCAAAACCACCTATAATACAATGTATTATATATTTATATATTTTGTAAGCAGTTGGCTACTTACAAGGAACATAACTAAATCCACACAAACAAGTTTTAATAGTTCCCATGGTAAATATATAATGTACAAGAAACATCTAAGTAGATAAAAAATTTAATTCATATTTGGAAGCCTTGATTCCTAAATGCCTGTTACTTTACTGATACTACTGAATGGGATTAAATGTTTCACAGGAACGAAAAAGGTAGCAACCTAATTTGCTTAAGACTGAGTAAAGATGTTACTTTTTTTTTTTTTTGCATTTGTTGTGTTTGTGCACTGATACAGACAGTAACTCTAGCACACCGTGCCATCCCTTCTGTCTAAAACAAAGCTTGCATTCCAGCACATTCCAGCAAAGAGTGTGTTCTTATAAGAAGGATAAAATGAACTAGCTGGGATTTGACAAGTTATCACGTGCAACTCAGTATTTTACTCTGGGAGTCAAGAAGACTACTGCTGCTTTAAGGAAAGATGGTCTCCAAACGGTTTATGAAGTGATAGATCATATATAAATAGGTTGTTTGCTCTCAGTACAGATGCCATCATTACTAACTACTTTCAGGCTCTTTGAGAGCTAAATAATTTCGTAATGCATCATTGAACATTTAGTTGCTTCGATAGCAGATGGTTTCAGGGGTCCATCTGCTCACAGCAATGTTTTCAACAAGCCCCCTTCACCTTCACCAAAAGGTTCAGAAACATTAGAATATTCATTCCTCACCACAGGTGCCTTTCCTAGAGCCTCCCCATACACAGGCATAGTGGGTCACACACTCGGAAAGACAGAGGTGGTTTCTGAAATATGTGACTTAATCTATTGTGTGTAGATTACTTCTGTCAGCACATGAAGGCAGCAGCAATATTAGGAAATACGAAGCATCAGGTAACCTGGAACACAGCTTTGGTTTGTCAGGGGTAGATTTTTAATAGGCTTGCATCTAAATATAAAGAGTTGAATAAATTTTAATAGCATTAATAATTTTAACTGTGCCCACACTTACAGTTGCAGTTAACTGTGTGTGCACAGTTAAAATTATTAATACTATTAAAATTTATTCAAATCTTTATATTTAGATGCACGCACAGTTAAAAGATCAGTGCACAGCATAAATATCCAGGTACCAGCTGCTGAAGAGAGAAATCTGATGTAGTGGAATACAAATATGTCAAATATGTATTGCCTTGTAGTGCTAACAAGCGTAATAGCAAGGGAATAAGTTATAGTAATCTTTTTGTAAATTGTCTGTCCTGTATTAACTCCAGTACGAGAAACGCAGTGAAGAAGCTCAAGAATGAACTGTTAACTCTTCATTGTGCTTTTTTCCTTCAGGTGAGTTAACTGCAGACCAAAAAATTGCAGGGGTCACAGACTTCGTCTGGCAGAGGAAATAAACATATTTGATCTACTGACCGATTGGAGATGCATTTCTCTATCATCCATTTTTACTGCAGTTTGCTCACACTGGACAAGAGGGCTCTCTGAGAAGCAGAACACCTCTTCACAGAGGCTGATCTGTTGAACACCATTGGGACATATGAATTAGAAGAGCTTTTGTATCTGAGTTACTGCCTCTGTAATTCCCAAGAGAGCTACCTAGAGTTGCTTGATTTTATCCTCTCCAAATGCATATATTCCTACATAAATTTTCAATTTCGTAAAGTGTTTGGAAAAAGAAGTGAATCCAGAATTAACTGAATATAGCTTTGAGCATTCATGAAGTCTAAGAGGAGCTAAGGGATGGGTTTTATGCAATTAATAGAGATTATTAATGATTTGTAAGTAAGAAATAACACTTCACAGCTATGTGGTTGTTGTGGTTTAACCCCAGCCGGCAATTAGGCACCACGCAGCTGCTTGCTCACTCCCCCCCGCTGTGGGATGGGGGAGAGAATTGAGGGAAACAAAAAGTAAAACTCATGGGTTGAGATAAAGACAGTTTAATAGGACAGAAAAGGAAGGGGAAATAGTACTACTACTAGTAATAGAATATAAAAAAGAAGTGATGCACAATGCAATTGCTCACTACGCACTGACTGATGACCAGCCAATCCCTGAGCCGTAGTGCTCCCTGGCCAGCTCCCCCCAGTTTATATACTGGGCATGATGTAATATGGTATGGAATATTCTTTTGGCTCATCTGGGTCAGCTGTCCTGGCTGTGTCCTCTCCAAACTTTTTGTGCCCCTCCAGCCTTCTTGCTGGCAGGGCAATACGAAAAGGTGAAAAGTCCTTGACTTAGTGTAGACACTGCTTAGCAACAACTAAAACATCAGGGTGTTACCAACATTATTCTCATCCTAAATCAAAAACACAGCACTGTACCAGCTACTAAGAAGAAAATTAACTTTAGTCCAGCTGAAACCGGGACAGAGATGTACACTGAAATAAGGGATGCTTCAACTTCTGCCCTTATATCAAGTTGCTAATTTTTCTTGCTTGTAAATTGGAGTATAAATATACAGTATCTATTTAGATATTTCCTGCCTCAAAAGCATATAGTCCTTTATGTATATAAAGGACTCAGCACAGCAGTGTGCTCCATCAGGGAGCCTAAACCTGTTTTGATAGCTACTCAGGAGTTCCTCTACCTGTCCAAAACTAGAGAGACTGTCATAAAGTAATATAATAGGTTTGACATAGCCTTCAGAAAAGCAGATAGTAAGGATTAAATTACTGTTGGTGTGTCTGAGCACTGCAGTTCAAAAGTTTCTGAAAACGTACATTGCAACGTATCTCTGACCACTGAAGAGTGGCTTCATGATTTTATTTTGGCTCATGACATAGCCTCCTAGTCCTGACTACGTAGCTTGGTGGAAGTGGCTGCAAGCAAAGCACTTAGCCTGAAAACTTCAGTTTCTTGTCATTTCACGTGACTAACTTCATGCTATGAAGGACAGTTGTACAGATACTCCCATCAGTAGTTATGCCACCCACTGTCTTCTGAGTATTAGCAGCAGACCCCCTAGAAAGAGCCAACGAAAGGCAAGTCAGCTGTCTCCCTTTTGTAAAGTACAGGTTCAGAGTTCATTTTCACGAAAGATTAACCCTGAATTTTGCAAGTAGTAGGATAATCTTGCTATGTGCAGGTCAGCCCCCACCCAGGTCTTTCTCTCCTCCACTTCTAAGTTAGTAAAGCAGGATAACACGCTTTTTTAAAATTTATAGTCGGTGGGTCCTAGACAAATCTAGGATGGGTTCTTTTTTCCCCACCAAAATTTGATTATATGACATAATATACTTGAGTATTTACTGGACAGTAAACAGAAGGGCTCAGCGTGGAGGTCAGGGAGTTCAGTGAAGGGGATGGGCTTCTAAAGCAAATTGGGGACGAGAAGCGAGTTGTGGTCGCCTTCCAGTTACGTGAGTACTTTAACCAGCAGGTAATGCAAAAGGCCATCACTACTTTTCCGGGTTTGCCAGTGGCCCATGAGGTTTCTTTATTTATCTCAACTCCTTCCATCCCTGCAGCCAAAACTCTGCTGAGTGCTGAGTGAACTGTTCCAATACCAGACATTTTTATTTTGCCTAGGATGCAGAGTAGGGAAAAATGAGATTTGAGGGGGATTGCTTATTTTGTTTAACTGAAAAATAAAGTTTTTGGCTCCATATACCAGCTTCCTGACAAAAGCACCTATATTATATGCATGCAGATATATCAGTCACTGAAATACCAGTTGAATCTCAGCTGCGGTCTGGGATAAAAATGCTTTTTGTCTGCGTAAATACAGAGTTGCACTTTTTTATTATTTTTACCATGCACAATAAATCACAGCTGTAAACAGCACTTTTAATAAAAATCTGTCACGTAAAATCATTTTATGAAAGAAGAGGTTTTATTTGCACTGTACTTGGGACTTAACATGTCAATAAAAACATGGCTTTTCCTTAACTATAGCAAATAGACTGTACCTGCCAGAGTAGGTTTAATAAACGAACAACTGGAATCTGTGGATAGATGATGGCTAAAATAAGAGTCCCCAACACTGAAAAAGCACTCAAATGGAAAAATTAATACTTTTAAAATATAAAAGATCTTTCTGTAGTGCTTACCAGCAAAAATACTGTATACACTATATGTGTATACATCCACAAAATAATAAAAGCAAGCATACATGTGTGTTCAAAAATAGGATCAATGAGAAAGTCAGTTTTATGTTCAGAAGTAAGGCAATGGATTTATACTGGGGCTGTCATGCCCATCTATACTGTCTACTTTGTTTTGTTATAGCATCACATTATTGCTTTAGATGGCTGTGTAAGGTTGTGATGCTGCAGTCTTTCTCCAGTGAGTAGCATCACTGACATTTTACGGGACTGCTCATTTCATGAGACTGCTCTTTTTTGCAGCTGCAGAACCTCAGGCTTGATAGAAGATGATTATTTTTTGTCAGATATCACATGCTCATCACAACAGGATTTCATGCTAGAGTGGACAAAAATCTGACAATTACCAAATAATTAGTTTTAACTACTCTATGCACATTAAAAGTAAGAGGGTCAGAAGAACATGATCTGATCAAATATTTGCCCTTTGCACCCTAAAAATATCATGTCAAATATCTGTTACAAAAATGCTTATAGTGCTTTCTCTAAACAATGGAGAGTTGTCAACTCCCTCAGGTTCTCAGGTGTTTGGTTTGGTGCGCTGTCAAAGTAAACTCAAAGCTCCCTGAGAAAAGCAAAGTCTGCAAATAGGCTGTTACACCTTCTTCTCTTATCTGTGACTGCATCTTACTTACCAAGTACTCTAAATGCAAATCTCATTCTTTGTTCTCGACTCCGCAGGGTGGCTGACATACCTGTGGCTTGGATCCTTTTTAAAAAAAATGAAGAGTATTTCCCCATATACAAAACTTTTCTGAAGATTTTCAAGTAATTTACTTGTGGGTATAAGAATGGAAGGAGGAAATGCAATGGAAAAAAATGCAATGTGTATTTTTTCCTACAAAGAAAACTGAAAGCACTTGATAAAAACATAACAAATAATGAAGAGGATCATACCTTATTCAGAAACCAATCCAGGCTATATTTTGAAAACAATCTGGTAGTCTTTCCTTTGTCCTGACACTTGGTGAAACAGTATTTCTTTTGCATTCAGATCATCCCATGGCAAGTTCTTCTTCATTACTTTTCCCAGTTCAAATTGTGAGTAATTGTTCACAGGAAGAGAAAATGTATCACATTCAAGCTACAGGACAGCCCAGAGCAATCTGAACTAAAACTGTGGCTGACTATGACAAGATGGGATCCTAACAAAATACAGTATAACTGGTGCTGGTTTTTGGCATTGCAAGCCTGAAGTAACCCTTCTCTTCTCCTCCCCTGCAGTCCCTCCTATGATTAAACCTCACTTAGACCTTGAATAGTCAAAGTCAAACATCACTAGTCTCATTCTATTGATTCATTTCAAGCAGAAACCATGAACAACAACCAAAGTGGAAGAAAGAAAAAGCAATAAAACAACAAGAGTGTGATAAAGATGGTGTGAATGTTACAGGGAACAATTAAGAGCGAGAAAGTTTAGTCTAAGTATGTAAAAGTGAAGTGGTGGAAATCATGTAATGGGTCTTTTAAAACCATCCTGGAGAAAACATTTTTACGTTTGGTATTGTGATGGCAGAAGGATGGATTAGACAGTTTTGTAGGTCTTGAATATCTCTTCACTTCTGTATATTCAACTTCCTGATTTATATCTAGAATCACACTTGATTGAGTCTCTGCCGGATATTTCATCAGATGCAACTTGCTTTGGGAAGGAGCTTGGAAACTTGCAGCAGGAGTACGGAAAGATTCTAAAAGAGGAAAAGAATCAATATTTGAACCTAGCATTCCACTAAAATAAAGTTATTTAAATGGAAGATCAAGTCAGATCAAATTGGTCACTATTTGCTTTATGAAAAACTTCTGTGCGACATAGGATAAAATGGTACCAAATATACCCACACTGCCATATTCTCTGAGATTTGCCACTAATTTTCCTCTGGACTGAAATTTTATGACAACAATCACCACTGGAACAATTGGGCTGTTTCCAGATCAGGAGAGATTAAATTGCTTTTGTTTTTTTCTCTCCAGAGAAGGAATGAAGGCCAAACCACTGATGTGATTCCAGATCCTGTTCTCCAAGCCTTGCTGTACTAAGTACTCCTAAGTCCTTGTTTTATCTTACTGGAGTAAGAGGGACAGGGAAACCACAGTTAAAAAATAACATCAGCTAAGATTTTTCAATATTGACCCAGAACTGACATGACCTATAGTTCTGATATGTTAATGTAACTCTGAATCACCCTCATGTTAATATGGTGTCATTTTTATATAGTTATATGGCCATAGTTAGTGAACCTTAATAGTCACTCAAACCATGGGACTGCTAGTGCTACTTTTCTTATTAGCTTTTAATTGCATTTCTCATTTCAATGTTGGAACAAAACAATTGCAAATTAAAATACAATCATTAAAGAAAAATATTTCTGGCATTTTATAAAGATACTGCAGCTACTGAATAGCTGACCCATGATTTTAAAGTGTATAAATTATAGTGATTAAATCTAAGTCAATTTAAACATTTCATTAAACATGAAGGACCATACTGGTATCTGCATATGTTTTTGATCCACAGCTAGCTGAGCTTTCTTGCTTTACTGTTAACCAGCCATAGTAGTCATTATTCCCCTGTTTTAGACACTCATAAAAACTTTTTTTAGTGAACGCTAAAATATTTCACATTACTAAACTACATTGATAAGAGTATTTGCTTGCACGGGATCTTTTAAGGGAGGTTAAAGTTTAAACTAGAAGTATAATTGGGTAAGAGTATGATCTGAAAAATAGTATGAAGTACCTTAAATCATCAAATCTGAGCATGTAAAGAGAGAAAGAGTACTGGGGAATGGAAGGGAAATGCAGTCATTTATATAAACAGTGATTCATATACACATGCACACACATAACACCATATATTTATACATACCCATACTTTTTTGATTAATTAGGCACTGAATTCATGCATTTTAATTATAGAAACCTCACCATGAGGCTATCCCCTATGCTTCAAATACAGAGCAAGATCTACCTAATGGGTTCTCAAACTTTACACCTGCTGTACTTCATTTACTTTTAGCGGACATCCAGTAAGCCTTGACTGATAGCTTTTCTCTTCTGTTGCCTTCATAACATTTCTGATCTTCCAACACTATTTCACAAGGAATTTGAGTCATTTTCTTTCCTGACTGCTATGCCTCTCCTGCTAGCCCTGCTTATGCATCTAACAGAGCGCAGGATTCTTCCTCTCTTTCTGGCCCCTGGGCTTTTCTTTAAAAGTAAAAGCTAACAAACATGCCAAGTTGTATAAAAAAGTGGGATGTCAGTGCTCTGGTGAAATACTGACATTCCATGTCTGCAACCCCAATTTTTGAGGCAGTGTACAAGTTGGAAAACCACCAGTGGCAAGAGCAGTTGCCATTTTGAATTTCACTCTGACTCTCACAGTAACACTGTGGAAGAGACTATCAAGCTTTTAATTTCTATTTACAAATGCAGGTAGACAGTGGTCTATGTTGGAATGATGCAAAGTATGCCAAATCAAGTACTGTGTTAAGTTTGGGGCTGCACATTTTTTACCTATATAGTGAAGGCTGGAAGGCCACCAGATACCTTCTTTAAAAAATGATATAAATAAACCCGGAAAAGACAACAGATGAGTAAAGGATTCAGTTTATCAGTATACAGTTGCCCTTCTGCTGAGGAGTAGAGTTCACTAAATTATAGAAAATTAACCCTTTCCATTACTTAAGGTACAAAGAACTTTCTTATAGTGCTGTGCAGATGAACACTTCCCACAACTTCAGATTGATAGGAATTTAATTTGTTTCACACTGTCATAAGATTGAGAATATTAATATGTTATTTTTAACTAATTTTTTTTTTCATGTGAGTGGCAAACTGTGTATATTTATCTAGTTAAAATGCAAGTCCAGTGTGGCACATTACTCTGCTCTGGCACATTAATATCTTCAATCTCTGTGCCTGAATTTTTAAATGTAAATTAAAACACTAAAATTGAAGTGACTTTTAAATGTAGTTGCAAATCTGTATACAGTTCCAAAACCTGAATATTAAAATGAAGCTGAAAATATGCTCTGGTGCAATTATGGGTCTGTAGATAAAGAATTAGAGAGTAATCCCATTATTTCATTAGTAGGTCACTTATGATTAAAAGATACCAAAACAGTCCATAAAAATAATTAATACAAATAAGAGTAAGTTTTATTAGTCTTACAGGGAATTTGTAGTGGCAATAATTTCCAATTATGTTCCTTTTGGTTTGTTAAGATGCTGAAATTCTGTTCTTGTTGACCATGGAGTTTTATTCATGAGGTGGAATGTATATCAACATTTAAAATCCAACAAGCAAACAAGTAAAACCTAAAAAAACCCTAAATAATTATTTTACCTTATTAATTTATAATTTAAAATTATAATTAACTTACTACAGTCTTTGGTGCAGCTTCATTTATTGCAGTCTCACCTGCAATACATGAATCTATATCTGTTTCCATCTGAAGATTTGGCCATGTTACGTAAAGTTTAGTTTTTGGATAAAACCAATGAGATTCTTTACATAGAACTAGGCACAAGGGTTTATTTTTTTTAGTAATACCAGAAGCGTCCTCTGAGTAATCACCAAGAAAAAGTTCAACTTCTCAAATGCAAGATTACAGTGTAGTATATGTGGATATTCCCTCTTCCTGTTGTAATGAAAGCTGATATTCTGGCAAATAGTTTCCCTCTGATATCTTTAATACTTCTGTGCACATATGATTGCTCTGGAGAGGAAAATATTATAATGTGCAAAAAATATCTTACAGAACAGTGTAGTACACTTAAGTACCAGATGAAGCTTTTCGAGCTGACTGGTAATTTAGTCCATATCAAGTTAATTAATTATAAGGAGGATTATTTATGAAATCTTAAACGTGTCTTCAGGAGGTGTACACATTAATTTGATGTTTCCTTTTAATATAAAATTGCCTGGAGACTTTTCAGTTTACAGACAGCATTTTTAACCCAGTTCAGAACATAAATCATAAGGTTTATACTTTCTTTAGAAGAAAATGGGAGTTTTGTTTGTTTCCTTCCGGCTTATCTGGGAAAGTCACCTCATCTTTGAGAAGCATCACAGTATGCTTGAAGTTTTACAGAAACTCTGTAAGCTCCATCTTTAATTGATGCAGTTTTCCTTCCTTGCTTGCATGTCTGATTATTTTCATCCTTTGGAGTCAGAAGATTCCTAGTGTTGGTCATATGAGAGGCAGCTTGGTTCTGTATTTTAAGGAAGGGTGTTCAATTCCAGCTAAAAAAAAATAAATAACATCATGTTGTTCTAGGGGGCAGGAGGATGGAAGAAGGTGGCTATTCAACCATTTAAACAAGTGCCCTGTGCTTATTTTGGAAAAAGACAGGGGCTCCCTGCACCCATTTCTGCTCCAATTTAATGAAGTTGTTAAAGTAGCAAGACTGACAGGTTAATTATCCTTTATAAAAGGGGGACAAATTGAACTGTGTCTTTCCATCATTTTTTGATATATCAAGAAGCTCCTGAGGTGCTCAGATGCCACTCTGGTGAATAGAACAACTAATCCACTCTGCTATTCTTTGCTGACCCTGGTCCCCCCATCGGGGCCTTGCGGTATATTGCAGTTGGTTTTTGTTTCACATTCAACAGATTCCACTTTATTATAAATTCAGACGGATTTTTTTTCTCCATATGTTGGCTGACAGCTCCCCTGAAATAACTGATGGCTAAATTTAAACTCTGATGAAAATTAACCCGAGTGTTAAATGCAAACAGGAGCTGCTTGGAAAGAAAAGAGTTATCATGGTAAATGCCAAACAGTGGAAAATGTGTGTAAATTAATGGAGTCTCACTGGTGACAAGCTGTCAGGCAGTTTGATGGCTCTCGCTAGTGCTTCAATCCCACTGAAGTTGGCCAGAGGGCAACATGGACAAGTCCTGCTTTTCAAAAAGACCGCGGGATGCTTGACAGTAACGCTAACTAGATCATCTAAAGTTCATGGTCAAATAAGATATTTTTTTTTCTTTTTGCAAAGCTTTGCACTAAACAGAGTTCATGCACAGCTGGGCTATGAATGAGATATCAAATCGCAGTTTCCGTACAGCGGTCAAAACAGAATGCAGATTTTAGAGACCAGTCTCGCAGTGAAAAGAATTCAGAGAAAGTTAATTGCAGATAGGTGTTAATATTCTTGTATTGCTGTTTCGCTGAGCACAGAGCAATGCTTGAGGGCTTTCTGGGTGAAAGCCTCCTTTTCTAGATTGTATTTTAAATGGGTTTAAAAACTGATAATATTGAATCCTTCAACTGAAGCATCCTTCAGCTCTAAAGAAAGCTTTGATATATATGGTAAGATATACTTTATCCCCTATTTTTTGTTGTTCTCTGCTATTTTATTTTTCAGCATTTGTATGCTGTACATTTAAGAAATTAATTAGTGCTCTGCTGCTTTCAAGAGCAGAGTGGTCTTGCTATTTACGTCTATGGAAGTAGTGCCTAATCCTGATGGTGTCTAAATACTCTGTTATAGTCTGTTCTGGCACAGTTTTAACATGAAATAAACTAATTTAGTGGGAATTAAGTTGAAACCACTATAACAGATCTGGGTGTGGACTAAACTCCACAGACCTGAAGGATTTTGTTTCTGGCTGTGTTTCTTTCAAAAATAGGAAAGAACAATCTTGCTTAAAGCAGCAGTTCTAATAATTGAATATTTTTTTAAGTTACATGCCTAGACAAATTAGCACAGCTTTTACCTAAATCATCTGTAGATTGGGCATAGAGTGTAAGATACAATAAAAATTCACTCTAGTGGATAATTCACAATTGCCAATGTTTACATGAGATTAAAGGAACAATATGCCTTATGGAAATGACTGTCCGTATTGGTCAGGATCATTTCTCCTAGGCTAACACTCAAAGGGACCAGTCTTAATATCTTAGTAAATGTCACACAATGTACAGAGAAATTACATTTGAATAAAACCTTGACGAGGACAAAGGATGAAGTGCATAACTACCCTCTATGAGCCATCTAACTCATGTGACCTTACCACTTCATATCACCCCCTGTGACTGATGTCACCCATCCACTAATCCGTTTCTCTGTGGGCTTTCTTCATCATTTCAGATGCCTTTATCAGTCCAAACAGCACCAACTTCTTGAAGTTCTCCTTTCCCCTCTGTACAACATTGGCTTCTCCATGAAAATGATCTCTCCCAGGGCAGACAAAATTATGTCCAGAGTTAGTAACCATTTTCCTCTGTATAAAAACATCTCAGTCTTGACTCCTGATACACTGTGAAACTGGAGAGCTGGATGAAGGAAGTCTGTATGTCTTGATACAGAAAGTTTGCATCTTACACTGGGAATTTTGATTGTTTTAGGTGAAAATCAACTGATCTCACTCATAAATGAAGATGCTTGTCTTTTGTTGTATTTTTCTTTCCTTGAGCCCTGTGTATGAGGAAGAGTGGTAACTGATATCTTGTTACAACCAGGTATTAAAGCGTGGCTTAATGATAAGCATACAATCAGTTCCATCAGCTTCTGTGGGATTTCTCATATGGCTAAAGTTATTTCACTCATTGTTAAATTGTATCTGCATCATGTGGTGTACAGTTAGAGAGAAGAAATAAATAGTTCAAATAGTCTGAATTCTCTGATGCTTTTACTGGTTACTTGAACTGGTAGATGTGGAGCACACAGGGGTGTTACTCAGGTAAGTCAATACCACACTGAGAAAGCCATTGGTCTGTATCGCACCGTCCTTATAAAGTAGCTCAAAAGAAGTAATTAAAATAGAAACTCATTTCCATTCTCTGCCTTAAATGAAAATCTGAATGTCACAGAAACTCAGAACCAACATAGCACTGGTTACTTTCTAGATTTATCTCATGTGTCTGCAGTATATAAGCTCTTTCTTAATGTCTGCAAAGTTAGCAGCAATCTCAGAACCTATTCTTCCAACTACTATTCATAGCTAAGTATTTAAAGACTTTTTCTCTGTATTTTCATAAATATGCTGTGACAGATAGCATCATGTGGTGCTGCTTTACCCTTTCATCATTCAGTTTCAAAATTTAAATTATATAGAAGGAAATCCAATTATTATAAAACTGTTTGTCAAGAGGGAGCATTCTGTATTGTATTGCCAAGGATGTAACACTCGGGCCAGGTTCATAACTGTGAGCACTTTAACCAGAAATCTTTTTTCTGTGACCTGTACAAGTTAAGCCGTGGGGTTCATCAATTTCAACAACCTTTTTGATTGCACACTACTCTATCAGGGCCTGCAGTAATCCTGCTTTCATTTAAGAGAATGGGATTTTTGTTTCTACTTCACTGGACTATGCGATTTCATCTGCAAAGTTTGAAGAAAATGAAGTTTGCTTGTGTATAAAGACCAGAACTTTGAACTAGACTTCACACTGCACATGCAGCTACAACGACATGCTATTTACTCTTTTGGTATGCTTTCATCACCTTTCACGTACCACTGGGAAGGCTGACGACACCCTTACCCACCTCTGAGTACCCAACAGTCTAACAAATAGGGGAGTCATATGTAATACATTAAATCCATATCTTCCAGTTTCTGCCCAAGGGCTGCGACTATAGATGTATTGTATATATACTTCTTTCTTGCGCATCCCAAAGTGCCACCATGAATAAAGACTGTCATTTATGTATTTCTACTGCACATAGAGTTAGAGGACTCTTCTCTGTAAGGAGGACTTGTTGACAAAAGAAATCACATTTAGAAATTATTATGTTAACCTGATCTTTGAAGGTTCGTGTGATACTCAAGCCTGTGAATTTGCTAACAAGAAATCATGCCAACTGGACAAAACAGGAGTGATTGCTGCTGCTGCTGCAGTTGCTACGTGATGATTGAAGAAACATGATCAGCCCGTTTCCTTTTCTAGTTTTACGGCATGTGCTCCTGCTCGAAGGCAGCAAGGTTGCTGGACTCCTACCTTTGGGGCATCGGCTATATATCGTGACCAAAAAGACTGAACCTTGGATTCAGTTGGAGGAAGAGGAGCCCGTGGTTTGTACTGGAGCTCCACAGAGACAGAACGAGAACTGATGAGTGTATTAGTTCCTCTTTTCCTCTCTACCTTCAAAACAGAAGGCTCTTTGCAGGGTAAACACAGCATGTTTAGCCTGGTTAGCACCGCCTTTGTCATATGTTTTAGGTTACGTGGACGCCACATGGAGGAGAGGGGCTGCAAGAAACATGATTTGAAATCAAATATCCACAAGTCTGTGATTCAAGAGAAGGTCTGGTTTCTATTTCACAGCCAGCACCCTTTATTTCAGACACAGCAGGATAGTTTGTTTCCTGACATAAACACAGGTATGTGAAATCAGAAGGTAAAATGTTGTGCAGTGCTGGCGAAACCTGAGAAGCCAGCTCATGCTTGAGTGCAAATTGCAGCGAGCCAAACGAGCGGGCTGTGTCGTCAGCTTGGGTTTCAAGCAAGCTGGGGGTTAGATAGAAACAGCTCTACAGCAGAGATAACCTTAAAAGGGACTAAAACATAGAGTCCAGCAGCAGTAATGTGAAGCTGGTGCCACTGCAGGTGTGCCTCTTCAGGGTGTTAAATTGGCAGCAGGTGAATATAAATAAGGTGCACAGACGGTGTATTGAGGAGAAGGGGAAATTAATGAATGGTCTAACTGCTGAGCTCAGTAACACAGAATGAAAACGTGTTGAACTTGACATGTCTATGCTGCTGCTTTTGTAAATGCTGATGGCTAAACAGAGAGGCTCTTTGATTAAAAAAAAGAAAGCTGCTATGTGTCTTAGGGATGTTAATAGATCATTTGTTTGCTTAATCAATAAAAACCTGATTGATTATCAAGTGTGACTTTGACCCTGTTCCTGAAGGAGGGCATTTAAAGAGAAAATATTTTCTAACTCTGGAGGGTTTTTTGAAAAAAAAAAAAAGAAAAAAAAGAAAAAATTCTCAACGCCTTAGGGAGCTGTAATCTTCAGTGCCCGATATTATCCTACATCTTATAACACAGGGCTATGCAGAGATACAGAGAGTCTGTTAAGCTGTCTCCAGAACAAGAAGCAGCAGAAATCTGTCAGCATGGTTCTGTGTGAGTGTTATTTGCACAGCTGGAAGTGTAGAGCAGATCGGATTAAAAAACTTTTAGTCCTCAGCTAGTGTCTCTTGCACAGGGCTTTGCTGTGCTGTGCCTCAGCCTCACTGGGAGCTGGCAGAGGGATCGCTAATACAGCTCATTTCTGCTTGGAGCTGACATGTCCCTGTGTCTACCAGTAAAGTTCCCACAGTATTTACCAGTCTGTTGACGCTCATGCCCAAAACTCCTTCCAGTCTGACAAGATTTAAACATATCAGTAACTATACAATGGCAAGATTTAAACATATCAGTAACTATACAATGATTAGGTCCTGTCAGATGTATTCTTCTGACTGTTCTTTGGTCAGTCTTCCTCTCTTTTTAGTGGCTGTATAATGGAAATTCATAATTGATGAAAGCTGACTCAAGGATGACCCTTATTCTAATGAATATCCTAATCCCTGAGCTGGAAAATCCCACTCCTTTTCCCAGGGAGACTTGTAATTGTTTCATGTAAAGGAGGAGTCAGTAGGGTAGGTGGGGAATAACCCAGCTAGAGGACTAGGCTGCTTCTGACATTTCCCACAACTTTCTTCTATCAACAAGCAGATGCACGAGCACAACTGCATATTTCTCTGAGCTCACCTTTTGGAGTTATTAGTTTCTTTACATTAGCGTAGCTCATAGGAACTGATTTTACTCAAGAGTTGTTCTACTGCATAAGAACACTTGGATTAAAAGGGAGTCTGCTCCCGGCTTTTGCACAATCTCAATGTAGGAAGGAGTGACAAAATGTGGATACAGAGAAAGCAAAAGGGAAATACAGCCTAAGAAATGAGGCATCCTTAGCCCATATGAGAGCTTACAGCGTGCATATATCCAAAAACTATTAATTGTGTTCCTGTTGTTGCTGCAAATGAGGAATATAAAGACAGTGAAATATGAGTGTGTAACGAAAGATAGCAGTCTAAACTGATCAGATGTGGGAATCAGCTTTTACTTATCAGGAGATGATGGATAATTTGCAGAGAGATTCTGGAAGTGAGCATAAGTGATGAAGCTGACGCAACAGACAAAATGATGTTACAATCATCAGGATGTGAAGTGAGCAGATACCATCCAAGAGTTATCTTTATATAAACTGACATGAAAATCTCTGTCATGGGAATGTTGCAGAATAAATATCTCCAAGGCTTAGACACAGGCTTCTATCTAGACTGTGTTGAAGATAATGCCCGAGATATTCACCAGAACAACTGATAATAGCAAATGGGAGGAAACAAGAAAGTCTGGATAGGAAGTCATATGTCAGAAGACATAACAAAGTTTGGTTTTTTCTTCATTGTAAATTTAACCTAACATTAAACACATGTGAAGGGAAATCACAGAGTCCAAGATTTTATTTTGGACAATATGTGACAGGTTTATGTTTCAACGTAGAGGTTGGCAGAGTATTTATAGGAAAAGCGTAGAGAAAAATGTTGAGGTGACTAAGAACCAAAACTAAAGTTCTGCAAAAGTTAGGCAAGGATAAAGAGAACTCTCAAGCAGTATGCTTAAGGAGGTGAGAGGAGAATATGTCAAAGCTGATGGGCTGAAAATCATGGCAAGATGGCAGATGGATGGACAGTGCTGAAGAGGATCAAGTCAGAGAGATGGGTTTTAGCAGCAAAGAGACCAGAGAGGAACAATAGTTAGCACAGAACAGGTAAAATGAAGAGTCCTCTTTGTTGTTGAAATACGGTTGCAGGACACATGCAAATGGGAGATGTTAAGACAGGGAAATGCAGCTGATGTTCAGCTGACTCTTCATCATGGATGCTGAAGTGTGAGAGGAAGAAAGATGGTGAGAAGAGAAAAGAGTCTATCAGTCAAAATCAGAGAGGAATACTAAGAAAAGGAACTGAATGAAGCAACCGGTTGCAGCAGATTTACCTGGGGGCTGAGAAGGAGAGGAAGGTTAACCACAGCCTCGTTTGAAAAAAAAGACTGAGTGGAAAGGTTGGAGGGGAATGGGAGAAGCCTTTCGTATACACAAGACACACAGTATCTGAGGGAAAAACAGTGCAGGCAGCGTCCCAAGGAGGAGCCCTAGTGCCTGCCAGCATTGGTAGCCGAAAGGAAGGAAGAGTGGGAAGGTGTTGGATAACCTCATACGGAAAGACAGAGGAAGAAACTTTGAGGAGTAGAGGAGGCACATAGCCCACAGGATTGAGAACAGTCGCATGGGAGAGATGGACAAGTAATACAAATTAGATGGAAGGAAAGCTGGCCGGCTTTGTACGCGTGACAGCGAGGGGTGGGGAAGAGGGAGGGAAGAGGTGGGAGAGTTCCCCAGCAACAGCCCTCAACAGCCCTTTGCGCCCTGTACCAAATGGGATCTAAAATTTGTACTTGCCTGCATACTTCTGAACTGATGACCACAAGATTTATGGTAGCAGTTTAACTTCAGACCTATATCTAAAAAGTACTGGGAACCAAGTCTCTTGAGTCCTGTGTTATTAGTTGTGTGGCCAAACACTAGTTGTTAAGCATCAGTCATCTCCTCTAAAGTATATGAATCTGCCCCAGTGATAATACTGACCTTCCGCTTACTTGCCTAATGGATCGGAGACTAGCTTTTATAATCAGTCGACATATTATTACAATTTCTAGCCAGATCTGAATAATTATTAAACAGAGGGATTTAAGAGAACTCTGTTGTAGACATAGAGGGGTTTGTGGGGTGGTTTTTTAAACATAGGATAGAGGTGAACTCGTAATAAATTTGTTAAAATGTTTCAGAGGATAGGGGTATATATGTGTAAGGTATTCGTTTTCTTGCCTTTTCTAGCTCCTACTTAATGCTTGAAAACAGTCACCTTAAAATCTTCAAATCTATTTTTCTGTTATTCTTTTGTTAAAAAGGTCTACTTATACCACCCCAAGAGAGAGAGAGAGAAAGATCTGCTCCCTTGAAAGTACCTACCTCTCCAATTAATGTATTAAAAAATTCTACGTTTGCTATGTGCCTGCATGTATGTCGAACGAAAGAAGATTTTAGACTTCTCCAGAAACAACTTCACTAAAAATAATAATAATAATGCAATAGTAATATAAAAACTCTACCAACTCAGATGCCCCTGGTCTCGTTACCCTTTTAGATGTCAGAAAACATTTCCATGAAATGTGTTCTTACAAGCTGGTCTGAACTGCTGTGAAATGCTGGGCGGTTTGCGCTGAGTGGCATTACTTTTGCAGACCTCTTGTAAAGGCACTTTATCAGACAATGCTGTGACAGATTTTTACAGGCGTGATTTTGTTTTCCCTTCCTTCTTCCATGAATAACTGGAGAAACTGATTTAAAATCTCTCCCTCTCTTGTGTATTGAGGAGGAAATTTTTAGGGTTTTTTTTTAAGTCTTTGCCTACTCTTGAAAGGGAATTTAAAAAACAACCTCCAAACCTGCTGGAGTTAGAGCTACGCTGTTTGTAGGAGTTAGCAGTCAATCGGCCAGCGTTAACAGCGAACCAAGGTCCTTGCCGGTTTAAAGCAGTATTAGCAGACTCTAAAACCTCCTGAATTTAAGGATGCTGTGCAACACCTAACCGGCGACCGTCTTTCACATCCCCGGTGAATTAAAAAAAACCCCGCAACGCAGGGGAGGCTGAGAGATGCAGAACTGTCCTGTAAGGCTGCATCAGCCCACAGGTAACTGACACTACCTCTTCCTCCGAACGACTCTGGCCCCTCCTGCTTCTCCATCTTCCTACCTTCCCCGCCATCTGTTCCCGCTGCTCCCGCAGCCTCCCCGCTCTCCTCCCGCCAGGGCCTGTCTGAGCAGACGGGTACGAGAGCCTCTGATGAGGTAGGCCTCGGGCCCCTCCATCACTCCTCGCCACGAGGAAAGCACCAGCTGTCTGGCTTCATTTGCATTTTCTCTCCAAAATAATGAAATTATCCATGAGTATCCTGAGGTGATGCGAGACACAAATTTAGGCTGGATGTGTCAGCGTGCGCTGGGAAGGGAGAGGGAAGGTCACGGAGGATGCTCACAGCATTGAAATGGAGGGCAAGTCATCTCCTGCCTGCTGCAAGGGCCCCGCAACCCGGGGAGAAGCTCGTCAGGCGGCACTCCTCCCCACCACCCTCAGCCCGCGCGCTTACCTCCTCACGTGTGACAGATATGTCCGCTCTGCCTCGCTAAAAACACAGGGATAAAATACAAGTGTGTTTTAGCTTCTTGCCAGCCTTACCCAGATGTCCGCAGTTAGCTCCGAAGCACGGCTGGGCCGTGTTTTAATTTCTATGTAGCTGCGTTATGGCAATTGCTGATGAGGCTGGTCTGGCCTCCCGTCACGCATTTTCCGCAGCGCTACCATTTTTAATTCTTTCAGCGTTTCTTCGATCAGGACTCGCCACAGCTGTTGTATGGCAGTCCTCATCTCTGCTTCATATTTCTGATCGCCTGAAGTAGAGAGGAAGATATTTGCTGAAGTATTTCCAGAAGTACTGCTAGCAGAGCTGAGCGAGGAGAACAAGCCGGGATTCAAGCCTTGCAAGCTCTAGTTTCACTGGGGACGATCACTGGTTCTTCTGGTTTTATACTGTTATTCTTTGCACATACATGATTTATATATTGTGTGTGTGTTTATATAGTGTACCAGTATTTATAAAGCTTACAAGAAAGTTGGCTTTTCACATTCTGCAGTTTCTTTGTCTTAACTGTTCTCCAGTGATAAACATAAAGAGTCTTTGGACAGCTTTAAGACACGTGTAGAAGAATTACAACAGTAGAATAACTCTGCACCCAGATGAAGACTTAAAATATTTAGAAAAAAGGCATATTTGCTCAAATCAGTTTATGAATTATTTTATGTAAGCAAGCAAGTTATTTTGAGTGAATATTGTGAAATATTCCCAGAAAGCAGAGTTTTTCTCTCTAAAAATTAGTGTTTTCACTCATAACTGGACTCTGTAACAGACTTACATTAAAACTAATCAGTGCAGTCTGATTTTACCATCAAATGCTCACACTAAACTCTTCATGAAAACAAAAGGTTGGTTATACATCATGAAATAATCTCAGAGGGACTAGTTTCAGCAGTTAGTACATTAAAGAATATAGTTGATTACAGACAATTCAAATTACCTACTTTTTCAATGCAAATTATTTGCTCTTTACATCAAGCAAGCTATGTACATATAAATACGTGTCTCTGTGTGTGTGTGTGTGTATAAGGAAAGAAAGTTCCAGCTGCCAGAATAGATTTGGCCAGTCATGACACCTCCAGGCCAGATGGTTGGTGATGGATTCAAGAGCAGCCTGTGAGGCTGCACTTCCTCTTGCCCCTGTGGAAAGATCAAGTGTTTCCCCCCATTGTTTTTGTCTTCTGTTTCATACACATAGCAACAGTCTAGGTTTTCCATCCAAGAGGTTGGTTGACAGGTCACAGGGTCTTGTGCTGAAGGCCCCCAGGACAAGGAGGGGTATTCTACATGTGGTCTAACGGGTGCTGAGACGCACCCGTTTTAGATGATAGTCATTTCATGAGCAACTGGCTGTGCTCTGATAACATACAGGTTGTGACCTATAAAGACCTTTATTGTTTGGACTACAGATTTTGTCAGCAGCCACGTTACGTGCAATCATGTTGCATGCTCACATTGTCCAAAAGACAGTAGGAAGGTTCATCTGGTCATATACTGGACTATCTTGAAAAAGAGGGTACATTTCAGGAACTGGTGCGTTTGTGAGGTTTTTCTACATTCTTGAGGATGAAAGTGCTTTTTTTACTTTGTACATACTTAATATCTAACCTGTACCCTATAGGCAATGGGGATATGTATTAGAGTGGAAAGAAGATACACAATTATAGTGGATCAGATTAGGACTTTCCTTCGTGTGCTTGGAATTTAATCATAAAAACTTATCATATGATTTCAGAATAATTTATCTTGATTTGCACTAATTGCAAGTTTTTGGTGATATCTTCAGCTCTTACTAATTCTTCACTTTCATCTTCAAACATATTGTACTTCATTATCTGTTCTGTCCTCCTACTTTTCCCCACCTGTGCTTAAAAAGTAAGCAAAGGTAGAATAAGCCAAGGTAGTCTTGCCTAGTTTATGAAGTCTTCCCCTTATTCTAAAATGAAAACCGATGTCATAAGACTGGGACAGGATATTTTCAAGTTCATGAGAGTTTCCAGTGGTTAGAGCAAAGCTAGTTTTGCTATCTGAAGTACAGCAGAACTCTTGCAAGTTCAGGAAGTGAACAAAGACAGAAGCTGGCTTCTGTGATATTCCTGCATCTGCTTAAGCAGGACATGGGTATCTTTTTTTACAGCCATGAAGAGGAGTAGATTCACATGTGAACGCTGACTGCCCACTTGTAGGACACCTCTCTTTCTTAGGAGTTTCAAATATTCCATTGCAAATCTGGAGATACAGATCTACCCATTTCTCTCAGCTACTTAATTCATTGTATCTCCCAGGCATTTCTGTACTTGCTTACAGTTGCATATCATATATCATTTTCAGCGGTGAAATACCTTTTTCAACATCCAGCCATGGATATGTTTGATAAGTAAGGGGTGTATTACATGGTGAAATACATGTTGAAAAACAGTCCCAAGTGCCCAACGTTACCTATTTTGGGGAAAACTTTTAAGTTTGATGAATATGAGGAGCAAGGATAGTACAAAGCATGCAGGTTCTCTGAGATGGAGCAAGATAAGAAGTACTTTGGCATCTACAGTGTTTCTTAGATACACTCGAGATTTCCTTTTTTGATTTGTTCACCAGAGAGAATGATTTAAGGGGATGGTAAACAGACAATGGGAAGTCTTTATTATGTCAATCTTTAATTGCCCAAATCCGAGTAAAATTACATTCCTTGCATCCTTACTTTCTTGCAATCTGGTTCTCACCAGTTCTTTCTATCACATTTTACCAAACATAGCAATGACTCAGACCTCTTCAGTGCTTACTCACCACTTACAATGATGCGCCTTGCCTGACAGCTCTTCATGTCAGTCAGAAGTCTAGGTCAGGCACTTATCAATTGACCCTGTGTTAAAGGTAGACCCTCATTTCAGCACCTGTCAATAGCAGCTTTTGATGCATTTAGAGTGGAGGCTGTATCAGTAGAGTTATTTGTAAGTGAGCATGCATGGACTTTAAAGAAAGGGAAACATTTACAAAACTCTGAAAGCAGTTTGGTGTCTGGTTTATTGGTATTTAATAAAAAGATCTTTTCTTCTTCTTTGTCTAGAGGACAATTTTCATCACACTAACATCACTGGGAGATGTGCTGAGAGTGAGAAATGCAGTAAGTCCTAACAATGTACACAGTTAAAGCCCTTGCTAACCTCACATCCCTTTTCTAACACAAACGAACACAAATAAAATGCTGGTCTCTTGTACTCTGCTAATGTGGAAGGAGAACCTTTTGATTATTAGCTGCAGTTACCATGAGCTCCCAACCTGGGATGGTGTCTACACTTCTCCTTCTGAGGTGTTAATCACAAATCTGCCAATCCTGTCCCACTTACAAGACAAGGAAAGAAATGTGAACATGTAAAAATGCACAGAGGGGCCCAGGAAAATTTCCCTGACACACTCCTGCTGTGACACCACAGCAATTGAAGAAGGCCTGTCATTTGGTTGTCAACCTTTGACCTCAACCAGACATATTTTGAAATGATATGAAAAGAATTGCTGTGCTGTACGGCTGGCTCCTTACAGCTTTGCATGTCTGTCCTTGATGTCAGTCAAAAGTAGTTAACTGGCACCCATGGAGTCTAAAAAAAAAGCTCCTTTAAAATATCAGTAATGACTTCTGTTAGCAAGACTAGCTCTTGTCAAGTAATGACTTTATGACATAAGGTATTGTTTATCTAGGCATCGTTCTCTTACTTGCATTTTAATGAGCCTAATTAATAATAAGTTAGAAGTCCTCAGCTATTTCTTCACAGCTGGACCATATGCACTAATTACACTGAGTGTGCAAACTTAGACTAATCCCTTCGTCAAAAGAAATATTTTAATTTAAAAAACCTCAATGTACTTTTTTTTCACCTGATTACTTTAAAGATGTAATCTTTTCATTCTGGCAAATTTGCACAGAATCAAAGTAAACCTGCAAGTGGGAGAATTCTATAATTTATAATTTTTCTAGTGGTAGACTTCATTCTTAAAATAACTGAGGAAGATCATTCAAGAGCAGAGTGGTGTCAGGTTCATTTCTGATGTGCGTTAGGTTCCATAAAGGTAAGGGATAATAATTTTTAAGTTGAAGGATAATCACCAGTCTCTATCAAAAGATCCTTCCTGAATAAAAATATAAAGGATAACTATACTTAGGTGCAAATAAGTTGGGTGTGTTTCTATTCTCAAAATACAACAGAATGCGTAACACCAGTCACACAATTCCCTAAAAGTGATATTATTAGTTCCCATCTAATGATAATGTAGTCAATATTAGATCAACTATTACTGTTTGAAAATAAGAAGGATGATTTTGCCATAAATGTATATATCTGCAAGCTAATGAAATATAATTTGTTTTTATAATAATTAATAGTTTTCTTCTTATAAGGTAAGTCACTTGACTGATATATTGGAGTTTGATTCTTTTTCAACAAGAAAAAGACCATACAATAATTTTCCAGTCCTTTGATGACAAATTTAACTATACAGCTGTCCATAGATTGCAATAGGGCACATTAGGAGCGAGAATAAAGAATTATAGTTAACTTCAGACTGATTCTATCACTATATTAGATGGTTAAAAACCCTGATATCAAAATAGTAGTGGTATTAGGGATTCGATAAGTAAGAAGGGGATGTTAAAAAAAAGATTTTGTCAAAATCCTGTTGGCAGATATGAAAATGGCCAGTCGTCAGACGTCCATGTTTTCTAACCTCATATCAGTTCAAACTCACATCTGTCTGTCTTCACAACAGAAGCAGAAATCAAACTAGCCACATGAAACCTGAACTCCCCCAAGCAGGATCACTGTTGTCCAGCTATGTTGTTTTCAAACAATAAAATCTCAACAGAATTGGACAGTCCACTTAACTTTTCAGGTTAGCCAATAAAGCAATTTAGAATCATACCCATATTCACTGACAATAAGTGGATTCTCAAGTCTGTATGTGGAAGTACATTTTGGGACACTACATACTGGCAGGTGGTCGTGCAACTCCCACTTCTTGCTTACTGACTTGAACCACTGTGAAGAACCAACTTTGACAGCAGCGCTGTTACTCCCTTTTGACTTTTTCTTTTTTTTTTTTTTTTTTTTTTTAATTCCAGGGGGTTGTTTGAATTGGGTTAATCTGCTGACTGAAGAATGGTGCTAGTGACTCTTCTGCCTCTTTTGCATTTTGCATCTAAGGCTGCTTCTTGAAATGAGCAGTGACAAGTTTTTCTCAAGAGCTTCCATAGCTGTGTGTGCAGATGCATGTGCATGTGTCTTGGGAACGTATCTTTAGTATTAGCCTCTGCTGATGGAACCAACAACTCTTAACCCAAAGAAAACTTTTCCCCATTTGCCAAAGGAATAAATTGCTCCTGCACATGATCACACATGAAGCCACTAGAGAGCTAAAGAGTCATCCACTACAGTATTGTCCCTCCTCCTTCATCTCTTCAGCTCTTACCCTGTGCCAGTCTCAAAATAGTTTCAGTTCTTTCAATCAGTTCCCCAAAATCTGCAGCCTCAACATACAGCTGGGTTCTTTCTTAGCAGATATGCTGTACCTGAGCCCAAGTCATCTGTTCTTAATAAGTTACCCTGCTACTTGTGGTTAGCAATGCTATTAGCTGAAGTGTCCACAAGTATCCTATTAGCATATGGTTTTCAGTGGCAGGACTGGAATGAGTAAATTGGAATGAGCAAATGTTGCTATCAGGAAGGAAAAATTTTGGTTATAAAGTATTCCTACTATATGTACACATTGAAAAGGTCTTTTCCTAAAGTTTGGTTATAAAGTAATCCTTCTACATTGAAAAGACCTTTTCCCCAACAAAATATGACGTTGGGCAGTTACCTCAGCATGGATGCACATAAAGAATGTGAGGCCTTTCAGCAAAGGAAGAATTGACCTGGTGTCATGAAATTTGGTTTGCCAGACAGAGACCCAGTTTCAGCCTGGAAACTCACCGATGCGGAACTGAAAGCAGTTATTTGTGGAATTCCTACCCCCACGGGCTGGTCAGGGAACACATTTGTATAATTCACATATTGTTCAGAGAACTATGAAGGCCTTTTCAATTTAAATTCTTTTTTTTTATAAAGGCACAAAACCTATGTAAATGTGGCTTTTTTTTTTTCTTTCACCAACTACTTCTGTTCTTCCCGCTTACATTGTGGTGCTTCCACTGCAGTCTCAGGACAGTGCAACGAAGAGAGGAAGGTTGAGACCTTTTCCTCCTCACCCATCCTGACATTGCTTTTGCCACTATGGTGTATTCTATCGTATGTAGATTCGTTTTAACTATTTCGGAGAATTTCAGCAATTCCAGCATATCTTTTGGGAGGCTGTTTGGCCATCTAATAAATTTTTCCAGTAAGAACTTTTCCCTGACGTGCTCAGCCTAAATTTTCCATTTCTTATTTTCATTCCATTAGCCCCTGCTGCACTTTACGGTACCTTTCTATAATTCTTCATTCCTTCTGGCTCATCCACCCTACAGATCATTGCAAACCATTAGCTCATCCTTCCCTATTTGTTGTTTAGCCAAGCTTTCACTGTGTATCTTCAGACCTTTCAACCTTTGTTTCAATGAAGTGCTATTAACCTTTCAAGTATTGACTCTGGAAATATAATAGTTCTTTCATAATGAGTTACTCCATGCATAATAGTTTGCATGAAAATTTAATAGTGATGCTTTATCTTCTTTTTAGAAAAACAATCAGATTAAGAATGTCTTTTACAAAAATATAACAAGCACGTTTGTAATTTGGAACAGAGGAAAACTTTCCAGTGATACAATTAAATGAGTTTGAGGTTGCTATTCTATGTTGTTCTCTTGGAAATCTGAATGCTATTGATTACTTGTCTAATTTGTAGTATTTCCCTGCGTCTTGCCAGACAAACAGGGTTAGTATACGAGACAATCTCCCCTCGGTTAAACACTTACGGTCTAATCCTTAGAGTCTGTCTCCTTGCACAGAAAGTCTCTGCCTGCTTTATACAGCAGCTTCCTCTATGAGCAGACCTCACTGCTCTAAGGGGCAATGTGCTGCTGGAATAGGCATATTTCAGAAAAGACAGTTCCCCCTCCTATTAGGCACTGGCCTATGTTCACCTTTTCTCTTCTGGAGATGCACATTTTTGGAGTAGCGACACTGCAAGTAGAGATGTCCTTGGTGTCAGGGTGAGCTCTGGAGCCAGAGGCTGTCGGCACCACTTGATGCAACCGAGTAGTGAGGGGAGAGGAGAAAAGCAGGAGGACCCTGTGAGCGGAAGCTGAAGCTCAGCTGAAGTTCCTTCCTAAAGACCAGCGGCCAGCTACAACTATTCAGGGCCTGACCCAAAGCTCCTGGAAATCAGCCTGCTTTCCTTTTTGGTGCTGTTATCAGCTGTGGCAGCACTGCCACTGCATGCTCAGGAACTCTGTTTGTGAACTAAGGCACGGATGGAAAAAGAGACTAACTGTACCAGAATTACCTTCTTCTCTGTACTTATTTTAAGCTGATGCTAAAGTTCTCTCAGGACCTTCTAAATATAGACACAAAATCCTCTTTCCGCTGGAAAGCTGGGAACCTCTCCCCTCCAGAAGGTTAGCGCTCCAGTTTATAACCTTGATATATTGTCTGATCCTAACCTTGTTATTTAATTAAGTCTGGGCTCCAGCGTGGTGCAATTCTGAGGTGCTAATTCACCATGTTCAGTGAAGACGAGGACATTGCTTTGCTTTTTTCAAGGGAAAGCAGCAGTGTAAGAATGAGTGTTTAAATACAATGCTAATTATCAGCCACAGGAATTACTTTTAGTGTTATAAAGCCTTTTATTCTTCTTTGCTTCCCATAAGAAAGATCCAGCTAATTTAGGTACATACACTATTATTTTTAGCAATGATTAATGGATTAATCTAACCATATGGAATTAGCGTATTAGTCTCAATATTGCATCAGATGTCAGACTATTTTTCTGTCTTAGGACTCTGAGAGTTCATAGAACTGTTCTGGATGCATGTGGGGAGTGGGGCGGTGGTAAATTTCCTTTCTTTTTTTCTTTTTTTCTTTTTTCCTTTTTTTTTCTTTTTTTCCTCTTTTTTCTTTTTTCTTTTTTTTTTTTTTTTTAGCTTCTGTTTTGTTTGGGTTTTTTTTAAGCACAGGGCACTATTCCTGGACTATGCTGTGAGCCTGACCTCACCTCCCAGTTCCATCATACAGATTTTTTCAGGGGCGGTAAGATCTCTGTTAAGAGCTGTGGTAAGGCCTTTCCATATATTGTTCCACTCTTTTTTTGCCATTTATGGCCCTTTAAAATGACATGAAATGGGTTAGCTGAAGGTTGCTGACATATCCAGCATTTACTATGGTTAGATAAACCTGCTTTATGTATAGTGGCAGGTTGTTTTCTGGGTTTTTTAAGGGAGCTATTTGATGTTGATCAGATCTTTTAAATGATAGAAGTGGTCCCAGTGGAGATGGATTAGTAAGCAGAGTGTAGATGAGGCAGTCAAAAGCGCAAACTGCAATTTACCACATGGTCTGTGTAATTTATCACACAAACGTCTCTGACACATACACGGTACGTGTGTATCCTACAAGTTTGATTGTGTTGTGCTTATCTACTCACTTAAGATGTTACCCAACCTTCTCCCAGCACTGAAAAAAGGCTAAGCTGTGCTCAGAGCTTGCTACTATTTGGTCTACAAAGCATGGTGTAATAATGAAAATATTCAAAGCAGATATTCTTTGTGCTGAGGATCACCACAAAATTTTTGTTAAGACAGATGCTGAAAATAAGACTCACCCTCAGGTTCGATATGAATGCACAAGAAAGAAAAACCATAACCTTAAGAACCTGACACAAGTTAATTTCATCAGAAAATACTCTGTGCATATCTGTACAACCTAAATGCAGTACTGCATTGAGGTATCTGTGCTAGCTAATACATAGAGATGTATTTTTTGTGGTCTGCAGATAACTGCATGGTTATTAATGAGATTCAGTCATTTGTGCTAGAGGCAACATTTCTCCTAGATCATTTCATTTGTTCCATATTTTTATCTAGTGCTGCATCAGAAGGGTTTAGTTTGCTGGAGTTTCTTTAAAAATCACATTGTGAAAACAGTGCAGGCATCATGCTGTGTGCACCTGATAATGTTCTGCACCATCAGTAATTCCTACAATGCTTTGTGCTGTTAGGAAAACACTGAAACAGAATCAATGTTTTTATAGAAAGAGCCTATTGATTAAAAAATAACACATATATACTATCTTTTTTCAGCTGGGACTATAGATCCTATATAGGTCCTTTAACAAATGAGAATGTTACAAGCAAAGAATGAAATCTGGATTACATTTTAAATTAAAAATAATAAATTCTCTACATGTTAAGACAACTGTGTTAACATGAAGAGAAACAGGAGAATAAGATATATGTTTAAGGGTAGATTTTTATTGATGATATAACTTGGAAAAGGATTCATAATATCTTGCTATTTGTTAATACTGCCTAATTATTGATTGTAAAATATCTGTATTTGCAGCAAGGAGGAGATCCAAGTTCTAGGATGAAGTATATATGACATTTTCATAGTCTAAGTTTTGACCAGAGGGATACCCAAGACAGATCAAAATTAAATAGCTTGAAAAATGCATGAATTACTACAATTCTTTAAATACTTAAGGAGCAGAGTAGCCAAGCAGAGGATGACTCCCAAAACCTTAATGGAGATACATGAAAGGATTTGTCACTCCTAGCTGTGTGTACATGAACAATGTTATTTATCATCCCTGCTAAATAACTGGTGAAAAATGAATTAAGCACTCCGATTTGTTCTATTTCAAGGTAAGTACATTTCACATACTCCCCACTTTCATGTTGCAAACATGGGAAAGCTGGATTTTAAGACAAATTTCATAATTCAGATGTGTTTTCAATTGTGGAATGTTATGAAAATTATGCATGCCAGCCACCATAACAGGGTTCAACTCTAGGTTTGCGCTACAGCTCAAGTTGGGTGCCTCTGAAGAGAGACCCCGAACAAAGAAATTCCTGGGCCATTATACCCTTAAAATCTTAGTTCCCTACCCCTCACATGATAATTCTGACCAATAGTAATGTTAAGGTCTGGGGACTTGCTTTTTATTCGTTTGATTTGTTTTCTGTTTTGTTACTAAGCGGTTGCAAACTCGTCATCTTCTTATACAATATCACATCCTACCAGGCTGGTTTTGGCCGATTCTGTAGCTAGCTGTTTGGCATGTTGTAATGTGGTTCTTACGGTTCATAGACCATGCTCTATAGGCTTTGTCTGCTCTAGCTATTATTAATATTTAAGCTCCTAGCTCCAAATTTCAAGTAACCTTTTCTACAACAAGAAGTGTAGGGAAGTTTAAGAAGCACTGGTGGTTGATGATGAACTGGTACTTAAGAAACCTACTAGATTTGCCAGAGGAAGCTTGTGACATGCTGTAAGTTTAATTATGTTAAATTCATTAACACAATTAGAGCTGCGAACAAATCTATTGACACAGCCAGAATCACTTAGAAACAGCTAGTAAGTCATAGATTATGGGGACTTGTTCTCCATCCCTGCACGTCAAGCATGATTCCCTGGCAAAATACATCAGTCGGTCATTTGGGAACATGTATTTGATGCCAGGGGTTTGCTCTTTTCCCTGGGTTAGATTAGTTGCATTTCAGCAGAAAGGTCTAATGACACCCTATAATGAAAAACAGTCTGAAAGCAAAGGTCTTAATGTACAATAATACCAAGCAGTTGTGAATGATTCCTTTGCTGGATTTACCTACTGATCTATTTGTTGATAAAGGACAGGTACATTTCAGGTCCAGAACTTGATCAAAATCAGAATTCCCTCACAATTTGAGGGGAACCTCCCTGAGAGCTCTAGTTTTGTTCTGAGCATGTGTACGTAAGTATAATAAGTCAATGAAGTGATGGATAGGGGATTCAAGGGGGAATGTATAGGAGAGGTCTAAGGGGAAAAAAGCCTTCCCAAAATTTGTGTTCTGTGGTTTCACCACAGCACGTCCCTTTTTGTGATCCACTCCCCAAACCTGTGGCTCACAAGAAATTTCTGCAAGGTCAGAACAGTCTTTTCATGCCATTGTAACTTCGGCCACTTCCCCGCAACCTAACTACACTTGGGCAGGATTGCTAACAAATCCCCATGGTTGTTTTCACGGGCCCACTGTGGTAAGTGAACCAAGCAGATAGAAGGAAATCATATGAAGTATTTTGGGCTCTCTTCCCCAGTCTGTAGCGTGATTTCCCTGCTTTTCTTCCACCTCATGGGTTAGGAGATTTAAGGAAGTGAGCTAAGGTAGAAAGTGAATCTTTACTTTCTTGACTGTGTGAGGAGCTTGTGTGGAGGTTCTCTTCTAATCACAGATGTTTGGGAAATAAGCTCAGTTCAAGTCTGTGTACTGCCCTGTTGAACAGTCCTAGTTTTGTAACAGATAGGTGATGAAAGAATAAAGGTTGTGTGCTTATTGGTCTTTTACTTTCTTTAGTATAGTTTTAAAAGCGTGACTCTCTTCCCCTTGAGCTTCAGGGCATGGAATAGTCCCAGATAAAACAGTAAGTTTCACAGAAATTTGCTTTTCATATCAGGCAGGGAAGAGGGTACACTGCTTGTCACTAATTTATGACAGGCAATAAACAGGATCATCACTGTTCCTTTGTAAGGCTTTATGAACAACTTGAACGGTCTGGATTCTACCTAACAGAGGGCAGCAGTCTACAGCTCCACATCATCTGGTTCACAGATTTATTTCCTTGAAAATAAATTTGACTGAAATAGTTCTGGTAGATCTTCACATGGAGGATGTCTGCAAAACCGTGTGTGGTTCTGTCTCTGTTGTGTCCTGTGTAGGATGTATAGATTCTACATGTGACTTCTCACCACAGCTGAGTAATAGTCTTTGGCAATAACACACATCAGCATTACTTTCCAGAGTCACTAACTCTTATTATTATACTGCAGAATGAGAAAAGGACAGGATGGCCCCCGTCTTGGGTCAGGACTGGTGATGCCAGTAACCAAACACCTGTCTTTCTTTAACTACGCTGGGATGAACTTATGAATTTGCAGGTACCTGCAGTGTGGGTGAGAGGCATCTTGAGAAATTGTTTTTTTTTCCTAATTTCTGCTGAATGCTTTAAAAATACGAAAATAAAATATATACTCTAATATATGCATTGTAGAAGTAAGAGTCATATATACCTTTTGCAGCATTTACAATATATTAGTTGCAGAGATGTATATAATAATATAGTAGAGCTGTTGGATCTACCTTAACTGCACTATTAAAAACCTTATATACTGTACATACACTATTTTGCAAGCAATCCATAGAGCATCTGAAGCCCTGTAATAGCTACCATAAAAATTAATAATAAAATATGTAAAAGGTAAGCTACCATGAAAATTTCAGAGGAAAATGATGAGCTGTGTGTTTTAGATGAAGTAGCTTACATGTATATTATGGTGTTATTTACATTCACCTAACGATTTATTGAAAAGATGCATTTAAGCCTTAGGTAACCTGATGGGTTGATGCACTAGCTTTTCACATCAGAAGACTGAAGTCAAATTTGATTTTGGCTGTGAGTTGGGCTTTGGTAGGTTCCACTTCTTAATGAATTTTTCAAGCAGTAAAACTGTGATAGAGTTGGGTATAATTCATCAGAATTAACCTTCGCTGCACAGGAGGAATCCAGGAAAAGTCTGTCTGAGGCCACAAAAGAGGTTGCAATGGAAAAGCTAAACTGCAAAGCTTCTATCTATCTGACCAATTACGCCTTTAATGTTATTAAGCAAATAAAAAGTAATTCACTGAGTTGCTGCTATGAGCATTATTCCAGAGCCAGTAATGGACTGGTGATAACAGACGGCCCTTTTTATCATTAACTGAAAGACCAGGGGATGTGATTATCTGTAATTACATACACATCTCACTGTGCAGCACCATGAAGAGATCCCAAGCCAACACCAGGCTAGCTAGATCCAGCACTTTTAGATATGTATACTCCTGTGTAGATTCATGCGCCCATTCTGGGAAGTAAAGCTATACTCTGTCCGCACCATCTCTGTTTGGCACTGCGCTGTGCTCTGTGGGACACACCTGCCTGAGTAGTGCCTCTGCAGGAATTTCTTCTACAGGGCTGACATGCACCAGTGTAAACTAGCGGTGACTCCAGAAGCTAATTTAACTGGTTTCTTTAAAAAACAGAAAGCTAAAAAAGGTTTACATTGGTAAACAAAGAGCTTTCAATCTGTAACTATGCTTTTCACTGTCTTAACACTAACCTCATTCTTCACATTAGCTTTTTACATCAATCTTTCAGTGCACAATAGCAGAAAGTCATTGTGGACCTACCATTGCCATAGCTGTGGTA
Organism: Sagittarius serpentarius; assembly: GCA_034782735.1. Taxonomy (NCBI): domain Eukaryota; kingdom Metazoa; phylum Chordata; class Aves; order Accipitriformes; family Sagittariidae; genus Sagittarius; species Sagittarius serpentarius. The sequence goes on along the minus strand of JAVKLA010000054.1, from coordinate 11,871,964 downwards.
CAAAACCTCCCTTTAATGATCAGGGATACAGTTCTGCCCCTGGTTCCCCAAAGTCAAGCTAACCAGCCTCTTGCCTACAGCACAAGAACTGTACCTGCTTGGAGTTTGAATCAGCTGAGTGGCTGAGACCAACTCACATGCACAGAAGCTGATTGATGAAGCATGATGCATCCCTTAATTAAGCAGAAGCTACTAATAAAAATGAACTTACTGGATGATTTGTGTGATTCTTGCAAGGCAGCCATATGTGCTGCACACTGGTAGTGGGAAAGGGTGGTATGCAGCTGATGTTGGGAAACTACAAAGAGGAAACTTGTTAAGAGAGGCAGTTTGGGTGCTGTCACTATTCAGGGCAGTCCATAATTAATGCCCTCCTCACTTATCCTTGCTTCTGTGATAAGTTGTCCTCTCGTCCCTCTCTGCACCCTTTCAGCATTAGTCCGTGCCATCACTGCTGCTCCCACAACGATATCTATTTTTACTTCTTCTTTAGCTGTGACTGCAGCATTTGCGGGGGGGTAAAATTCCTTGAATCTGCACATCTGTTCCCTTTTCTGTGAGCTATAAGCATGTGTTAGTCTCAGCAAACCTTCACAATAGTCGGGGTCCAGATGCCTCTTCCTGTGCTTGTCTGCAACACTTCACTGCAGGATTTTCCTAGGGAGCTGGAGTAGGAGCACACTCGGTGGGTGGGATCAGGAGGAGGCTCCTGGAAGCCATTCTCTCGGCCCTTGGCCAGCTGCCGTTGCTTTACCTAAGTATGCTGTTCACCTCTTGAAGATCCATACTGGTTTTGGTAAGATGGTACAAACTTGTAGGGTTGCATTCCCAACGAATCAACTAAGTAAGCCTAGAGGTCAGCATGTTGTGAAAATGTGGCAACATTTTTGTGGTTACTGTCCATGATCCACAAGAATTCCAGCTGTGAGCCAGAGATACGAGCACAGAATTTAAGGGAGAAGTGATGTGTGACGCTTGTATCCTCAAGCTCCCCACTCCATATGTCTAGCAATTAAAACATTACTTCCAGATGTACGTTCCTTTAACAGGCTGAAGAAAACTGACTCTTTCACCTCATTTGCTTGGGGGACAAGGCAATGTCTTCATGCAAATAAATATTATTTTTCTGCGATTGTTCGCAGTGAAAAATAGCAAAGAAATCCGTTCTTCAATATATTCAGTCAACTTTTACTAAAACCAAGCTGGAAATGAGTGGCTAGGCAAGAGTTCTCTATGAAAGGAACATGCATTTAGCACAAATCAACAAAGTCAAACCTTAGAAAAGAAGCAAGCCTCCTACCAGGAGACATAACAGGAATGCTGTCTGTAACACATGTGATACACTCCTTTCTTTCTGCTGAGCACAGCTAAGTGTGCAGCTACAATGTCCAGTTTCCGATGCCACCTTTGAGAAAGATGTACTCCTAATAAAGGGAAATTAATGGTCAGAAGTCTAAATGAGAAGAAAACGAAAGAACTAGGATTCCTTGGTCTAAGAAAAAAAAATAGCAGGGAAACTTAGGAGTGATCTTCTATTTGTAAGAGGCGCCTTGTTAAAAAAAAAAAAAAAAAAAAGGAATGAACTTTTCTCCATGCCCTTGGTGAACAGAACAAAAAATAGCAAGTTTAAATTGGAGCAATGGTGATTCAGAGTTGAACATTAGGAAAAACTTTCAAACAACAAGGATAGTTAAACACCTGAATAGATTGCCTAGGGATGTTTTGGAATCTCTGTGATTGGAGCTTTATAAGAACAGGTTAGACAAACATCTGTCAGGAAAGATTTAGGTATAGTTGATCTTGCCTTGGGGTAGGGGGATGAACTAGACGACCTCTAAAGGTTCCTTTCAGCCCTCTTTCCTATGATTCTATAAAAAATACAGGAAATGATTGCATATAGAATTGAGTTTGGCACCTGTTAGTAAGTCTCATTGTTTCTGTTTTTCTGTTGTTCGCTTTGCAGCTCAGCCATGCTGAAGACTCCAGGTTTCAACAAGAATCTTAAAAAGCTGTTTGATGCCAAATAGTGCTCTGGTTCTTTTACACTGTTACATTTAATTAGGGTTTCTAATTAATCTTTTCTGTGTATTACACTATATCCAGCTATCAATGTTAATAAAATTTTTGCTTAGTTTAAAGACTCTCTGAAAGTTTTCATTTGGAAAGTGAGACCATCTGGCCTCTCTACCTCACTAGGATTAGATTCTGGGTAAAGTGTACTCCATCTGTTTCTGAGATTCATGTATGTATTACACAGGAATGTGTGTTGGGGCAAGGCAAAGGAGGGATTTCTTTGCCAAGATAGCTGAAATACAGTCAGATCTGTCTAAAGAATCTCTTTGATATTCTTGAGGCAAAAAATAAGCAAATTTCCTTTTCAAAATGTTCTCAACATCTCTTCAGAGAAGGGTTGTTTATTGCTTCCCATTGCGTAAGGTGAAATCTTCCACTGAGGATACATCTTCATCCTGAACATATTTAGTACCAAATACTGAAATGGTAATCCCTGTTTTACACTGGGGTTCCCAAGAAAGATTCTTCAGCCTACGCTGGGTATTGCTGAGGCATCCTCGATGAAGGTGTAATACTGGGAACTATGGAGCTGTGCTGCTGGCAGGCAGTACGGCAGTGCAGAACAAGCCCAGCTATTTAAACGCAGTTTGTGAGCCAGGATGAGCTTGGTCCCACCTGCTTGTTCATTTGTTCATATCCTCTTAGCACCCCACATACGGCGTCTGGCACCTCCTTGACTTTATGAAATAGGCAAATCAAATGCTTTGATTTGCTAAACAAAGTACGGTATGTTTTGCAGGTGGGAATTTTGGCAGTTGTAATGCTTCCCCAGCTGTGGTTATTAGGTGACTTTAAAATGACCATACATCCAGAGGACTAGATTTCCCAGTCTTCTTCCCCTAATCTGTATTTGGAGCGACCTTGTGGTTGAAGCTCCTGTGATCTGGGTTGTGCTCCAGCCATAGCACATGCTTCCCCTTAGCCTCTGCCCTCATCCTGTTACTTAAAGAACACATAAAGCGGTTATGGGGCAGTCACATCCAGTCACCTAACTGGCAACAGATGCTTATTTTATCATTTTAGGCTCATGCCCATCTTTCTGTTCTCATTTGGGCTCGGTGTTATTAAAAAGACCCTGTGAATTACTGTCCATATGAAAGTTTGGGTCAGCCATAGATTTCTGTCCATCACTGGGTGAAGATCAGGGAGGACAGAGTGTTTTCCATAGCATTTTGATCAGAACAATTTGTAAGGTTTCCTTGCTATTGAATTTGAATCCTATTGCTGATTTGACCTTGAAGCACAAACTATACATTGACATTTAACAGGAATATCACTTTTCCAGACCTTTTTTATTCAAATTTGTTTGCCGTAGTCAAAAGACTGTATGCATGGGAAAATGCTACATCCTGTTGGGTTCTCATCCTTCTTGACTGAAACCCACAGAGATGTGCAAAAAAGCTTTGAACATTAAAACCACTTCATTAGAAATTACCATCGGTATGTGGAATTGCTTCCTCTTTTTTAATGTGTCCTGGTTTTGTTAAAGTGTTGCTTTAAAAAAAAAAAAAACAGAAGGTGAGTTTCAAAAGAGATAAGTATGACAATTTGGCTCCTGGATGCAAAGAACCATTAGCTACAACTTAGCTTCCTTAGTGTGGCCATTTAGAACCTCGAGTAGATAACAGTGACTTTCATTGATACTGGCAGATTAATGGGGCCATCATTAAAAAAGAGCGAAGTGGCCTTGATCAATGTTTTCAATGGATGAGGTACACACTTGCTTTCCATCAATATCAGACATGCATCGCCACTTTTCCTGCCTGTTCTATTTTTGAGAAAAGATATAAATTGTGACCAAGTGAAGACTAGCTCTTTTCTTGAGGCTCCCTGCTATAGTTTTTGATGGAACAGACAGAGATCCACACAAAAATTCGCTCTGCTCCACACCTTCCTCTTTTCTGATAGGTTCCACCTCAGGTCCTTAAATAAAGATTTGGATTATTTGGGCACCAATAGTGCCATTTTGTGTTTTGGAAAAAACCCAACACAATCATTTTCTTTGACACATGAAAATACAAATTGTATCTGTCTTAGAATCCATCACCGAGTAACAAATACAAGCAGGCTTCATTATCAGAAGGGGCATTGCTAGGATCACAAGGATAAATAGATTATTTTCAGCTTTGAATTCCACCTGATGACATAAAAATAACTTTTCACTTTCTACAACATTGTTGTTTGTGTGTACTTCTTAAAGTCAGCTCTGTCAAAAATAAAAAAGTGTAAGAATACCCAATTTTGCAAACACTTTCAGCAACCCATCAAAGACTTTATGACAGAGAGCTATAAAACATGTACCTCCTACCTCTGAGGTTCCAGGAGTGGTTCAAAGCAAGAGGCAGCAAACAGCTTCTGAACAGCCCCAGCAAACCAAGGCAGCCAGCTGGGTTAGGCCCACAGCTGGGACCCTGACCAGCATTAACCCCCAGGGCTCTTCTGACTTACTTCCCTCCTCAGCTGGGAATTTATTTCCCCCTTCAGCTTGGTGCCCCACCACAGTCCCGCTCCCAAAGAGCAGAACACACCTTCTGCATTAAGTCGCTTGGGAGCCACACACAACGCCAGGCTCTTACATTGGTTTCTTCTGAATTAAACTATTGCACTGTCTGTGGTGCAAGGCTGTGTTCTGGCAGGCAAGTTTCGAGTCCTTATTGAAATATGGAGCTATGTTATCTACACTGTTCTTCTATGTATTTTAGAGTACAAGTTGACTCCCATCTGTATTTTAGAGTACAAAATCATCTGTACAGAAGTTGAGACGAATTGAAGAGATATGCACATGAGGAAACTAAATAGTGAATGGTCCCCATAGTCCTGTTTTGTCAGTGCGCTGGTGTCCTCTGCATGCCATTTCAAGCTATACCTTTTTGTTTTGATTTTCAGTTACTTCTAAGTGCTCTTACACCCCAGGCGTGTTCAGATTCGGATTAGGACAAATATTCTAAAACCACTGTCATCGTCTACTCAGGAACCTGTTGGACATGACCAGGAGAGCATTTCTGTGTTTTCAATCTCTCTTGTAAAGCCATTTTTTCTATTTATAAAATTTTGAGTACTTTTAAAGTCCTTTTGCCCTTTTAAATTACTTTCTCTTGTCAGAGAAGATGACTTGGTTGTTTCTAAGATTATTCACTTATAAATTCTGCGTAGAAAGTGCCAAGACCTAGCCCCCTAGTCCTTCCTTCTAACTTCTAGATAGCAATAAAATACTTAATATTTGAATTGATTTGCTGATTCTTTGCAACAATCTGAGTAACAGATGTATCAGCTAAATGTGTTCTTGCTGTGAAGAGCCAGTTTACCAACATATTTTGAGAAAAAGAGCATGGCCAGATCCCTTTTATCAGTGTAAGAACTGGGGCAGCCTACTAGTTTTCCAGCTCAGCAGAAGGTGAGTGGTGACTTGTTCAAGGTGAATCTTCTCTCAATCTGTCTTCATGTACACATAATGAGGAGCAAATCTGAGTCTTTCAAATTTCAGCTTTTTATATGAGCTTTTCATATTTATAATAGAATCTGAGATTCCTGAGAAAAAGAATTCTCAAGAATCATTGGCACAGACATTGCTATTTTCTTCCCAAATGGACATCAGCCCCCAGTTTTAAAAAAAAATAATAATTCTGGCTAGCTGCTGGACTTTGAGAAAAATGTATGAATAACAAAATTACAACAGTAAACATTCACAAGATTGAAACATTTTTCTAATTTCTTAAATTGTCAGAACAAATTTTACCCATGTTGTAAAAAAGATACGCTTACTTTCTTTGCCAATTCTTTATCTGCTCTTAAAAACAGCTATGATGAAAGAATGCATTTTTCCAGCTTGAACACCTTCAGCTAGTGCGGCTTTGAAAATCTTTTGCATCTGAACACCTTTAAAAGTTTGTCTGTATCAGTCAGATGTGTGAAGAGTGGAAGCAAAGACCAGTGAGAGGTGAGCGTGTCCTGTTGGAAATCTGCTGATATTTGGAGCAATCATTATGGAAGAAGAGCCAGACAAGTGGAAGAAAATGATAGGAGACAGAAGTAGAGATACCTGAAAGAGCCAGATTTTACGCACTTCCCTGCTGGGGATCCCAGAAGATAACAGCATGGGAGAGATTTGCAAAAATTGTAGTACTGTGTGAACTCAAATAAATTGTTAGTGTGCAAACCCTCACACATGCCTGCCCTTACTCATAGCTTCTAAAAACCTCCCACAAAAGGGCTATGTTTGCACAATGTGCCTCGCTGCCTTCTTCAGGACAAATGAGTAAACCTGCCAGAAACCTTTCCAGCCAGTGGAGATCCTCTGCCAGTCCAGACGCAGTGATCTACCACGTTGCTACTGAGCAGCAAATCACCTACCACATGCTCTCCCTACCAAAGCTATGAATTTCTAAGTGCATGCATGTGGAGCTATTGTTCCTGTGAAGTTCCCAGTTGGCCACAGATTTATAGTTTTTTCCTTTGTTATCATGAGAGAGATGTAAGTGGGTTAAATACTGATGCAGCAAGAACACCTTGTCCTTTTAGCTGTGATGGTACTGGAGGAGGAATCATGCAGTCTGCACTGTAAAAATATAATATTAAAAAAGGAGACCTGCACTTGAAAATCTTTCAAGCATCTTAAAGACTGTTATTACACTTGTTACAACGTAGGTGATCTCATCTCAATGCATAGTAGCTGTGAAGAATTAAATAAGCAGATGGATATACTTTAAAAGAAATGAAATACACCATCACTGTTTTCACATTACTGAATATGCTAGTGGTTAAATGCAAATACAAACTTCAGAGCAACAGGAGCAAATATTGTTATTTTTTAACAAGAAACATACCTTGTTATTGTAAATGGTCAGATCTCACCATTTGATTATGCATTTGTAAAGTATAAAGTCATCAAAAACCTTTCCTGATTCTTGGTCTTCAGCAACAGCTGTGAGATCTATGACCATGAATAGAAATGAATGAGAGCTAAATCATGTGTTAATCATTTCCAGAACTAGGTCAAACATAAGCTCTCTCTTGATGCTTACAGACACAGCTGTCTGTCACGGTCATCCTCTTCAACTGTCATTAGACTACAAGTGACGAACTAACAAGTTGCAGGAGCCGTGGCACCAAGCATCTACGTGAAAAGTGGCCTCAGTCAGAATCCCTGCCGTCTCAGGGGCAACGGTGAATTTCCAGTTCGTTCCTTACCGCAGAGACGAGGCTTTGAGGCACCGCGCTGCAGACTGAGAGCGATTGCCATGGCTGGCTTGCGTAACACAGAGAGTGACTCACGCCCTTGCCCAAAATAGTTCTTTCTCTTTCTTTTTCCTGTTTGACGCCTAGATAAGATGTTCCCATTACTGGCTAGATTTCATGGGGAAGATTGTTTCTATGGTTCTGCCAGTCACTACTTTCTTTGCTTATTTGCCCTCGTTCTTAAACTTGTACTGATTTTTCCCTTTTTAATTAATTTCTTTTTCCTTTAGATTCGTGCAGCTGTAGCAGCATAGAAGTGTCTCTTTTCTGAACAGGGCACATGAACCCTCTTGTGAAGCCTTAACAATGTCTATCCTCACAACAGTCCCCCCCCCCGCAAAATGTGATGGGCAGAGAGCTGGGTAAGTTTTTAGCTACATAGACTCTGGTGCTCTTAACACTGGAACAACTATGTACTTCAGTGGAATTGCAGCTGATCATACTGATTGTAAATGACTTTGGAAACAGAGCCTAGCAATATGGATAGTTTAAGTAATCATCTGGACTAAGGAGAACTTAAGGGTGAAATTTAAGTTTAGAAAATACAGCTATCATTAAATTGATATATTCTCAATGAGATTAAGATATAAGCTGTTCAGCCAGACCAACGGTTGCAAAATGGTCGTGTTTATGGCACTGTCCTATGTGTGTTCAGGGAACTGAAGAGATCAGAAAGACTTTTCTGTTCCAAATAAATGTTTAGATGTTGTTTAAAAGCCACACAGACTGCTTCAGAATACTGCATTTGCTCTGTTGTCTAAAACCAATTCTTGCCTCATCCGTAGATGGCAACACTTTGTGGTGGAGGAGATACAGGAGCTTAAGAGGGAAAAAAATCCTACAGATACAAATTTCTTAAAGATTTGAGCTTTTTACTCCCAACTGATCTTTAACTAATTTCTGTCAAGTTTTTTTAATGCCATTATTAGCATAAGCTAGACATACCCTCTGTTGCAGAGGAAATGGAACAAGTGGGAGGAAAAAAACATAGATCAAGCACAGAAACAAACCCAAGAGGGTGAATGATTCCGAGCAGGTAGACAGGAATCTCACCTATCTGGCATACAGCTTTGGAAAACAGGAAAAATGAAGCCAGCAAATGTCTTCTGAAGTAACGAGAGACCCATGTCAGAGGCTGTTTGGTCAGTGCCTCAAATGCAGCTGACTGCACATCCTTATTCAAAACCACTAGGCATGTGTGAGATTATTATTGCTGCAAAAACATAATGTATGGGCAGTCTGTTTCATATTTTTTCAATATTATGCGTATTTTCTCCTCTTAGCAATGATTCACTGTCCCAGATTTTGGTCAAAATACCAGTGAGAGAAACCAAGAGTAATCCTACTCAAGGGAGAGCAGTTACATTAAGGGCACACTAAAAGAAAGTTTAGCACCCCTTTTGCTTATGTATGAGTGATCACAAACGTACAGTTCTACTTCGTTCGTTCTTTCTTTCTTACTTTGTCTCTTTCTTTCTTTCCTTCTTTCTTTCTTTCCTTCTTTCTTTCTTTCTTTCTTTCTTTCTTTCTTTCTTTCTTTCTTTCTTTCTTTCTTTC
>JAVKLA010000054.1:11809626-11845023 GCA_034782735.1 Sagittarius serpentarius | reverse complement strand
CCAGAGAGGTGGTAGAAGCCCCATCCCTGGGAACATTCAAGGCCAGGCTGGACGGGGCTCTGAGCAACCTGATCTGGCTGAAGGTGTCCCTGCTCACCGCATGGGGGTTGGACTAGATGGCCTTTGATGGTCCCTTCCAGCCCAAGCCACTCTATGATTCTATGATTCTATGATATTACTAGTTAAAATGGAGCAAAGGAGTTCAGAGTTGATTCATGACAAATTTTAAAGAAAGAAGCAGTAGCTACTTACGTCAAACCATTAAGACAATAAACAGTGTGTCTTACTTACAGTCTCTCATTCACTCCAACGTAAGTGCACAAAGCTATCTTTTACTGTGATTTTTTGCTATTTAGGGAATGTAGCTTACTCTCAAATCCATTTTACTGCACTGAAGTCCTACTGCTCTAAGAATAATCTACTCGCTCTCCAGACAGATCATCAAAACAACAAAAACTTGCATTCTCTCAGCTTGGGTGTATACCTGCCGTAACCTCGTAGAATCCACCCAGAACAGCTATGGGTATTAATAACACTACAAATTATATAACTATTCAGTCATAATGGATCAGTGTGACAAAATGTGTCATTCAGGCATCATTTCAAGATGCAACATTCTGTAGTCATAAGTGTATCTGTTGCAAGAGGTCACCAGAATATGTGCTTCTGATCTTAGACTTCAATTTGCAAACTCACCAGCTACGTGCATTTAAAGATGATATAAAAAAAACAGCGTCTATTTTTCTGTGAAGATGGATAACACCACTTTTCCTAGAACATTCTTCCTAAATAGCATTTGTCTACGTATTCATTATATTCATTATGGACCAGATCCTTACCTGATGCAGATTAGCCTAGCTCTATGGATATATCTCAATTATGCTAGGCATTGAGGATCAGTTTTCATACCTGCGTTTTTCAACAGTTATATGGAGCATGTAATTCTTAGAGGACTGTGAAAAGCTTTCTTACTTTCATTTCAACTCTATTTAACCAGCACAAACAAGGTGAGTATTATCAAATAATAAGTAGCTTGCTTTTGCAGATATGCTCCATAAAGAATTTTAAGTGACTTCAAAATATAGCTTTTTTAATTCAATATTGTGGCATATTGAATTGAGTTGAAATACATTATGTCTGGCAGATATATAAACAAATCTTAATTCCAAGTATGCTGAACAGCCCATCCAAAACTGTCATCAAAAGGCAAGGCCAAGCACTTCCCAGTTTAGTGTGAGGATTTTCAATTCCAACAAACAAAAAATATCCGAATAGTGAACACCTAAAAATAATATAAACAAAAAAAATTAGGTGTAGCTTTAAATTCTGCCGTTTCCAGCTCAACTGATTTTTTTTTTTTGCGTTAAAAGCTCTGCCACAAGTTACTATAATGTACTCTAAGTATGTACTGAAGGAATTGGTCAAGATACTCTATTTCTAAAGTGTTTCTGATTAAACAAGAGGCTTCAAAATGTTTAAGCAACGTGTACAGTGGGAATTATTTAGGAAGTTAAAACATACTTGTATGTCCCTTGAAGAAATATTGGTTAAAGTTAGTTCTTACTTAAAAGCAAGATTTTCTTTTATGCCAGTAACATACAAGTTACATTATTAAATGAGGAAGGTAGGCAAAGCAAGACATTTATCACCCAACAGACAAATGACACAGGATTGCTAGTTAGACAGTATAATAAGTACCATCTAATTTTCTCTTTCGAATCAATTTATTCGTCAAAGTCTTGGATCATCATCAAGGGACTGCATTTTCCCGTTGAGAAATTACAAAACTGAAAATCAGGTTTTATAAAATATTCAACTAGTTGCTGACAAACCCTTACAAATAACCACTAGAATGGATTTGATTAGAAGAATGGTGACAGTATCTTTTAGTATGCAAATAACTGAATGGTTTGACTCTTCTCAGTCACTACTTTGCAGTATTCCCTCAAAATCAGACCCTGTAACTCATCGGTAACCTTCACCAGAAAGCTTTTTCCAGCCTTTCTTTTCAGCCTTCCAGTTATCCACAGATTCTTTTCTGCATTTAAACAGTGGCCAGGGATACATTTTGTATATTTTAATTTGCTTCACAGTGTTTACCTTCTTCCTTCTACATCTAAGAAAATAATTTGAAAGATCGCTGATAGTTAATAATCATTTGCATTACATGTATCAAGAGCAGCATTTTTCAAAGGCAACCCAGCAGTGGTGACCTTAAGGATTTTCTCAAAGGAAATAATCTACAGCTCAAGAGCTTTTCCAATGGGAGCTCTGAAAGTGATCTTCATAACAAAATGTATTTCTGTAAATATGACACAGTCACTCAGTAAGGAATCTGGAAAAATCATTATGTCAACTGTCAGAAGTTGAAATTGTCATTTGCTTTCCTGGAAGACTGAATGGGTGCATCTTATAATGAGAGATATTTCATTCTAGTCCTGTGAATGAGAGGTACTGTCTGGTGTTCCCACTGTTGGATATGACATACTCCTGACTTTTTTAATACATTTGCTTCTCAACCGTACGTTATGTCAACAGACATTTACTAAAACCAGCAAAAAATTCAGAAGTGGAAGTTGCAAAAGTGATTTAAGCCATTTTTTGTTACCCAGTTTCAGAAACCACTTGCTTATTAAGCTGGTCTGTGTTATAAAATTGGGCAACACTGCTCTTTTTTTTTGTACTACCTAACCAGGCAGCCAAACGCTTGAGCTCCAAAAAGCTTGCAGCTCTGAAAAGTAATGCTGCTGAGGGAATCGCCCTATGTGGGAGCAGGGAATTACTGAAGTTCATTTTCACATGAAGATACAGCAGCATTCTGACTCACAATGGTTGTTCGGAGAGCAGAAAATGTATGCTACATGGTACAAAAGATAGACTTTCCATGAATAGTACAGGATGTATTGTTGTAGAACCAGGTCTTTGCATTTAAATTATTTGGTTTGGTGCAGGACTCAGGATAGGATGAAAAGTGACAGAAAGCAGCCTTATCTTGGAAAGAGATAGTTGATAACTCAAACTAAGGGTCCATTTGGAGCATCTGAATAGATACATCAAGTCATACCAGCAGTAATAATCATACAGGAGCCATGTCGTTGGCCAGGGATTGCTGGAGTGCAACACACTTTGGCAACAACCCTTATTATCCCTGACATGGCTCATGAGGAAACCAGTAGTGTAACAAGCAAACTCATACAGATCATCTAATAATTCCCCTACAACAGAGTCACTTCTGGCTGCCACATTATGTCAGCTTTGCATTGCCTAGGAAAACACATTGCAGTTGGATTGAGGAACTAAGAATCTGATACTCAAAATATGTGCTAGCTCTTCTCACTGTACATACACTTCTGTCACAAACCACACTAGTAAACTTGGCCTTAAAAGTTTTAAAACATGTAATAAGGTTGATAGTACAGATGCACATTAGCCAATATCACACTGTATTAGAAAATATTCTTGCGTAGTTTTTTTTTTCCTAATTAGAAGAAAACAAGCAAATTCCTTTAAAAAATTGTCCTGGAGTCACAATCTAAGAGACAAAAAGTTTACACCTACATTATAGCTATCTCAAGTCCAATTGCTGGTAAGTTAGGAAAAAAGGAGTTAAGATGAAATGTTAATAAATTTCAGTATAGTCAGGGATGGAAAAAAGCATGAATAGTGTATCAAACAATTCTGCCACGTAATGACATCATCCACTAAAAACGATTGTTGTGAGCATGTTGTTGGTCCTACAAGGCGAGGAAATAATTTTCAAACAGAACAAATCACTTCCCCCCTCCTGCCCTGTTTTTCCATCACAGTAATACTGTACAAAGATAAATTTGCTATGGAACCACAGGACACAGTGGTCTCAGAAGAACGTGGAAGAAAATGGGCTGTCCATGGCCATGTAGAAGAGTCATACTCACTTTCTAAGGCACTGAGATTTTCAGGCCATATTATGTTCTCCTTGTGGACCTCTTCCCACATATCTGGAACTTAGGGCCCTACCCAATAACGTGATTCATCTTGGGCCATAGCACGAGCAACAATGAAAACCACCAAGGCTACTGAACTTCCAGAGGCAGCAGACTGTATAAAATAGGATGAATTCCTTGGACACACAAGGGGTTCCCTTTTTCATCATAGAAAGTCCAAGCTTAGTGAAGTCATGTGAGAGGAATTATGCAGTTGAGACATTCATAAGGGATTTGATCCTTACAATCTTCTCTATGGTAGAAAGCAAGTCAAAGATCAAGAATTTTTTTCCATAGTCTGTTATCTCTATTATCCCAGGTAGCAAATTTCTGCCAGTTCCTGGACAAAGAGTCAAATTTACACTTAGTGTCGATCAGTGAAACTCTATACATTGCAGTATACTTATGTCATAACATTCTTGATACAAACTCTGGCTTAAAATACATATACACACTGGTGTTTATCTGTTATATATTTCATGATTTAAGTAAATACTTCTGCAACTTCATATAATCTCAGTTGAAGGCAATCACTGTCCAACAAAATCGACTGCAGCTCTTGATTGTACCTTTATCTAGACTGGCTGAATTTGAGCCTGTAATTCTCTGCCTCTGGTAACAAATATGGAAGAGATACAATTTATATATGGAACAACTGTTGCCTGCTCTAATGGCTACACGATACGGTGTGAAAATGCCAATAGTGTTGACTACAGCCCAATTTCTACTCCTTTCCCAAAACCAGAATTGGGGTGAATTACAAGGACTATATTTCCTAGCCTAGGCAAGGCCACGACAATCAGAAATATTTGAGCTTGATGTCTGATTAATGCTGGCAGTACTCTATAAGTGATTTCCACTCAACAATGTCTAATTATTTAATTATTTCCCGTTATTAATGGAATGAAACAATTCAAAACAAACAGCTGGAATTACTGTTTTGCAGAAAGCTCATAATCATCAATTCATACATGTAGAAATCTCCCTAAAATTATATTAAGCTGGCCTGTTGAACTTGAAAGGCATATTTTATCCCAATCAATGCATAAAAGTAAAATTATCCATAACTAAGGCATGTTTCTCTGCTGTACAGTTCAGCTGTAATGATCCCCACACACTGCACTTGCACATCAATTATGATAATCATAATCACGGTCGTTAAGCTGAATGTTCATTATTATCAGGATGCTGGTGACAGCAGATTCAATCATCGGGTGCAATGGGCAGGCAGTCACAGTCCCACCCAAGTTTCTGCAGACAGCGTTGTGCCACATTAAATCTATGATGTGTTCCACATCCCACTCCATTCCAAAAGCTGTAGACGGTAAAGGTCAACTTTATGTTCTGTGCAATATGCTTAGGTTCTCTAAATTAATTCTTTGCAGTACTAGGTATTTTTATGCTTTGTAGATAATAAAATTCTGTTTAGGGCCAAAATGCCTGTGCAAATAATGAAACAGTGATACAGTCATACTGTAATTCACCTATAATAAGGCATCAGAGGAAAGAATCTATCAGGAAGGATCATCTTAAAATGTCACATCCTGAATTTTGCAAATAAGAAAGCATTAAATGCTGTCATTAAAGTCAGTTTTCTAAAATGCATATGCAAACTAATTCCAATACCGATTAAAGGCTGTAAGCAATCATTTCTGCCTCAGTAAATATGAATATATGCGAGTGTTTTGACAACTGAAAGATTATAGTTAGTGTATTTGATCCCTTGACTGTCCAGCTACATTGAAACCTATCATTGTAGATTAAGTTCATAGTGACTGGTAAATTTTTTATATTGATAGTTCTCACAAAATCTATCAAAGGCATTCCAAGGTATTTAGACATATCATATTAAAATATGCAAGCATTTTTATTTTTATAGTGGTTTACAACTGGGTAAATTAACTAGATTCTGATTCGCCAGAAATATAGTATTTCCATTTCTTGTTTATTTTTAATGAAGAATTAGAATACAACAGTTTCCCTTCACTCAAACTTCTTTGAAATGTAAACAGAATGAGATAAAAATGTTCAGATTGTAACCAGGTGAAAAGAAGAACTATTAACTTTTCCTCGCATATCTACGGTAATTATTACGTTTAGAGGAAGTCTATGCTAATACCTTTTAATTTTGCAGAAGAAATGTAATAAGGCAATATTTTTCATTGTTGTTCATTTTGCTTCTAAAGTAATTATATAATTTACATACTAATCTTTTTGTGACTTGAATTAAAATGCATACTTATAAACACATGAAAACCTCAGGAAAATACAACTAGGACATGCTCATGTGCATACACAGGGAAACTGTTTTATGTGTAGTTTAAAAAAAAGCCAGCTAATATGTACCAGCTAATATCAAATAATACCTCAGCAGCTCAGAGGGGTCACTGATCCCCTGACCATGGAACTGAATCCTTGGAAGAATTTACACGGTAGTTTGTCTTACCAGCAACGACAACTGAAACTTTTCTACTATAATGCTGTCAGAAGCTGAATATACATCATGGCAGGGTTATCAGCTATTCAGGTTGTAATAGAAGTTGTATCCACAAAAATAACACTTGACAGGAAACTCAAAGGAGGGTTGCGTTTAGCAGACAAAGTGTTAAGCAAAAATCTGATTTGTTTTGGTAATATTTTGATACATGCCCTTTAGCCTGGTGATTCATTAGACCAGGATAATTTTGTTCATAGCACTGATACATACAAAGTTTTAATACAGTTTAGAAATAAGAAAGTGTCAGAGTTCTTTCAAATTTAACAGTTATGAAAGTATGACCTCACACTTGCCTATAGGATCTTTTCCATTAAAATATAGTGAGGAGGTGTGTGTGGGGGGGTTCCGATGATGATGACCCATTAAACCAGCAAGTAGGTCATAAATAGCTCTTTTCTCCTCTTATCTCTCTGTTTGGGTAAGCAGCTCCTAACTGAAGCTTCATATTGATTTAGAATTGGGGTTGGAAGGCTGTATGTCATGCCGGGTTAATGTATACAGCTATTCCCCTCCAGAGATTTAGGTTGAAATCTATCCAAGATCACAAGTAAAGTGAGTTTAGTTGTTTCAGCTAAGCCCATAATTTATATTATATTACATATGTGTGATATGATATACAATAGAAATATCTTTACATTGTTTAATATTGTCACCTGAGCCTGACCAAGAACTGCCAAGGACTGGAAAAGGAAGAGTCTTTACAGGACGAGTACCACCAATAAGACTTTTAGATAATTTTTATATATCATACTTATGCTGTGGGACTTCAGCCAGTCATACCCTCCACTTACTGCTTTCAAAAGACAAATTCAGATCTTTTTTGTTTGAAAGTTGGTCTTTGTGCCTTTATTTGCAATGAGATTTAATTAACGTATGTTAAAATACCAAAATTTTAGTCTGAGCTCATTTTTAAAGCTTAAAGTTTTGAGAAAGAACTATTTTTAAAAATATTACTTCTCAAACTAAGATTCCTTGGAACTTGTTATATATTTACAAAGGTTAAGTTACTTTCAGGGAAGTCAGTAATCATATCTTACAAAATCCAAGAATTGTTTAGGTTGGAAGAGACCTCTTGAGATCATCTAGTCCAGCCCCCCTACTCAGCTACAGCAGGTTGCCCAGGACAGTGTCCAGTTGGGTTTTGAACACCTCCAAGGACAGAGACTCCACAACCTCTTTGGGCAATGTGTGCCAGTGCTCTGTCACCCTCAGCCCCTCCTCATACAAAAGATGCTCCAGTCCCTTAACTATCTTTGCGGCTCTGTGCTGCACTCTCTAACAAGTCCATTATCTTTCTTGTATTGGGAAATTTTAATGTGATTACGATACCCAATACAAATAGCAGTAATACAAACATTACACAAACTCATGTTAGAACATGTTCTGAGCAAAATTACCTCTTGTAGTGCTACAAAACCAGAAATATATGAGATGTGCCTGACAAAGCAGGCAGTTTAATGAGATTACCTTAAAATAAAAACAGCTCTTCACTAATTTTTAGAATTTTCCAAAGAATGTAAGCAGTAATGTTTTGTTGTTTTTAATCAGGTTTTGCCATGATTTTCTGAAGGTTTGTCTTAACGTGCAAGAGTAAATATGCAATATCTCTTAAATCAGAAAAGGCAATACAGAAAGAACAAAACTTTGCAAAGCTTATGTAACCAAAGCTGTACTTAATACGGTTTTTAAATCCTTATCTTGTAGGTGGGAGAAGTGTTGAATTTCCTCAAATTGGACTTACCAGAAAGAGTCAAGGAAGCCTGATGTAAAATCACATAGTTAGAGCTGATGTGATGAGATAACATGCTAGAAAGATTCTCATTGGATTCCATGATCTCTAGATCAGGCCCAAATTCACATAGTTCTAATATAATAACAATCTCAAAAAGTAAACCATTCTTTAATTTTTGCGGTGCCTTACCTTGTCTGCTACCCACTTCTTAGGCTGTACTTCTCGGAAGTGTTTAACTCCATGAGTTTCTTGGCCATATTTGCCTGACCTATGAATTGATGGGTCATACTTGTCATTTTTATGATATGAAGAAAATAGCAGAAATCTGAAATTAAAGAATATTTAAAAATCAATTATGCTCCGCTCCAGATGCCACTGGATTGATGTAAATGACAGATACCAACGCTGCAGGAGGGGACATGGACACACGTGCCTGCTATTTTCCACTTTGTTCTTAATGTTCCCCCTCAGTATTGTGAGAGGACCACCGCAATTTCTCCTATTGCTCCAACTTTAATTTAAAAGCAGCTAAGAGATACAGAGTTTCAACAGGACAAAATGAAGACTTTCTGTACAAAGATATAACTTGCATTACTAGGTTATTACTTTGGCTGTATCTGCACTACCAACTGGTGTGGTGTGAAGAGAGAATGGGCAGGGTTCAGTTTGCTGGGATCTGCACGTTGACAACTCAAGTCTTAGCAGGCAGTGCAGTCTGTGCCAGCTGTCAGTGGCAGGCATGCACCATGCACAAGGACAGAGCTCATTTCTGGAGAACTTGCATCCACTTTACAAGTCATGTAGGAACCCCAACACATAACTTCAACCTGATTGTTCCACCAGGTTGGAAACATTTCAAGAATGTCAGCAGTATAAGCATAAATCAAGGCAAATTTGCACCAGAAGGAATCTTCCCTGTACCTTAAACTAGGTACGCATCCTTTTATATCTGTTAACCAAAGCTAAATAAACCATACTCTCATTTAGCAGAATAGAAACTTATAGAAATAGTCCTGGTGACTTTCATGCATTGGCAGACAACAAAGCAAAGAAATTATTGCTTCTGAATTCCCAAATTGTGTACTTTACTCTCAAGTTATAATTATGTCCCACTCAGCAATCTTTTGCAGCCTGATTCTTTCACCTTTGGTCATCCTAATGGTGGACTCCCTGCTTACATAGTGCCACTGAACAGTGAAGCTCCAGCTACCCACTTTGGGCATGGAAGATGTTTTCAGGTGGATGTCCCTAACTCTCATGGACAGCTACAGGTTTTCTGGGTAGGTTGCACAGCAAACTGTGGAGGAACAACATCTTACATATAAAGGATCTGCAACAGACTCTACAAAGATGTCTTAGTTCCATCTATTTCAGTTTGCCAGAGAGTTATGAGAGCAAACAGGTACATTTTAATATAAAGCAAAATCTTGTTAATTATGCATGTCATTGCTGATGTTCTGAAAAAGCAACATGCATTCTTTATTCTACAAGTGCAGGAAAAAATATTATACAGTAAAATTAGAAATATGCACTTCAGAAGTTTAAAACATCACTTTAACTGCCATGACAACAGGTGTAGTTAATTAAAACCTTTTCCTAGTTGAAAGCTTTTCAGAATCCAGAGTTCTTATGAGTTAGACAATCAAACAAGTTTTTGATAAAGATGGGGATTAAAATACCTTTCTTTCTCAGCTGGTAGAGATTCAGAAAAATATTTATTTGAACTAACTGATCCATCAGCAACTATTTGAGTGTTTGTTTTTTAAATTACATTTCTTTCTTTCCACTTCATAAAAATAAACTATTTTAGAATCCTGCCAGCTATATCAATTTATTCTATCAAGTACCACAAACAAATGCCATGTAAAGTTAGCAAAAGAAAAACACTGAGTTAGCAGACTTTTAAATTATACAAAGCTATAGTAGCATGTGTATACTCAGGGGAAAGGACACTCTCACATAAGACAGATTATGGTACTTGTAATGCTAATTTGCACATGGGATGGACATCACACACACACAAAAATTAATGCAGCCCCAGTGTCCCATAGAATACATTGAAGGTACTGTAAGCCGGCTGCTCCATTTGCAGTTTTTATCACTTCTGAATTGCATTTTAATAGTACATTTTTCTTTTGTTCAGACATGAAAGAAAATTGGCTTTCTCAGGGGACTGGATAGCTGAGAAGACAAGGCTAGCAGTTTAGGGATTTGCCCATATATGCATAGAATTTAGTTGAGCCATAGCATTCATAATTCAATATGAATACTACGTCTGTAAAATTTATACACAGAATGGCAAAAAAAATTCTTGAGGAAAGTAGAAGATAAAGTAAATTATTGTAGTTTTCCCTATAAAATTTCCTACGCAGAGGTTTTGATTTTACTGTGGATCCGTTAATTTTTGTCTTTTTGGCAAACGAATACTCAAAGTAATCTGTGTTCTACCATGATTCCAAACAAATAAATACATATATTGTGACACTTTAAGACACAACTAACAGTATGTTCTACATGTAGTTTAGCACAAATGTGATCTTCTGCATTCTGCTCCATATCTCCTCTAAGATCATTAACTGGAGTATGTGCCATACAGCCTAGAATGTATGTCTATGGCTGAGTAAAGAAAATTAAATCAACTATGAATTTTTGAGGAAGAATATTGAACAATAAAAATATATTAAAATTTAAATGAAAGAACATTAAAAATATAATCGGGGTATAATGATATAAAGTAGTCTAAAGTAGAAACTTTGGGTTTTTTCTTCTGTCTATAGTTCTGCTGTTAGAGCCAGGTGGGCAGATCCTTATAGCGGTAATGATCTAACTACAAGAAAGGATCATATGCTTGCAAATTCAATGTCTGTTTAAAGCAAGTAAGAATTTTTATTAGTCTATGTGAATAAGTAATTAAAAAGAACATTAAAACAATTTTTGTGTTAAGTAGGGTAACCAAATTAATGGGAGTCATACAAAAGTCATTATACCCCCACAACCAATAATAATAGTAGAAAGCAATAGCACTGCAAACACTTCAGTAACGGTATTGTGTTCTGTAGCTCTATATATACACCTGACACAGCTTTCCCCCAAATTAATGACACTATGTGCTCTGAATGTGACAGAATAGAGTGATGGAAGAAGAAGAAAATTAAATCCAGACAATGGTATGATGCCGTTATCAACTGCACAAGTTTAGACCTCAATAGTTTTTTTCCACAAAAAGCTCACTCTCAGGATTCTTACATGTGGGTTTCAGCTTTACCTTGTGATTTAGGTGTAAATTCAGAAATTCTTAAAGGTTTTCAGTAAATATGACAGAGACCGAAGTAGCAGGATCAAAGAAGAATTAAATTCTCTATTGATGTTATACCCTGCCATAAAACATAGCATAAGCTGAGCCTTTCCAAAACTTGATGATTTAATGCCAGGTGAACTTTCCCTAAAGAAATAAATATAGCAATGAAAAATTATTTCATTTCACCCACCACAAAAGCTTGAATAAGAAATATGCCAAAGAACACATTCAAGACAGCGGGAAAGAGTTGGAACCAGAAATGGGAAACTATCTCAGGTTCTACAAATAGCCGTATTACACATACACAACCTCAAGGAGTAGGACCAAAGCTGGCAGTGTCACTGGTAATGAAGGCCAGGTGCACTGTTGCCAGGACCACTCTATGTTGAACCTAATTAGTGTAAAAAGACTTAGAAGCCTCAACTTAGTAGCCAGTCCTGGACCTGACAGCTGCTAGTGGCATGTATTTAAATTTCAAAAGATACCCTAGATATGTTGTTAACAAAACCTGCTTTCTCTCTTCCTCTTCCTTCACTCATCCTATCCCACACTCCCTGCTACTATTAGTTTCATCTTTCTAATCCTTCTTTTCCCCACATTTTTAGCCTCTCATGATCTTTCCTTCTGCATTCCTCACCTACCATTCTTCCCTCCATTCTGTCTCTCTTATTGTAATATCTCTCGCTATTGTGACAGGAGATGGAAGAGGCCTTTTAGATGCTGAAGGCTTTCCAACTGGATCAACCAAGATGGTAGAAGCAGCACTAGGTACTGGGTGATCGTGTCTATAACAAAGTGAGAGGAGAGCGGCAGCGCAAACAGGAAGGAGGGTTTGTCAGGTCTATCGTTTACTGGTGGGTGGCAGCGTCTCAACGCTATACGGTACCTACCAACAGGACACAGTTCAGAGGCGTTAACTTTTTCTTGAATTTAAACGGCAGCAAAAAAACAGAGTGGTCCTTCAGCACGTTCTCGGGACCTGCCCAAGAGACAAAATCCCAGCAGTCCAGCAGTGCAAGCATGTAATCCTAATAACAGAAATGCTTCAAACTTTACCCAGGCTTCTGAGAAAGAAGTGGCAGTAGATCTACTGCCAGACTGCCATACATGCTGCACTACCAGGGTACAATAAGAAATATTAAACCCAGAGAAGTAGAAGGAGTATTCTGCTTGCATGGTTTGTCAAACCATTTCATAATATTTGTACGTACCTTACATTTTTGTAATTTAGTAGTAAACATACTACCAAAAACTTAACTCTAGATGTGTGATAGTGTTGTTAAATTTTTATCTGAAGTGGTTCTATGCAACAGCAATTAAATTCCTTGCTGTCTTGATCTAATTCAAATAAAACAATTTTATCTCACTTTGAAGAAGGCGATGAACAATTAGCTCCAAACAAACTACGCTTCTGTATCAGGAAGCTGTGAATCTTATCTTTCTTTTTTTTTCAAATAAAACATGAAATGAATTCTAAACTTTCAAATTTGGGTTATACCTGAAGTAATTTCTTCATCAAATCCAACAGTGTCTATCTTTTCACTCGTGGAACAAAGGAAGAAACACAATGGTTTTCCATAGCAAAACAACTGCAGCAGGGCAGCCATTATTTAGTTCATAAGTGCATATTAAAATCAAAGTGTTATTTACAAAAATAAAGACAGAACATTTTATTTAACATGTCTAGTCAGATTACTTTTAGCGCAGTATTTTTGCCATAAGAAACTTATTTTGGGTGCATTATTACAAATATTGTCTACAGTAATACACTAAATACATACTTTTTCAATAAACTATCAATCCCTTTTATCCTAACATCAGTAAATCTAAGAAACCTCTGGACATTTTTGTTTAACCCCTAGCTGCAATAATGTAAAGTGGCAAAGAAAAGCATAGTATAGTTCTTGTAGGAAGTAAAAGAGATCTCTTCTGCAGCAAATTCCGGAACTTCTTAATTATACACAGACTTATTATCTGCATCCCCAGTGTTATAAAGTACCAGAACTTCATTAGAAAAATTAAGATGGAAAAATGAAGGCGCTACTTTGTAAATTTCCAGTGGAAATTAGCTGGAAGAAGCAGAGGAATACTGGATCAAAAGAGGGTAATCATGCTTAACTGTGCCCTAGAGCACCCGCATGTATAATACGATTTGCACAGTAACTACCTCTCCTATTACTGCTTGTTTGGAGTATTCTGTGTTAATGGGGTTAGCTAATTTAGTATTTTAACTTAAAAAGACTCTGCTGATTAATAAATGTTGCACACTGTGCTAGTAATTAAAATAAATGGAAGAGTTACAAATAGAAGTTGAATTGTTAAGAAAACATTATCTGAAAATATATGATAATCCCTGTTTATCATAATACAATAACAGTCCGGAAAATATGCAAATTGCTGAAGTTGCAAAGCATATGAAAAACTAAGTATAATTCGAAAAAAGTTTTCAGATGTGTTATACTTGCATGACATAAAATGTAGTAGCCATTTTCACTGCAGCTAAGTCAGAAATACAGTAAAAGATCTTATAAATGTAGAAGATAAAAGATCTTTTAAAATCTTAAATCTTATCAAAGTGACTTGCTTTTTAAATTTTATTGCCATTAATACCAGGCAGATAATAACACTGATGCTCTCCAAGTATAGAGCTTATTTAGATCATTAACCTCTCTGCAAGCGTACCTTTTGTGTACAGCACTGTGTGGCACCTAAGCCGGTTCTAAAGGAAAGCATTATTTTGCTAAGAATAAGCCCACGAGGAGCTTGGTGCTGCAATGTTCACACAGCAGGCGAGAGGCAGGGCATGCAAACGTTGCACTCTGCCGCACGCAAGTGAACCAGCGTGGTCAGGACTAGCTTGGCTATCTCCAGTACGGCACTGAGCACGGACGCAGCCAGAAGCTGAGGTGACTTGCCTGATGTCACACCAGAAGACTACAATAAATCACAAAACCTCAGCCTTACACTGCTGCTGGTTTATCCCTATTCTGTTACCACATTGCAACTCATTCTGATGTATGTTGACTTTATAAAGATGTTTAATAGTGTACTTTGAAGCATGAGGCATATTATGCGAGACAGATTTCAGCAAAGTTAATGAAAATAATTTACATTTTTGTTCTCTGGAAAATTAGGCCAGCATGCAGCTGCATGGAACTGAGTAAAGAACTTCACGCTTAGTGATCTAAATCTGCTGGATCTAGCAGTTGGTGTTTCAAACTAGACACTAGTTTATTAAGTGGCCATCCCAAGGGAGTCCAATTGTCATTCCCACATAAGCAGAAGGGGAAATCACTTCATCTGTATGAAAAATAGCACAATAAGGCAGTAACAGCTTCAGTTACATGAAAAAAGGTAATCATTCTTATTAGGCTAGTTTACCCAGTTGCTCTTTCATTATAAAACAGGAAATTCTAGCAGTTGCTTTACGTAAGCACAACATTCTCTCTTGCTTTCATTTGTACTGCTTCTGCCTGCCTCAAACTCTCCCACAGCTTTTTCAATTATTTCTGCATTTTATCAGAAGCAAAAACTTCCTCAGAGCTTGAAACACTTACAGAAAATGTATTACCACTTTAAAGAACCCTGATAATCAGAGGTGAGTGGGAATTCTGAATGTTGTTGGAAATTGCAGGTATACACCAACAGTTTTTCTGTCTTAAGAGATATCAGACAATACTCACTCTGGAAATATACAGATCAAGGATTCAGTTTGTCATTTTGTGCAAACACAAGCTTTCTCAACAAATGCCACACACTTCTGCTGCTCATTCTCTCCTTATTTTCTAAAATAGAAGAATAATCAGCATAGGAAGCACTACCAGGAAGAAATACAGTCCCAAAGTACACAATTACATAGAAAGAAACAGGAATTTGTCAATTCATAATAGACACTGCTGAGAAAAACCTACGGCAGAATCTGAGTAACCCTTTGCTGACTCCTCCCTGGAGACCAGCATCCCACACAGCAGCTGCAGCGTTACTAGCGAGCGTTAGTCCTGATGATGACCTGCAACTCTGTCATCACCTTTTCAAGGTTACGGATATGACCCTTGCATGGTTGGTTGAATATGAAGCACAAACGGAATGATCACAGCCTGAAAATGTATAATACACTATGCATTTAGCATGCATGAAGCTGAGAATCATTGGTGTTAGGACATTGCTCCTGTGCATTAAGGATAGCACCAAATGCTTCCTTACCCACAAGGTAAATAAAGACCTCTGATCAATTAATATCTGTCGAAGTTGGAGACTCCGCATTTAAACTGTACAAGACCAAAGCTTCACAATTCACTCACTGAAGAGAGTCAGTGAAATATTTATTACAAGATCTGACCTTCTGAAACTGTTGACACAGTGATGTCTGGGGTAAACCTCATCAAATAAAGACTGGGCAATATAATCATGCCTATAAATGAAGGACATCATCCAGCCTCACTTGGAATGCATCAGTCAAAATTTATTCAGTGAAAAGAACACTTTAAATGAGAGGTAGAACATTACACAGTGGGGTTTTTTTCCTTTAAATTTCACTGGCAGAAGATAGAAATAAAAATTTTTAAAAAAGGGCCCACATTTAAGCTGAGATGTGAAAGTTAAGCTGCTTCTCCCTCACTCCAATAAATGAAAGAATAGAGACAGGAAAAGAAAACTGAAGTGCATTTTTACTTGTATCTTAACTCAGTTACAGTTTTGGTATGAAAGGAATGAAAAGTACTGTATCTCATTTTTGGCACGACATACAAAAAATAACTGCCTAAAAGTAGAAAAGTAGCTGAACTAAGAAATTTTTTCTTTCAAAACTCTTTTTGAGTAGAATTTCCATTTAAAGTCACCGTTAATACTAAATCAGGGAAAACGTGAGGAAAACGATCCAACAATAAAAACTTAAAAGCCGAACCATGCAAATGCAATCGATTCTGGTGTAAGACCCAGTCCTGAAGCTGACACATGGCAACATGGAGAAAAGCTGATAGAAAAGCCTGAAACACAGCAAAGATATCAAAGTATTTTGTCCCAGTGAATCAGTGGACCACAGGCTGCTCATGAGGAAAGGCGAGCCCTTTCTGTCCTGAATTCTGGTATTAAAGCATCAAAGGATTGTCAAGGGCAGGGAGTTCAAGGGAAAAGTTGACAAAACAACATTTTTTTCTAGTTAACTACAAAGCCAGAGCAGGTGACTTAACAGGCTTTTATTATGATTGGAAAAAAGACTTCCAGCATGATAAGAAAAGAATTGGAAATATTCTGCAATAGCCTTAGATCTTTTGGGACAGAAGCCTTAAATCTTTTGGGATGGATTATGTCTATATTTGGGATTGTATGGAAAAGAACTGGCCTGTCTGACACTATTACAGATGCTATGGCTTAGGAAACCAAACTGCTTCAAAGATGATTACAGTTTTTGCATCATGTTCTAACATGTGCAACATACGCTCCTTTCCCTTCCAAGTGAGCTTTGGTAGTCTAATGGGAGAGAAAGCAAGTCTCGTTGGCATGCAACACCATTTTTTCCTCCTGTAGTCTGTAAGCTCCCTGAATATGAAGACTGAAACAGTATTTTTTCCTTGGCAAGGTGCATGTGGCAAAACAGAATTTGCATTTGTTTTCTTATTTCCCTTTAAGCCCATCTGTTGCATCACACATTATTATTATTACAAGTTTTCTACAGATTCATAGATATGGATGGCATGTGCCACACAATTACAAGATAGGGTCTCTGCCCTGAACAGTTTATAATCTAAGGACACAGAATTTAGAAGTGTGTACATAAAATGTTCGCTAGTAAGCTGTCAGGTTTGACGTTTCATTTTGTCAGGCATGAAAGGTTTCTGAAAGCAACGGAATAAAGAAAACATTCTCATAACAATATAAGAAAAAACAAAGAACTTACTCATTGTCATGTATACGCTTTCTCCATTCCTCCCTTTTCATTTCCTCTCTGGCCTTCTCTACTGATGAATTGATTGATGCTGCCACTCGCAAGGTTGGTTCCAAAGGCTTGTAGCGCTGCTGCAATACTTCAGCAGTATCGCGGAAAGGCCCCTGAAAGGTATAGGATAATGTAAGTGTTTTATTGTGGGGTTAGAGTTCTTTTCTTTCCTTCTTTTATTCATGACACATCACTGATGAAAGAGGACACAGAATGTCTGGGAAGTGTAGCAAGACTTTTCTTCCAAAATAATTAAAGCAGTTCACTTTGATAGAGAGTTACAGATAACACAAAGGTTGATAACATGCTCTAAAGCTCCAAAGAGAGAATGAGAAATGTGCACTCCAGATTTGTTTAACTACTAATAAATATTTATTATTTTAAAACCATACATTGTTGGAATTGATTAGGAAAAGTTAGTTTTTCCTTAGGAAAAAAAACCTGGTGAAATAAAATCTGATAGACAAGTATTAACTGCATTTAGATTCTGCTTAAGCAGAAAGCTTAAGTCTTTTCCTTTTCATAGGATAAATAATATTTTACCTTAAAGAACATGCTCTTTTCAATTTAACTATAAAGCTACCTGGACAGAAACTTAATACATGACTTAAGATACAATTCTTCTAATACAATTCAAACTAATGACGTCAATAATATAGGTGTATAGTCCATTTTTTAAAAGTTTAATTCCACATTAATTTTATTATTCTTAAAAAAAAAGAAAGCTTATAATTCTTTCACAAGTCTCTCTCTGTACACACATATATAACTTTTTTCCAGAGTACAATGTTTAATAACTGATCAAATCAGCATCTACCATTTAACAACACAGATAAATAGCAGCAGGAAGTCCTTTCCTGCACTGTCAAAGTGACATATCCTATGTCTTGCTTTTACTACTAACCAGTAAGAACTTACCTGGAGTATAATTAGTGCCATATTACGCTCAGGACAGTTTAGTGGCAACTCTGGATTTAGAAGTGTTGCTAATTAATTTTTATTTTATTTTCATCATTGTTGATCCTGCAATGAACTAGTGAAACCTACCGAAACTATGAACAGACAAAGAATTGTAATCACAGCTTTATTCTTAAAGATACCCTTCTTTAAATAGGTTATCACTAACAAGTCACAGCTGGAGTTACTGCAAGCACTGAGTGAAGACTGTGGGGCTAATAAAAAGAAATGATTCACGCCTCATTTATGTTCACTTATGTTTTACATTAATAGAAACCAATAATAGGAACCAGTTACCATAAAAGTCATGGACCGTAAATAACACAAATGGCAAATAAGTATCATCTAGTACTTTTCACAGCTGGACAGGAGGATTGCTATATTTGAAAGTAGTTAATGGATTTTTATTGGAACTTTACTTTTTAAAGGCACAGCACCATGATTTGGAGATCTTTTTAAAAGTCCTAGTAAGAAAGTGAACATAATATTTACACTTCTTGCAGATATTTTCTTGCTTCTACTTTCTAAGTCTGTGTAAAAAAATATGTTCGTTTAATGTAACCACAATAAGTCTTTAAAAACAGAATGAAAAGTGTTATCACCTGTGAGAGAATAATTAATAATAGAACAGGTCATTAAAACTAGTAAGCAATGTTCTAGTAGTATATAATCTGATGATCAAGTTATAAAAACGGTTTAAAATTTATAATAAAAAATGAATAATCTGTATTGCAAGATGTTTACATGAAGTGGATATATTGAACAAAGAAGAAAGAAATGTATTATTGTCAAATAATATGAAGATAAATATGTTTGCTTTTAGAAAGTAGTCTTTCAGATTATTGTATTTCTTCTTCATTGTAAAATATTGACTCATATTCCGTCAGGGTAAGGGCCAAATCAGACAGCCAAGCAAGGGTTTTTTCCGTCTTTACATTCTAAGACCTTCTAACTCTTTCTCAATCCATAGTTCAAATGAAATTAATAGAGTCCAACTACTAATGGAAGGAGGGGGAAAGAGTGTAACTAAGCAAAGGTCTCTCAGACAAGGCTGTGTCATCACTAATGAAAGTGGGGTATATATGTTAGAATATCGAGATAACTGTAAACATTCCTTGCAGATTTTTCCATTCCTCTGAATCATGTATTTGAAGAAACTTACCTAGCAATAGGCACCTAAGAAATATATCTGAGATGACAAGACCTCTAAAAAAATCCATTTACCTATTTCAATTTTACAAGATTAAGATTTGTTGAATCTGTGGTAGAATGGTGCTTACAAACGTTTTCAAACTGGCAGTGCCTGCAAGCTTTTCAGGCATCCTGCTTCAAAACAGAAATCTTCCTGGGGGGTCAGGCTAGGAAAGGAAGGGAAGGAGTCAACCAACAGTTTTCACCCTGAAAGCGACTCACACTACTCTATGTTCCATGTTTGGAATTTGTACTGAGTAACATAAATCTTCTGGCTACTGATTGGTCTGTCAACTAACGGTTAGCAGATCGGCATTCTTACTACTTTACCATAAAATCAGAAACTCATGATAAAAATTATGATCTACGTGAAATCATATGTTCTTCACTGCCCCCATTCCAGGAGAGCTAACAGCATGCAAAAAATCCCCTAAAAATGGCAATGTGCTTTCTGTTATTAATGCCTTTTAATGAACAGATGACTAATTTTAGCATTATCTGTGTTTCCATCAAACTGTAATTCTAGTTAACTCAGTAATAAAAATGATAGATCTAACTCATGTGTAAGCATCATTAAAACTTTTCTTTTAAATACACTCTCTTACACACACAGAGCTTACCTATAAAATGCTAAATACCCATTTCCCTAAGAGAAAGCTGATAGATAGCTAATTTTTGTTCTTTTAAACATGTATAATTGACACTGTCCTATAAAATATCCAGCCCTATGGGCAATACAAATTTTAGATACCTGAAAGAGCGGTGAAGTTACAAGTGACTCACAGTGGGCCTGGCAGATATTAGAAAAAGATGCTTGGTGCCAAAAAGTGTTACCACTAGAGAACTGGGACACAAGTATACCTAGTAATTAAATTCCTTATTGTCACACCAGACAACTTTCAGGATGATGTGTTCTGATGGGTTTTCATTTCCAGCTGTTTCATCAGCTCAAACCAGTGTCCTTTTCTTAGACATACAACCCTAAATTGTCAAAGTGTTGTGCAGGGATTTAGCCGTGTGACTCCCATTAACATCAATAAGAGTCGCGCAGCTAAATCCACGCGCTGTGCTTTGAAAATTTACCCCACAGTGTACATCCCAGGGTGCTGAAAGGATTAAAGTATTATATAGTAAATTCCCTCTTTGAGGTGCAGAAAATAAACAGAACTCTTCTGGTTTGTTCTAAAAGGCTATCTGTGCACAACTGCTGTGCATGCGTCTGAACTTAGAAAGGTCTATAAAATATTAGAAAACCAAACAGAAGCTTGTAAGATATATACTTCGTATAAAGTAAAGCAGTTTTGCAAGAGCAATTTAACAACAGATGACCTCTGGGTTTCCTATTTACTTAAAAGCATGACTCCTATACAATGTCCAGTAGGCAAAATCTTCCCCTCTGACCTGAGAGACAGTGTATTCAGTCACATCCCACTGAAGGACCATCATAGCCCCTTTGGTCCCAGAATGTTAAGCTATAATGTCATATTTATCTCAACTCCAAACTCCTTGATCACCCAAACTGTTGGCTCACACTTTGTCTTGATTCTACTGTGAGTCAATGAGTTCATTCAGTGAGGAAGCTCAAGCAGTCAAGATAGGGAAGAACATCAGGAGGGAAGGACAAAGGTGGAGAATTGCCCTGAAGTTGATCCTTACTGTTATAAGCAGTGTGGATCTCTGTGTGGCTCACCTCTTCTTCTCCAGAAGTGCTCTGGCAGGCCTGCATCTTCTCCTTGTGCTCTAACCCAGTTGTCTTTGCCTTCACGTCCCACCACCAATACAGACTTGTCCTGCTACAGACAAGTCAGTCATGACATAAAGATGGGAAAGGCCTCTTCTGTGTGGGTTGGCCAGTACACCCACGGCTGTCCTCACTGAAGAACAGTGTGGATGGAATCAATAAACCACAGGTAAATTGTGGCAGATGTCATGTGTGCACATAGTTTGAACCCAGCAGCAGTTCAAACTTAAGACTGTGTTCAGATCACCTCTACCAAGGACTGTAATAAGATAGTGAAAATAACCATATTGATTCTGAGGAGTAAAATACCAATAAAGATATATTATACATTACTTATTGCTCATTATTGTTGTTTAAGTTCTGTAGCTAAATGATGGCTTTAGTGAAAGTTACCGAGAAGGACTAATTTAGAAGCTATGTCTCTCTAGGCAAAATACAGAAGAGAACATTTAAATACAGGACAGAGTACAAAAAAAAAAAAAAAAAAAAAAGTAAGAGATTCTGAACACATTGTGGTCATTCAAAGTCAAACCGGCACTGAAAGTGTGTGTGTGAGGTAAGTAGAAGGTTCAGTAGACTGTGTGAACTGAAAAATTCTTCAGAATAGAGGGAAAGATAGAATACTTCTATCCCAAAAGTACCTGCATCAGTCATTTACTGGCAAAAGCTACATGTCATTGTACTGTCATCAAGTGAGGAACATCAAGGTCTCAGAAGTCTATCTGCTGTGTATATTGGGCATATTCCCCGTAGGTTTTGACAATAAGGTGGCAAAAGCTGTTTTGCCATCTTGTAGGACGTTCACTCATGCATTATCTCAGAGATCTCCATTACCTTATAGAAGAGAAAAAAAGCTATCTATCTGCAACATACTTTAACATCAACTGAAATTAAATTGAGACCATGACAGTTAAGAACGGGAGCTGGGCAACTTGCCTGTGATGCAGAACAAAATGTAGAAATTTTTGTAATTAAAGCTGACACACAGCTAGTAGACACAAAAGAACAGGAACTATTCTATACTGAGAGGATGTCTCTTGGCCTTCATATGGAAAACAATTGCAAAAAGAGGAAAAAGTTATCACAACTGGTTAATTTGTCCTATTACCTTTCATTTCTCCTATTTTTTTATTGATTTAAAATTGGAAATTAAGAATTCTACCTTTAATGATTCATAATATTGATATTCAGTTACATCAGGTCTTCTCTTTGAAATGTCGGAAATCACTTTTTTTTCCCCCAAAGGACAAAAGTGAAGTCTAAAGAATCATATTTCCCTGTTTTTACATACCACCTGGGTTTCTTTTTCTTTAAGACAAATCTGTTTCAAAAACTTTATATCCTGAATGCAAGCACTAGATCTATATATAAAAATCAAACCCTCAAAAGGGATTTTTGGACTTGATGATCCAACTAGAGATGTTCTACGATAATCTATGATAAAAGACAGGAGCAAAAGCTGCCTCAGAGACACTGAAAAATGTTACCTGAGGTTTCTGTCTGCTAATAGGTGGCAGAGGCTGTGCTGTGGAGAAAGGCGGAGGCCTTTTACAAGTCGGCCAGTCACGGAGCTCATAGGCGAAGGGACTCTTGGTTTGCTGCCGTCTGTGGCTCAGTGGCTTTGACTTTCGTAGCAGCAGTTCCATTGGATCTGGGGATTTTCTGAATGGCGAATTGTATATGCCTGCAATCTGAGCATAAGACGGGGTTATCTTTAACTAACTTAAAACTCATTCTGGCATTTCTTCGATAAATCAAACTAACTAAAAAACCCTAGCTAATAAACAGTTCCACGCAAAGTTTCCGATGACTATTGATGTGGCATAGATCTATAGTTTAAATGTATCTCTGGGCATTGCATTACAGTTACAAAAGGGTTTAAAGAGAATAATGCAATATATAATCTGAGTTTCTGCTCTTCAAATGGGGGTAACTTTCATTTTATGGAAGGAAGAGCTTCGTTTTTCTCAAACCCATGTTTTCTTTCAGTCTCATTAAATTTTCCGCCTTCCACAGCAGTAGTCCAAGAAACATGCCAGTTTTCCTGTAAAAATAATTAAAAGTGTGCAAATTTGCATGTAGTTTTAAAGGCAAACTATTATAGTTGTTTTGAAATTACAGTTTAGTTTAAATACCAATTTAAATTCCTATACACAATAGGAACAAAAAAGTATTACCTATTATTTCCAAACACTTACTTAAAGAGTAAAATAAAAGCTTATGCAAGGGAACATAACTCTTGTCCCTTTAAACTCTGTGCTAGCTGTCTTAAAATGTGGACTAGGACAGTGGCAACTGCAGCATTTTTAAAAGTAAAACTGAGTGATTAGTGAAGGAGAAATACAAGAAAATTTATGGACTATACCAAAACCAATTAATTGCTTCTTTCCAACAAAATTTTCACATTAAATTCCTTTAACTATTCAAATGTATTTAGTTTTAATAGTATAAAACTTGTGAAAAATAAAAATATAGGATAAAAATTTCTGAATTGTGAATTAAACTGAAAGATTCATTCTTCACCAAATTTGATGTTTCATTTTTTCAGGATACATCATTAATTGTATCGCTAGTGTGATCTAATATAACAATTACAAATATAAAGCATACATTTCAAATTCTGAATGAGAAATCCACATCATTAACAATCTGTGAATATCTGGCAAGTCAAAATTATGTGACAGACTGTTCCCAAGCCATTCCTAGAAATGTAAGGATTTTATCAGTTGTATATAAACAATTTTCAAATAGACATATGTGAGTTTACTGAATTAAGTATGAACTGTTAAACATGAGAATTCCTACACTATGTTGCACAAAGCCACTAAATCTCCTATAAAACAGATGACACAGGCTTAAAATACACCTGGTGAAAATTAATTTAAAGATACTGAGTTGTTTAAGGATAATTATATTTTCTACAACAGTATACTCAGAGTATCCTTAAGACTTTTAAAATAGATTTGCTCAGTTAAAATACATTGTCCTTTGCTTTTATCATAATTTTAATTGCTAAGAAGTACTGAATAAAAATAGTAGGAAAATAAATCTGTTTCATTATGTGGGGAAAGGTAAGGAAAAGAGTAAATGTTTAAAATCTTGCATTTCTTCTTTGGAACACTACTGAGGACCCATGAGAAAACTAAGTAGAGCATCATCCTTCTCATAAAGTATTAATCTCTCGGGGCTGAGAGGATTGAACACTCCCCAATTAGTTCTAATGCATTTTTCATTAACATCTACCGGGAAGTTCCAATTTCTTGTGTCAAAACAGTTAAATAAGGCCCATATAAAACTTATTGTTTAATGGACAAAAATATTCAGAGATGGTAGATTATTCAAAATATTGTAGGGCTATTCAAAATTTTATGGGCTATATTGTTCAACTCTATAAGTGATCTGGCCCTAATGACAATTTTTTTTGGCCCTGTTATATGTTCCCCTTTTAGTGCAAACCCTGTAAACTATTCCACTGCACTATCAGTCTGAATGTGTAATGAGGAAGAGGACATGAATAGAGATAAGTGGTAGAAGCATATGTATGCCAAACAACCACTGGATGTTCCTTCAGCTCTTCAGGATGCCAAACTGAAATGGCAGGGATCCAGGCTTCAAATGGCAGGCAAGCAGAATCACTGGAGTGAACATCTGTATGATCTGTAAAATCCAGCTGCATCTTAAAAAGTTTGGTTCTAAAAGTCTGGTACTTGCTCACATAAACATCTCATAAAGTTACAGATTCTCCTAATGCTCTTATTATTTTTGTAGTATTTCATACATTGTCCGATTGCAATTTTCTTATCAGCCCAGTACATTTTTGCCTGCAAACACTTGGTGACTTGTAAGCACTACATAAACTCAAGTTCCATATGTTGTCTCGGGCTTTACTGCGCTGTTCCATGATTCTTGAATGCATTTACACTATATACTTGTTATACAAGCTCTCTCAAATATAAAATGCCATAGTCAAGCTCTTCCACACAGATTAGATTCCATGCTGGAGATACACAAACCAACTCTATGCTACGGTCATCATGGCTCTTCACTCATTAGTCCTACCATGGCCATTGGATCTGCCTACGTTCTGATCAATGAATTTTTGCCTTCATATCAAAGTGATTGCCGGTGACTACCCTTTTTTCTCATTTCACTGATCTGCTCACTGTATTGTTACTTTATGTTTCCACCCATTCCTATGCCATCTATGTTCAGCTGTTGTATCCTGCCTAATGAGACTGTGCATTTTAGCCATACCATGCATCTGCAGAGGTCCCCAGCTAGTGGGAGAGATACTGCCGTCTCATGGTACATCTGTGAAGCACATTTTATAGAAAAATACAATGTCACTGGAAATGTAAACATTTTCTAGAAGAAAAACATCTCCATGTGCACCACTAAGAATCAGGATGATCTAGAATAAACCACTATGGCATAATAATGACTCTCTGAAGTTGGCAGGCACAGATTTGTTGATCAGTAGCAAATCCTGATCAGGGTGGCATCTGCCTAAAACTGACATCCTTTTTAAGCTTTTTCTTAAAAAAGAAAATTAAAAAAAAAAAGTGAAGAGCAAATTGGGTAGGAAATTTAAAAAGAAAAAATTAGATTATTTCAATCTACATGAAACAGGTTTGTTTTTTGGTTTTTGTTTCCCCAAAGTGGAAAAATACAGCATCTTAAATAATTTACACATTCTTCCTCCGAAGAATTACAGGCAAGAATAACTTTAAAGTGATGTGCTGTCTGGGCTCTAAGAAATGGCATTGCTCCTGTTAGTTGTACTTAGAGCAAGTATAAATGGCTCCACGAGTATAATGGCTTTCTAAAACTGCATTTTCAGTCTATATTGAGATACTATGTATAGTCTACTTGACATTTCTTTGTTTAAATGTTTGCCAGTATAAAAAATATTTTTCATAAATGGTTCAAACACTGTGAAATGCTACTCAATATCCCAAGGTGCACAAAAAGGATTGGCTTTTAGCACTTTTAATGACACCAAAATTAGCCATAATAGTTGTAGGAATCCATTGATTCAGTGTGTTTTGAATTGTTATTGCTGAAAAAGTGTTTTAACAAAGAGCAATCTTTTGTTGTTCTTTTTTTACATGCTATCAGGTTAATCATACAGTGTACGAACTATGAAAATAGATTTGGAGTTTTAGCAAGGCCAGTTGGACCCTTTAAAAGTTGTTACGTCTTCTACAGTTGAAAATCTGTAAGGTCTGGGTCAAAATTGATTATGAATTGCATTTTTAAATAATAATTTTTCAAGCAATCCTTGTTAATTACTTTACATTTTAATTATATATGTTCAAGTATTCAAACAAAGCAATCAGCAGAGTTAGCATCTAGATAGATAAAATTAATACTAATTCACTCTAAATTCCCCAAGGTTTGTGGTAAGGTTTTAGGCTTAGATTTAAAATTGACAAAGTCTGGTAGGAGAGAAAAGGGGATGAGTTTGATTCTACTTTCCAGTTCAGACCAATCATCTCTGGCAAAATTGCTTCTATTCATTTTTTAATATCTCTGCAAATCAGAGTCTTATTTTTGTAATTTCTTGCACATGTGCTGTGCGCTGATGGATGCCCTATTCACTCTATCCTCTGCAGGGAGCTGGCAGTCTGCAGAAATCTAAGAATCTGGAGGATCAAAGCCTTTGGTACTTAATAAATTTGCATATCTTCTTGAGACCAGTACAATGTGTTAAAAGTGTTACTTCATCTTTTCCCTACTTTGTACAATATTCTCTCGACTACAAAACCATTGTAGTTAATACTGCTTTTTCAACGGTAGAAGAGTATCTGTCTAGAGATATTACCTCGTACTTTGATTCCAGTATTTTCCCCACCTGTAGTCCATAAGAAAATATGTTACCCTCCAGAACATTATGATAGGTTACAAAAAGTACCTCTTGTCTGCAGGGAGAATGACCCATTTTTCTGTAGCCGTGTTCTTCACAACTGAGAAGGGCCTCAGTCAAAGCCAGCTTTCTGGGACTTCATTTCCAGGAACAATCTTCTAAAGTGACAAACACTATGGGGAAATCTGTGCTAACTGTTAAAAAACCTACAACGGAGTTATTTGCAGTACTGTCATGCTAACTTCCACCTCAATAAGACCAAAGAAATCTCAGGAGGGGACTCTGCTAATAGCTTCTTACTGACCTCCTTGCATCAGGCCCTTCTGGTGAATGGTGGCCCAGTGGTGAATATGGCAAATGAGGTGTGAAAGCACAGATTTTTTTTTTTTTAAGACTATGGTTCTGACTCGTCAGGGAAAATAAAAAAAAAAAAAGAGAGAAATGAGTTATACAAAAGATATATTTTTCCCCTAGAATTCTCTGCCTCAGACCTTCCATCATGGAAACCCAAGCATGACCTGGAATATTAATTGTGTCAGGTCAAGCATACTGGCAAATGTACCATTTGTTACCCAGTCATCCTTAGCATTACATTAATATTTTGAATCATTTTGCATTCTAACACTCTATCATTTAGTTTCCTCTCAATCATTTTCTTATCTTTATAATTAATGGTGGCATATAAAGAAAGAAAACAATAATAAGAAAACAAATATTAATTTAATGAACATTAGCAAAGAAAAGATTTCTTGGGGGTTTTTTTATATTCTGTATTGCTTCCACCTCTAATCTTATATTTAGGCTATGCTGTAGAATATCCATTTTTGTCTTTTCCTGTTTATCATTTCTATATGGAGAGAAAGACTTAACTGTTTTTCCCTGGAATACAACAAAGAAATTATTAAGGAGCATGCCTTGAAAGCTAAACTATGAAGGAAGACAGCAGCAAAAGAAATAGAAAGAAGGAAGGAAGAAAGGAAAGAAAAAGGTGCAGGTACAAAGGGAAAGATAAGGCTGCGTTGATTATGCTGGATAGTTCCTCAGAAAAGATCGGTGGTCCCAAGTGGTATAATAAAATGTGAACAGTTTTAGATGCTGCAGTTTTTCTTCATGAATGTATTATTTCTTAATATTTCTTACTTCTTGACTGAGCTTTTAAAGTCTACATATAAAATTCCAAACAAAATAGGCCCTGATAGCGTAGCTGCTGCACTGCAAATAATTACACCCATGCAAAATTAAAAGTCGATGAAGTTGAGCTGAAGATAAAATGTAAGCTTGAAGTCAATACAAAGTGTATCCTTCTACCTTTAAAATATTTTTTACTGTAATTTAACTAAACATTAATAAAGGTATGCTCTATTTTAATTACTTCTCCATATCAACTCTGAAAGTCTGAAATAATCAACATATATCATGAATATAAATGTTTCATTTAACAGTCATTTAATCTTGAAAAAAATAGCTTTGAGGGAGGAAACATTTGCAACTGATTTTCACAGTAAGAACCTAAATGAGGTCCTACTTTCTCATTCTGGTCTTTTAATGAGGAGTTAAACAAGAAGGAAAAGACTTCAACAAAATAGGGACTTAACTTTTTTGCTCCATTGTAATTTGTAAAAAAACTAAGCAAGCTGAGAGGAGAGGTAAGGTATCTTTAAAAGCCATAAAAGTAAAAGCATGAAGGAGAGCTGTGAATGAAATATTTGCTAAAGATGGGATTGCTGAATCAACACTGACCAGTGCACTTCATCATAATTATCAGGACATACTACTGCCAGGGGATTTATAAAAATCCCACTCAGCAAATAATTGCCCTGCTGTTAGGAGATAGTCGGAGTGTTAACACACTGTCACAGTCCAGCGTTTAGTAAGATATTCAACATTCAATTACTCTTGCTGAGAACTAAAAGGAAACATGATCATTTCTCAGCTACTGCAGTTATGCTTCCACATGAATTCCAGTGAACAATCTTGTTAATCCCCAGATATAGTTTCTCTAGGAGGTAAAAGAAATACCTTAAAACAGTAATGATTCACAAGGAAAAAACGTATTTATATAATGCTGCAAACACATCTGTAAAAGAAAAGGAACTTAAAAATTCTAAATAACTGGTTTAGTACAGGCTGTCAGAGTATTCCATATGTAGTGAAAATAAAAAGATAATCTTTTTAATATGAAATTTATTGAGGAAAGAGCATCTATAAAAATTCTGTAAATAGTGTTCTAGCAACAAGTATAGTAAAACTATGTCCATGAACTCAAATTTGAAACATCAAAATGTTTAAGCCACATTAGAATGTATTCTGCTATGAATAATCTGTGATTTTTTAACTAATATGAACATATTTTTATATTAGCAATTAAGAACTACAGTGTAAACTTTATTCAGGTATTGGAAAAATACTATAGTGTGGTTTAACATTCCAATGTGAGATAAAATTTGCTTACCGTGGATGACAATAGGAAAAATGTCACCTAGCTTTATAAAAGTAGGTTCAGTTCTCACTGAGCTAATGCTACTCCTTAGGCCTGATCCTGTAATCCTTATAAAAATATACTCTCAGGAATTTCATCTAAATAAGAATTGGAGGACCTAGCCTGTTATTGTACCTAAGGTATTTTAGCTGTGTTTGAGATACTGCTTTCATGCAGAGATGGAAGAAATCATATATGAGTGATGAGTAGTGTATATTCTTTCAAGTGGGATTAATTACCTGTCTTCTGCTTAATATATATTCTGTTTAAACAGAGTAATAGAAGCATTAATTATTGTTATTCTGCCTTCAGATTGTAAAGCCTGGTTCAGTCCTTTTCATCTGTGAAACGTTTGCTTGATATCAAAATAATAGTGCAGTCACGTTTTAAATGCACTTTTATAAGTAAACCAGGCTGCAGTTTTATGGACTATACAATGAGGTGTTAAGGAAGCATTCAAGTCCAGTATCCTGGCCACAGACCATAAAATCAACCTCTAAACCTGCACAGGCACTAAGTTCAACTGCAGGAAACAAAACTGTAATTGAGTCTCCAAACAGGTACCAACTGCTTGGGTATTTAGGCAACAAGGCAAAAGAGAAACAAACGCTTAGTTTAATGCATGGATCACTGTGGCACAAGATCCAAAACACAGCAGCTCAGCAAATGCAGAGACATCCCAAAAATGTATCCCCCTTTCATTGATTCTCTCTCTGGCTGAGGCTTACTCTGTCAAATATAATTCTTAAGCAGGCTCTTGATGACTTGACTAGATCAGGGATAATAACTTGAATGAGAAAGTGATGGCATGGGAAACAATACTCTTACGATGAACACACAAAACAGAGACAGAGCATTCAAAGTTCTCTTACTGACATCTCATTTGCCTTCTAACTGATTTCAAAACAAGCAGAAAAATACATTTTAACTTGCTGAATGACTTTATTTTAAAAACAGGAATGGGAAATTCCATTAGTGTTATCCTTTTTTCTTTAAGAAATGCTGGGTTGAGTATGGGATCATGTACAAATTCTAGAAATCTCTGAAAACCAACCTTGTTCTACAACCACCCTGCATAAATGGGAATTAAAGAGCTTCGTCTGTAGAATAATCTCGGAAGGTGTTCTTATTCTTCCATGTCTAAATAACTGCATGTGAATACACAGACAGTATTTCCTTATTTCACAGGGTTATGTAGAGGCTAAAATTATTTATGTTTCTGAGAAGCTTTCAGAGTCTTAAAACACTTATTTAAATGTGTGATATTATTTATGTCTTTAAAATTAAAATTCCATCTACTGTCATTGTCATAATGGCAAAGATTAGCTTTGTAAAAAAAGGGCAACTTGAAATTCACTCCTTTTCTCAGTGGACTGGGAAAAACCCTTGTAATTATACCATTTAGTATCTTTGAATTTGTAACACCAGAAGTTACCTACAACAACATAGCAGAAGACAGGAGAAGATCTTCTTAACAAATAGGGATGGAAATCATACGGAAATTTCCTTTGTTAACGAAGTAATTCCTAAATAGAGAATTCATTCACTTCTCCAAAAATACATATGTGCAACTAAACAATGTAACATTTCATTGTTTTTCATTGCTTCTTGCATCTGTTGCATTGTGCTTACATGTGAATCTTCCCTTACAGACATACATTCTGACAGATTCATTAAAAAACTTGCTGTAGTAAACCTATAGGATTAGACAATGACTAAAAACTCAAAAAGTGGCAGTCTGTTTAACAAGGCAGTCTTCAATGAGACCAATAAACAATGATGTGAAGGTTTAATGAACGGTCATAGTATTGTATACAGGGAAGAATAAAGAAGAGGGAACTGAACCATGTTAGTCACATTGGTAAAGGTAGTCAGAAGTGAGGAGAAAAGAGTAACGTAATAAGAAAAAATTAAAACATGACAATTTATTAAAAGATTGTTGAAACAGAAAAACTGGAAGCAAAGAAAACAATAAGTGGGGGAAGATAACAGTTTTCATCATGTCCGTTGCAGGACAGACACAATTCTCAAATTAACAGTATATATTAGATACTACACAGAAGCACTGAATATTGAATAAACTGTGCAAGTGAATGAAAGAACTTTACCATTACACTATTCACTTGCCTAAGACCTGAAAAGCAAAAGAATTGGTGTGTACATCACTCATCTTGAAGTCTTATTAAAGCAAGGATACCATCAGTGCTACTTCTTAATCAACAGGAAGGTTTGCTGTTGGGAAATGTACAGCATTTTATCTTCATGACTTCTCCCATGCCACTCCTAACCTCCCTCCTCTTATGCACCTATCTCTTATTTAGCATGTACTTCTTCTGATATAATAGTTTCAAAAATTACCGGAGCAAGACCGTACATCACATCAAAGTTGTATAAACACCAGACGGACTACTACACATCAACCAAATTTATCCCAGTAACAATTTCAGGAATCTCAGTGTTCACTCTGTGAAGGTGTGTGTGAATGTAGCTCTGTGTGTGAGCTATTTAGTTGATATTTGCACTACATTGTAATTTCCTTGCAATATAGATTCTTTCTGAAATGTGTGTACCACATCATACACAAAGCCAACATTCAATATATAACTCACTCTTATCAGTTTTCTGACCCTGCAGCAATCCAACCCTTTTGCCACCCCAATTGACAGTAATACACACAATGTGGTCATGTTTTCCTAAGATCTCAGCATGTACACTTTTGATAGATCACACAGCTTGTCCTTTAAACTCTGCCATTAATCCTACCCACAGGAGTTGAGCAAGAAGTTTGTTGTCTAGAAAAAACCCACACAAATAGAGATTATGCAATTCAGATGCTGAAAAAGACCTTCTAGCTAGTGGATTTTAAAATTACTAATGCTAGATGCAGAGATGCTAAATGCTGTAATACATGGTAGACACAGAGATGCCACTATGCTATAATAACGTATGCTTAGTATGAGTGACATGGCTTGTAACAAACTATTTAGAAGAAGCTCTGAGAAATATTGCCATGTCTACATGGATATGACTTTAAACAACCCAGCTTGCATAGGATCGATCAAAAAACAGCACTCAAACTTTATATCCTATTGTGCGTTAAGCTCTTCCTAATGACAGATGATTTTTCAGTGTAAATCCTTTCTCATTTCTTTGCACAGTGACCAGTTATCAAACAAACTGAAATGATTTTATAATAAGAAGCCTTTAGGAAAAATAGAGTTTGCAATACTGTCACAGAACATGCTTAAAATTATTAAATTTGTTCTATTTTTAAGTTCATTCACTCACTATCTTTAAAAAATAGGATGCAAATAACTCATTTTCTGGGAAGTGTGGCAAAGGGAGAAATCATTGATTTCTGTTGGAAGCACTTTCACTTACCACTTGTGCTAAAATGAGACTTCCGAGAAGAGTGAATGGGAAGGAAGTACTTTGCACTGACACTGGGGAGAAACACACCTGAAATGGTGCATAGCCATCTGTTTCTTATAGGAGGTAGGTTATGGTGTCAGCAGATAGCACTTCCCCATCCTTTTCCCATTGCTCCCTAACCGACGGAGTTATGCTTTTCTGGGTGTGAAGATCACCACACTTGCCAACTTATTTTTGGCTTTGATTGTACTTGCCCTCTCTAGGGAGACAACCACCCCTTCTTAGAGAAAACGACAGGCTGATTGAAAAGGATATGAGCAAAACTGGAAAATCTACAGAAGCTGTAAACTTTGTCACTAAATGGTTTTGGCAGAGTGTGCACCAGATAGATTCTGGAGGCATATGTCGGCTTCCAGCGCTTACCTTCTTTTTACGTTACCATGATACTGTATTGAGTAGCAGAATTACAGTCCTGAGTGTTCCCAGGATGAGTAATCCCAAAGGGCAAGAGCCGGACTCAAATTCTAAGAGAACTAAAGATTTTTGAGTGTGTGCGCAAATCACTTAGAGGTCATTTTTAGAATTCAGACCTAGTGGAACTAACCTTCTAGACATAAGTATTTTTCTTTGTTCAGGTACAATGTCTTTCAGAATCACAAACAGCTCAGTTACTGGCTGCTTTCAGTTTACCTTACTTTGTCCTTCTTTTTGACAGAAACATTAAGCAACGTTAGCTGAGATTCCTTTCAAGTGAACTGAAATTGTGTGTATAGTGCCCCATGAGGCACAAGAGTTGAATGATTTTCCTGTAGTGAATACCCGTGAATAGACTGATACATCTGGCTTCCAATGTGGAAGTGAATACACGAAGAAGACTTGCTGATCAAACATCTCTGTCACAAGTACTGTAAGAAGGATTTAATGTAAATTGAGAATCCTTTGGAAATAGTATTTTATAAAAACAGAACGCTGTAGCATGAGGTGCTTTATATACTAATGCTATTTAAATGTAGCTGCAAGCCTGCCTGAGAGCTAGGAAAGCTCACTCTCTCCTCTTTAATTTAAATGGGATTTTTTATGGTACAAGCTTTGGAAAGTACTCAGAAATATCTGACTTCTTGGCAGAGAAGTGATGAGTGGATATTAAACACCCATGGATAGGAGGGGATGTTCAGTGATTGGGGCACCTGCATTAAAAAAAAAATTAACCGTTTTAGTTCATCTTCAGGAAGTATTAGTACTTATAATGAATGCTAATTTCATCCCCTGAATGTTTTAGAGACAGGATAATAAAATTACAACAGTAAAGAGGGAGGAAATAAAATGTAAAAGGTAAGAGCTAATTCATTCTTCATGCTAGCTCAGTCCTTGGCCCTTCCTGAACAGACACTGCCAATAGTAACAAATTATGTATAATCATTTTGTGATGTGGACTGTTCACTCGGGACTAAGCTCAAATGACCAAACTTGCAGCCTTGTCTCTTCAACTGTGGATCTGAAGATCAAAGGCCAGAGCTTTATCCACTGAGTCCTCACCTTTATGAGAATAAAACTGCCAGGTGTCCAGAGACAGAGTGGGTGTCAAACAGTGTCATTTTAGACCAATTGTTTTTCAAGTTCTTACAGG
This sequence comes from Sagittarius serpentarius, assembly GCA_034782735.1. Classification (NCBI taxonomy): domain Eukaryota; kingdom Metazoa; phylum Chordata; class Aves; order Accipitriformes; family Sagittariidae; genus Sagittarius; species Sagittarius serpentarius. The sequence goes on along the minus strand of JAVKLA010000054.1, from coordinate 11,810,366 downwards.
ACAGCACATTAGGTTAGAAGCATATTAATCAGTTGTGTCTTCTGAATATTTATTAGCCTGCTCCAGGAAGGATTTTGCAGCTTTTTTTTCTTCCTCACTCAGAACATTTACACCTGATGTAAGTGCAGTAACTTCAATAGAATTAACTCCTGATTTCCAGTAGTGTAAAAAGGGGACACACATTCAACGTAATGTTTATGAATTGCCATCTCTGTTGACAGGAGAAAAGTAATTAAAAAATACCTTAGCATTGAATGTAATTTTAATGTAAAATATTTTACTCTATGAACTGACAAAAATGAAATAATGGCTGATATAACTGATAAAAGTGATACAATTTTGAGTTCTACAGTAATTACAGAAAATCAAAAGAAACTGGTCTGAAAAACGAAAGCTGAAAAGTAACCTTGGGGCATGTTTTTGCTACCTTTATACACAAAAGCCCTAATCCAGAGTCCACAGAAGTTTGCTAAATGGCTCCCATTATCCTAAAGGGGAATTGCTTATGGAATATGGGTGTTACACAAAGAGAGTAAGAATGGAAAAACTCAGTTCTCATAGCTGAAATTACAACTTTTCACTGTTAACTCACTTGATGCTAACATTTTCTTCCTCCTCACAGAACATTATTCTTAACGTGTTTGTCCTGGTTTTGGCTGGGACAGAATTAATTGTCTTCCTAGTAGCTGGTACAGCGCTGTGTTTTGGGTTTAGTATGAGAAGAATGTTGATAACACCCT
>JAVKLA010000054.1:11779831-11809526 GCA_034782735.1 Sagittarius serpentarius | reverse complement strand
CTTTATTGTTGTTATTAGTGTCATTGTTAGTTTCTTCCTTTCTGTTCTGTTAAACTGTTCTTGTCTCAACCCACGAGTTTTACTTTTTTCCAATTCTCTCCCCCATCCCACTGGGTCGGGGGGAAGAGAGTGAGCGAGCGGCAGCATGGTGCTTAGTTGCTGGCTGGGGTTAAACCATGACAGTGGGTTTCTTTAATTGTTTTCTATAGTGCTAAACTATTAAAGAGTCATTGTCTCACATGTTTACCTCTCCCTGAAAAGGGTTATCTCAGTCAAGACTAGTTCCATTAAAAATACTTCCTTAGCTTACAGCACCAGCTATTATATCCCTACAAGTAATACTTTCTAATGCATTAATTCAATGGGAATAAATATGGGCAAATACCAGCCACATGTCTAAACACATTAGCCTTGACTCAACAGAGAGATGGTGACACACTCGAGCAGGCACTGAAAACTGAAGGAACTACTGCAATCCAAAAAGATAATTCATGTCTTGTTACTGGCAGTTACTAAAAGAAATGTCATAGATTTTGTAACTTTTACAACAAAAAGGGCCTATTATTACACATGGGCTTTGTTCTTCTCTTGGAGCTCTAAATTACCTAGGAGCTTATGAGCAGTATCTGTTAACGAACTGCTAAAGGGTATCGGGAGAAATTGTCACCCTGCTAAAGACAGCTGAAAAGTGAGGGACTTTACTGTTGCTTGGAGTGGAAGAGGAAATCTTCAGCACTTCACCAAACTGTGGAGAAAGAATAAGGCACTTTGCAGTTGCATATTCTCCTGTGACAGTATACCAGAGACGGGATATGCTGTGAAATGAGCATGCTGCAAAACAATACTGCAAGGCGAATGAGTGAACTGTCTTCCAAGGAAGCACAATTTGAGAGCTAGTGTTGTGGGCCTAGATCTCTTATCACACTCTCTCTGTTTAGGTTATTCCTTCTCTGAGTATTAAGAGAGGCAGGAATTGGAGGAATACCGAGGCAAAAAGTGAAAACCTTAATAATGCAAAAATAGAAAGCTCTACAAAAAAACCCTACAAATCCTTCAACTACCAATTGCCGGAAAATGGGAGAATATTCTTGGCATATCATTATACTGCCCCATTGCCCCATTTTATTCCTCTTCCCTAGGCACATGCTGTTGGCCACTCTCAAAGATAGGATGCTGGGCCAGAGGAGCCTTCAGACTGACTCAGTCACATCTTCTAATTGATCAGGGCCCAACAGAAAGAAGATTCTGTACAAAAATCAAGACTAGGCATACACACACAACTGCATGGTTAATTCTTCTCAGGGTCTGAATAGTTAAAGCATTCAGATAGAACAGAAGATGCCACAGAACAGAGGACCAGTATTAGCTCATCAAATTCAGCATGATTCATCAAAGAGCAGGAAGTCCAGATTTGGAAATGAGGCTGGGACTGAGTCCACCAGCCAGAGCAATGATAAGCTTAAGTGATGCATGTATAACATCACATTCTCAATAATGTCAAAATACTTTTTGTAATTGTGTGGCAAACTCTCAAGCTTTTGTAGACACTGCATCACAAAGAACTTTGGCTTTCTGGACTAGTTGTACACTCATTTTCTCTGACAAAAGGAAAACGTGGTTTATCTGCTTAGAAACAGAAGAAAGTTGGAGAGAATTAAAATTCTCTTTTACCTCACCCGGTACTGTTTGCTATATGGGAAAAAGCTGTAGAGCAAAGGGAAAGGATCTGTTGCTCTGCTGATTCTCCAGTCCTTTTCTCAGTGACAACAAAAACTGTAACAGCAAAAGGCTTTTTCAGCTGTGGCACTCTGAAGACTGTTTCCATAGGAATCTTGTCCTCATCTCAACGACTTTACAAGACACACACCACTCTTCTCCTTCTGCCACTTCTCTTGCTCTGGCTCCTTTCAGTTACCACTGCTTTCTGCTCCCCACCACACAGCAGACTCGCAGGTCCTCCACCTGGGTAGCAACGCTAGTGCTAGCAGCAGCTGACACCCTTGCTCCCACTCACAAGCTCACCTCAGCATTACTGCTTGCTCTGTCGGCACATAAACAAGACAGGTCTGCATTCTAGCTTGGTACTGGATCTTTGGATTTAGTCTATCATATACCTAATTCTAATCACCATTGTAAGACAAAGACCAACTGCAAAATTCCTTGGAAGGTTGAAAATACCAATGACAGGAATCATGCAACAAGATGTTCCAACAAATGTGGGCTCTTCATACCAGCTTCTACAAAGTGCCATCGATGTATTCAGTGATTCTACCTTTCATGGACTTTAAAGGCCATTTGTCAGCACTTTCCAAAGGATGGCCCTTACTACAAACATCAGCCTTGCGAATATGACAAAGAGCAGAAGTAAGAACCTATTCAACTATAGTGAATTTTAATACAGAAAGGGGAACTAAGAGATATAAAAGGATAAACTACATAGGGAAACACGTTTATAATAGAAAACCACATTTAATAAATAGTTCATTTATTAATGACAACTAAAAAAGAGGATCATTACCACTGTAGTGGAAATAGCATACTGTGATTATGGACTAATAAGAAAAACTTAATTATTATAAGTTTCATGTCTCAATAAGAAATTACAATGTAGTTCAAGATAAAACAGATAAAAAAAATGAAAAAAATACATCTTCACTGTTATTTCTATTGTGTTACCAACAAGAAATGACAAGAAACATTCTTAACAAAGGCAAAGCTTTGTTAAATAAGTACGGGAATTTTCGTCACGTTCATCAGGAAGTCAGAATTTATCAGACTGTTAAGGTAAAAACAGACAAGGAAAATATTGTGTTATATACATAAATTTTAAAATCTGAAATATAGAAAATCTTGTTTTAAAAATGGAATTTAGTTTGGAAGCCCCACAGTTGCCACCTGCCAGATTTCTTTCTTGCTGTTTTTGATACTGGAATCTCTTGCAGGAAGCAACCAGTAGGTGGAGCAGAAAACATAACTTACCATGTGGTAAGAAGGGCACGGGCTTGACTGTTGGCGGGGTTTAATAATTATGGGAATCACGCAGGAGAAATTTCCTTCAAACAAAAGAAGCTCACGTGTGTAAGACTTTGCTTGACTAGTTATTGATACTACTGGCATATAGAGCAAGTTGATTAAAAGCTCAGTATTTCATAACCAGGAAGTTTTAGAGCTCATGTTTTATTTCTCCAGACATTATTTGGCAACTAACTTAATTTGAATCGAATAAAAATTTCCTTTCTTTCATCAAGTCCACTCTTATGCCTACAAATACGGTTATATTTGTGTTGCATGGATATTACTGGTACTACAGAAAAAAATACATGTAGCTTTTTTTTAGTAAAGCAAAAAACTGTGTTTTGAAGTTGGCAGGATGCAGAACATTGTACTTTCTCAGAAAGACAGTCAATAATTATATTATTAATGTAAATTATTAATATATATTATGAATAACAGCAAATTAACATTACTATTGGCAGTAATTATTGATTATGCATATTTCCTAACTTGTTTAACTTCCTTTTCTTTAAACTTCTTTGCTAAAATACTAACATTCTTTTATTCAAATGAACTGCTTAGTTCTTATGTGGATTAAAATGTTTGTGTAAATGCAATCTATTTCTATGAGTAGCAGTAGGAAATGTCATACTTGGGTAAGTTTGTATGGCAAAATACACTCAGTCAACTGTTTGCAAAAAATACAGGAAAATTGTAAAGTATAGTACAATACCATACATTTTTTATTGTCCAGTGATTTCCCTGAGTGTCAGTTTCATAGCAATGGTACTCAGTACACACACATCCCCCCGCAGAAAGGCAGGGAACTGCAGACAAAAGAACTTAAATGAAGGTATGCCTATATAATATTTTGTAGGCAGATCAAACTCCTTGTTCGTGAGTGTAAAGCACGCACACCCTTATTCTGCCCATATTTTGAGCTGACCAGGAGCTGTGTAACTGCATTAATTCTTGAGCTAATATACCGTGGCTCTCAACAGGGCTAATTAGTTTGGGTTCAGCCCCATGTTATAGCTCCAGATTGGCTTGGAAAGTAATCAAAGCAAGCTCACATCTGTCTCTATAAGACCATGTGTATATACCTGGTATGAGCAACAACAAATAATGCATACTAATTCAGAGTTTGATATCCATTTCTTCCTCTTTTTTTTTTCTTTATAATGGTAACAGTTTATGGAAGAAAGAAATGCTTGAATAGCAAGTGAATTCATGAAAAAGACAAAACATGTTGACTTCAACATAAGCCATACATGCTAGACACCCCTGTACATTCATGACACTGGCATTCTTAAGTTTTACTTTTTGAAATGCAAAACAATGCTAGCAATTAGGAATGGGCACAACCTTATATACATATATGTAGTCTGTGGAATAAGAAGAGCAAATTCTGCAAGCAATGAAGGATTCATAGACTTTAAGGCCAGAAAGGATCACTGTGTCTTCTGCTACACTGTGCAATGCTACGACGTTTGATCATCTCCCTGTTTAACCTCTAACACACTTCTGAGATGGGTTTCTGGGCTTCAGCTTGTAGGGGGTCGAGAATGGAACTTGACATGCTTTTCTTTACTGAAATTGAGGAGCAACAACTCCTTAATTCCTTTCTGTCAATAAGAAGACAATTCTGTCTCACCGGTTTTGCCTGTAGTAAACCAAAAAGATTCAAAACTATAGCATATATTTGAAACAACTATTGCAAATACAGATTTTGTGACGCTGTCCACATAACCTGCCTGAACATCTCCAGCCTTGATGCATGAGGTGGCTCAGCTCCATCAATGCACCTCTTTATGCATGGCAGGAAGGGGAGGAGATTGCACCAAACTTTAGCAGATCATCTCTGCAACTTCTTGTGCTTTAGTTAATACACGATTCTACAATAAATCCAGCTCATCAACCTCCTCTTTTCATTTGCTACGCCTCCTGCTTACAATTATGTTTTTTCCTTAACTCACTCAAAACTGTTGACTTTGGCTGCCTGTTTCTACTGAGACATGAATGAACCTTGCTCAGTAATCCAATTAACTATCCTTTGAAGACAGCAAGACAAGTTGTAGTCAGATCAGAAGAAAGGCATATAGAGAGTAAAAATGTCAGACACAGAACATCAAACCAGTAAATTCTGCACTGAAATAATTTCCCCTGTATCTTAGCAAGATATCAAATTCTGTAACTGTGCAATTGTGGAATACAGACTTTGATTGCAGTAAGTAATTTACTTCATATGTATCTTTGCTGGTTTTCAGGTTGTCTGTAGGTGTTGCATTGATTTACACTCGTTCATGTTTCGAAATACTACCTGCAAAAGAAGATGGTTCTTGAAGGACAGTTCTGTGATAAAGAATTCTGTGGGCTCTGAGTCCCAGTATTCACAAACCATCTCAGTAAGCAAACTCAAGCATATTTTTGTTCTGCAAAATACTGGTAGCTGTGGAATTCTGTACAATTAGAAACCCAAATTCATTAGAACATAATAGTTAATGCTGCCATCTACCAGCAGTCCTCCAGGTGGATGGCTGAAATAAGGCACTACTTGCCATTCCTTAAACATGCGTCACAGCTTGCTAAGCCAGAATCATCAGAAGTGAACTAAGTTTACTAAAATCTTTTTAGATCACAGGTCACTCAATGTCTCTAACCAGCCAATTTTCGTACTCCAGGTAAACATATTAATGGTTATGCATTTATTTACATAAATTGTTCTGTTCAAAACAAGAATTCCCAATTTTCTACAGTTTAAAACAATGTAAAAACACTGCACAAATTATTCTTGATATTCTAGATCTACATCTGGACAAATGAATTATTGTGAGCTAATTTCAATTATTAACTAGCTGCCCTCTCTAGAAGCTGCTCAGAATACTTTTTATGTTATTTTTTAACTAATATTTTACTACACTGGTTTTTTTGCAAATAAAATTACTTAAATTTGATTTACAAATTGTGTTTTCATAACTACAGCTAATTAAACTATATTTGTATTTATTGGATAGATCACAAATGGTTCCCAAACAGAGGGAACAATCAAATATTCTGTCACTAAGCGTCACGGTATTTTTCCTGCGTTCTTTAGGATTAACATTTCTTACACACAGGTTATAATTAACAACCTATGAAAAGCAAGCACTTAGTTCATACTAGCATACCATGATTGCACGTTAATTCCTTATTCACATGAAGAACAACCAGTCACCAAATATTTATGGTCACAAAATCTTTTTTTTTTTTTTTTTACAAAAGGGGGCTAAAAAGGTAAACCCACAAGCTTTACCAACCATATCAGTTTTGTATAAAATTTTTGAAAAAAATACCTCTTTTATCAATACAAAACAAATTAATCAGTAAATATTTAAAATTTATGAGGCATTCCTATTTGAAAACAATCATGCTAAATAAGCTGATTCAGGCAGTTCTAGGAAAAGCTTTAGCTGAAAACCTGCATTTACAATCTGTCCTAAAAACAAGCAGAACACAGCATCAATCCAAGCATTAGCTCAATTAAAAAAAGGAAAAAAAATGAAATCCCTTCTCAGCTTAATAACTTGTTAGTTCTTGACAAGTGCAACAACACAACAATAAGCCAGTCAAAATGAGTTTTTAAAGCGAGGTTATGCCCTTCGTGTTGTGTTATCACAGTGGCAGATCAAACTGCTGACTTGGACTCTTTCTGCCAGCACTGCTGATGCTGCCTCTATGAAGCTGCTGTCACGGAATAGTCATGGTACCTGCTCTTGCCTATAGAAAAGCACTAAATTGAACTCGAAGTAGTGTCTTTGTGATATCTTTTCAACAAGTCATGTCCCATTCAGCCTGCTAGTTTATCTCTGTCAGGCTGGGGGCCCAAGTGGTTTGCATGAGCTGTCAGGGACAGGTATACCAACCTGCTCAGTGCTAAGGAGGTAATGCATCTTTCGGGCTTGGTATTTCTTTTCCTTTTCTTTCTTTTCTAGGTCTTTCCTTTTCTCTTCATTTTCCTTCATTTCTGTATACTTTTGGAGTTCACTCCTGTAATAAAACAAGTCTGCTAATTATATTACAACAATAAAAGACGTGCTAATGTTTTATTTTACTTTAACCCTTCTGTAGCTTCACAGTGTTCTGCTATTATGTATTAGCAGTATACTGACACCACTGAAATGCAAAACTACAGTTCATTCAGTTCCACAGCAGCAGGATTCTACATGGGTATAACTGTGAAGAAATAGGATTAAAATTATAAAAACTATGGAGAGTATATTAGTTCATATTGCTTACTCTTTCAAAGAATATGTCAACCTATGTATTTTTATAGCTTGACAATATAGCATTCATAGATGCCCTTTCTTTGTCTTTAAGAGTCATTTTAGTTTGAATTTCTCTAAGCAGAAGTTATTATAATTTAGTGACTTTCCTTCAAATCACTTTAAAATAAAAGTTGCTCACTTATGTTTCAGCTAGTGCCTTGCAACACCTCCTTCTGATCTGCAAACAGGGGAGACCTTATGGAATAAGAAAGGATAGTAGACACAGGATAAGAGTTGACATTCACTCCTTTTGTAAGGTTGAGAATGCAGGCATAGAGAAGAACTGGATGTAAACCTTCTATGCGTGCAACGTCCTTAAGAGGAATTTCCATAGCATTAGGCTTCTTGCACAGGTCACTTTCTGCTCTGGTCTGATAGCAGTGGAATGGCCACCACAAGAAACAGCAATGTAACTGCCTCATGAGCCTCTGCATGACAGAGGTTTGCAAATGCATAGTGTCATCTAAATGGGTGGGTCTGTATATTCAATAGGTCATAGAAAATTCTTCCCTCGTAGAAGAAATAAGGAACTGTACATAATACCAGCTCTCAAAGAATGAAGAAAACTCATGATTTTAACTGAATGTTCAGAGGAAAACTTTAACAGAAAATGGGTGTTGATTTCCTCCTTAATGGCTTTTTTTCATAGAGCCAGGCTTGCCATAAATTATGCAAACAGAGGAGTGAATTACTGTTCTATAAGCAACAACGAAATTCCGTGCTATTGTGCACAGCGCACGTGTATGGAATTTTTTTGACTCATTTAAAAAAGGTTAGTTTGATTAACATTTGTTATTTTTGTTATTAAGAAATGGCTAGTTCAAATTAACCTGTGTGCCAAAGACACCAAGCATATTCAGTCAAGCATTTAGATTGTTTAAAAGTTAATTGAGTAGATTCTAGTTTTTATTTTTTTTAAGCATGTGTATATATGATAAAATAAAAAGTAAAGAAAAACATACTGTTCACGTATCTGGATAATTCAAATATCCCCGCAAAACAGATTATTTAGAGAGGTCCACATTAATAGTCTCAGTTGTTTCAATGAGTACCAAGTAAGACACTCTAGGACAAGGGTCAAATCCTGTCAAAATATGCACATGAATATGTTTGCTGATATGCATAATCCCGTGGGAAAGTCATATTGCTCCTGAAAGTGTTTTTAAGATTGTGACTCAGACTTATTCTTAATATTTTAATTATCATAATGTTAAATTAGTCCATGAAAATATGTGAAAGAGCAGTAATTGCTTTATAAATATGAACACTATGAAATCACATTCTTAAATACAAGCTGCAATGTAGAATTTTTATTTGTTTAATGCTATCTTTCAAATTTTTATCAAGTAAAATAAGTAAAATACTAAGTAATTAAACATGTTTTATTTCAAATGTAGATGAAAAATAGAAGGAAAAGGAAATAAATTAAAGATCAGAAAAGATGTATAGGTCTGTTTCAATCTCTGGAAATATTTTTTGTTGCAGTTTACTGTTAAAGGCTGCTAATACAATATTTCATACAAGGTTACTTATGAAGCACACTGACGTTTAAAAATCACCATGCTATGCTTTTGCAGCAGTGTAATTTTTTTCCAACATAAGATTAAATTGCAAAATAAATGAATTACTTAGAGTGGCATGGCCCCCATTTTGCCACCCTTCTCTTGAAAATTGCTTATTAATATGAAAAAAGAAGTTGGAAAATAGCCTGTTTTACTTTATGCATAGCGTTTCGGGGCCTCAAAGCCTGCAGAGCTGGACTAGCTGCACATTTTAGATTGTGTTGGCAAGCAGGGACGATGACCTTTCTGACCTGCATCTCAAGGCTATTATTAATCGCTAAGTAACCTGGTAAAGCCAAACAAATTTGTTTCCATTGAAAGGATCTCTATCTGTGTCTGAGAATTTGTGCTGTACCAAACAAACCTCATTAACTGTGTCCATTTTTGACAAAGAACTAGGAGTTGGAGAGATTGGCGACCTTTCTTTGTCCTTAAAGTACAGATTTCAGAGTCACTGCATGTAGGTACATAAGCATTTTCGCTTGGAAACTCTTTGTTCTATATCAATCAATCATAAACAAATGAATAAATAGACAATGCATATAGTATCAACTTTGTTCTTTTATGCCACTTTACCTTCAATATCAGAGTGTATGATCCATGTTTTACATATTTAATACTATTTCTTGTTCCTTTTTGATTACAGAGTCCTCTATTCATCTTTAGTACCGCTATCTATAACTGAAGAAATGTCTATCAACATGTTACTACAGTTTATTCATGTTCTTATATACTCATGTACTTCTTCCCAAAGGTGGATATGGAAGCTTTGTTATTTAGAACACAACTGGTGATGAAAACCCCCAAATAATGATAAAAATATAAATTTGTATTACAGATGCAATGATAAAGGGATGCAAAATGCTTTCCATTGTCATTTATCTGAATTTAACAGATTACTTTGAATGCATGATTAATAATTTTATTTGGTGAAATTAAATGAAGTCTAAAATACTTGAAGTTCAATGTAATTCATGATCCTTTTAGACAGTACTATCATCCAAATCATCGTGATCCTTCCTGATTATCACACATCCTCACTAATGCTGTAGCATAATCCATTTAAAAGTTTGAGTTTTTATAAGCAGTTACAAATAATTTTCAACACACTTTTGCAGCCTACACATTTTGTCCATTGCGCTAAAATATTTCTATCCTGTATTATACTGCTCTGTACAGTTGTACGGAACATGCAGACAATTCTGCCTCAGGGATAATAGCTCCCAAGATGATTCTTTCCTGAGAGGCAGTACAAATAAGGGGTATGTAGTAGTCCAAACATTGCTTGACTGGAAAGCATAGGTGTTTTAGCATAAATATAGATCTATTCTAAAGCTATTTGAACCTGAAACTTTCATCTCTTTTACCATAATTTCAAGAATTTGAATAGGAGCAGCAAAAGCAGAGAATCTAAAAGTAGTTGGATATGAGTACACTATTTTTTCACACCTTAGTAGATCAATACTAACACTTACTTAATGCTCTGTGCAGGGGGTTTCACTGTGACCACACGGAAAAATGTGTATAAGCATAAGTGATACTAAAGACATAAACTTAGACTTCCAAATAGAGTTAGACTTCCACATAGCTTACATATAAATGTGTTTATTGAGAGGTGTCATGCTCGTGATCTGCTACATGTATGCCTTCCCAGAAAAAATAAATCCAAATTCCATTAAAGACAATTGAAAATTCATTGAAATTAAATGATCTTTGAATTAAACTCTTACACTTACTGCTAGCCTTCTCTTTGTTCATACATACCTTAGGTTCATTGAGCAATAGTTAGCACAATTTTCTTGGGACTACATGATATTATGAATACTAGCTGTGATGCATGATACTCTGTGGACTCTGGATCAAATTTGCTTCACGACGAACCTTTCATGGTTCAGTGAGAAGTGGGAGAATTGAATATGGGCAAATTGTTTGGCTTGCATTTTTAAAGCTTCACCAAATTTTTTTGGGAGAAAGAGTTCTGTAAATGCAAAACATGTTTCAGGTTAATTAATAATCTTGTTCTATTTTTATAGATGATCTGTCTGTTACATGGCTCATAGGTGGAATAGTACTGCTTTTTAAACTGTTATAACTGAAAAAGTGGGTAATTTTTTTTAGCACATAAACTTTTCATTATCTTAAAGCTTATCTCAGTATATTAACAGCACCTACTGTATCTTTCTACAAACCTGGCTTCCCATATAAGCAATCAGAGTTTCTCCCACACAGATTTTTATGGAATATCATTGTAGAGGAAATACATGTAAATTTTGACAAATATAGTGCCTTATCATGATCTGAAAATTGTTCAGCAAATCAGAAGAATATCAACATTTATTAGCGCAAGTTTAGGATGCATTCTTTTGTTAAAAAAGTGAATAACCTGGGTAACACAAAGTGTGTTTTCCTTGTCATAGGGAATGTTTCCGGTAACTGAAAACAGGCATAGGTTTATCAACATATGTGCTCAAAGCGCACAATTAAAGATGATCTTGTGTAACAAATCTGTGAAGTAGCTATTGGTTTGTTAATGATAAAATTATTTGCTTTATATAGTTTGAAATAAAACGTTTTCATATGACAAGGTAAGTTATTGTTATTCTGATACTTCATTATGCAGTAGACAGTGGCGTTGGTTCCAGCTATGAGATGCAAATTCCGTTGACAGTGCTCCTGCTGTCTGTATAAAGGTTAAAAATACACATATAATATTGTTCCTGGCACTTTTGAAAAGGTCTTCAAGTGATGATTTCAGCAATATAAAGATTTTAATAATTCTGCTTAGAACTGCATCATTTTACAAATTCACACATTTATTCACAAATTCACATTTATTGAACTTTATCAAACTATTGTATTCTGTTTACATTTTCACTGGCATTCTGTGGTTCTTCGACCAGAAAGCCATAAAATTATACATAATATTAACTAAAGTAATGGGCATCTGAGAAAATCAATAATTAGTATAGTTGTCTGGAGTACCTAGAAAGAGTATAAAGTTATTATGATTTTTAAACAGTTAGACCCCAAATCATAAAATTCCTGCAACATAGGCAGTAGGCAACCTTAGCATAAATGGAGATAACCTAAATCAATTTTATCTTCCTGACTATATATCATCCTCCCTGCTCAAATACAGAATATGGAAGTGAAAATGAAATTAGTGGGACAATACTTTTGGTACACCACTGCATGCCACTTGATTTCACATCACATTGGTGTAGGTGAGAATGGAATATGACCTGCCATGATAATATCATTTGACTTAATCTATTATATTTGGGAAAAAATGAAATATACATATAGACTAGCCTAGGATGTAAAAATAGTTTAGAGTGCTCTGTACTTTAAAGGCAAAGTTCTAACAGAACACACATACTACATACTTATGTTAGAGCTATGTACTGTCAGACAGCTTGATCATTCTCAAGCTTTTTCTGATTTTTTGAACGAACTTGTTCAGATTTACTGAGCAGAATAGAGCAGCTCTGTAACCCCCCTACTCCCCTCTACCATGATGTATACTACCACAAATGGGTGTCCAAAATTTTTACTAATTTTAAATGTGAATGTTTACATCAATCCATTTGACAATTTAATCATGACACTCTCTTAAAAATCTGGAGGAATAGTACTGCTCTGTCATTGCAGTGCATTGAACAGAAACTAATATGACTCTTAGGAAGGAAAAAATTTAAAAAAATAAAGTTAATCTGTAGGCATGCAAAAACACCCTATAGTTTCTATTATTAATTTTACAGAATGAAATTCTTAATGCCTTAAAATCCCATTATAATTTGTGCATAGTATAACATACTCCGCCCATCATTCCTTAATCACATAGCGTATACTGCCAATGGAATTAAGTGACATACCAGTTCAACTGTCAAGGTCCACAATGTGATCAATATACTACTCAGGAAATGTGATGAACATAGTGGTGAAGGGCATACAGTGAATAAATACCTTGTGCAGATCAGGAGATCAGCACACAGCATGTACCAGAAGATAGGAAAGAACAGACTGATGCATCCTTCTTATCCTTCCAGTTTCCACTGCTGCACAGCTACTCAAGAGACCACAACGGCTATTCAAAAAGCAATTGCAGAGCCAGTTTATAACTAAAAAGGGAGTATTCTCCCTAATCCATTATACAGAATCTTCTAATTAAGGTTTCAATAACAATCCATACAGAATTTTTCCTCACACCTGTTTAAAACCTACTTTTTTGGCAATATATAATCTTTTTTAATTATTTCATTTTCTGGAAACATGCAAATTTATTGGACCAAATGTTTTTCCCTTGTGTGTATAAATCCTTATGCTGAATTCAGTTCATACTCATTGGCAGCACAAAATGCTTTGAAGTTAAAAATAATTTTTGTAAAAAAAGGTCCGATCTAAACAATGATGTTTTGCTAGCTTAACTATTTTGATTTAATTAAACTGCAAACCCCACCCATTACGGATGTGGCATAAAAGTAAATAACTACAACACTGAAGCTTCTGTTGGCTGAGGAAATGGATCCAACCTCATTCATACTCAGGTCTATACTACTAAAGCTAACCATAACAGGAAAAATATTTTCACTCCATGTCTGTTTGCTATTGAATCCTTCATGGTAAATCAGCCTGATTGATTAACTTAAACAGTGGAATTAGTATTTGGGGTTAACAAAGCTGATCTGGCCCAGAATGGATAACAGAGCCCTACCACAAATTATTCTGATAGCAGTTTAGCAGCAGTGGTCATTTCTAGCACAATGTCAGCGCTAAGCTGCTAAGAGAGCAGTCATGTTCTTAATTTTTCCAGCAACGTATGAAAGAGGATGTCTAACCACAGCCAAATACCATTGAAAATTTTCTAGTGAATGTCATGGGAAAGTATCTGTTATCTTCCGGCACTGCAGTTCCCAGAAGACTGTATATGCTACCATCTGCACAGTAACAACTAGAGGAAAGCACACTGCTACGTTTTGCTACAGTTAAGCCGTTCCCAGTACTAGAATGAACTCATTTAAGCTAACTGTTATCTCTCTGCTGCAGTACAGGACAATGTAAACATATCTGTATTCCTTTTACTTTAATATATGTTACTTGGCAACATTTACAATATTCAACATTCTGTGTTGTAGAAAGCAAGCATGACGTTAGAACTTCTTAAAGGTCATCAGCTGAGTTGATTTTCCTTCTCAGGGTATTATGAAACAACTTGACGGAGGTCTATTCCCTGACTCACATTTTTCACTTACTTTCATATAAAAGTCTGCACGTTTGCAAATAAAATGGTACACTTTGTTCACATTAAACAGGTTTTACAATGGCAAGGAAGGGAGAGCTTTTACGTATTGACCCATTACATATAGCAGAGCAGTAATGCCAAATCTCACAACTTCACAGTGATTTTCACGTTACCTGATGGTATTCTCAAATTCCATATTCATGGACTGATGTTACCACTTTAGCATCTATGACGTCATTTTTAATGAAGCATAAAACATTATGAAAGATACAGCAAATGAGTATATTTTTTATATAGCCAATGCAATTATTTTGGGAGAGATCTGATGCATTTTTAAGTACTGCAGTGCTACTTTTAAGTATGTGATTTCACAGCAATGGCTAATTGCCAAACTGAAATTATCAACTAGGTCCCAATTTTCAGAAGTAATCAACACCCCAAAAAATCAGGCATTTTTTAGTATGGCATGCAAGAAATTACACTCAGAATTAAAGTCTATTCTCTGAAATTTGGGTTCTACCATATAAACCAGACTACATTTAATTACAGTTTTAGGCATCCAGTTATTCATGCCTGAAGAGTACATCCAACATCTAGATTCTATTGTCTATACCTAAGCACATAATTTTCTGATCTGGATACTGGATCTCTTCTTGAGTAGCCAAGCACAATGCTAGATGGTGGTGAGGCCTCCCACCACCAAGTACAAGTAGGCTAATGAGTGCTGCATCATTTTGGGTGTCATGCAAGCTGAAAGATCAAATTAGTTTGTTAGATGAGTCTGTAAACATTTTGCAATCAGCTAGTTAATTGGACAAGAAAAGAATAGCCTACTTGGAGAAAAGAGGTGGAAAATGTTGCTTTCTTGAAATACTTTGTCGTGTTGATTTGGTTTGAAGGCAGTAGGAACTATGAAGTTCAAGGTAAAACACTGGGATTTAGCTTCACTGTCAAGGATAAACAACTTAGTGGATTTATGTA
This sequence comes from Sagittarius serpentarius, assembly GCA_034782735.1. Taxonomy (NCBI): domain Eukaryota; kingdom Metazoa; phylum Chordata; class Aves; order Accipitriformes; family Sagittariidae; genus Sagittarius; species Sagittarius serpentarius. Next base: position 11,794,443 of record JAVKLA010000054.1, on the reverse strand, counting down.
ATTATGCCTACAAGGTGAAGAGTCTGAAGAATTTGAAAGGGGGATAATAATAAGTAAAAGTTTCCACAGCTTAAAAAAAAGTCATGCTCACAGTATGAGGAACTATGGCTTTTAAAGGGGGTATTCTGAGCAGGATTCATAGAGATGAAGAAGTTCTTTAATGATACTGTGATGAAAAGGTATAGAAATCAATGCATAAGCTGACGATACATAAGAAGGAAAACAACCTTATTTTTTTTTAAATTTCTTATGCACCATAACTGTGTTGAGTTCTGATGCTGATAGTATTTTCAAGGATGTTTGCAAGTCTGTCCAAAACGGTCACAAAAATTATTTTAAGCAGAGAGACAATGTCTTGCAGTGTCCTTCATTTTTTATGCTTAGCACAAATACTAAAAGGTGGCTAGATTAATACATGGATTCTGAATAGTAAAGGAGTTTTCAGTCTAGTAGGGGAGGATATAAGAAGAAGTAATGGTTCAAAGATATAATAAAACTATTTTAATGGGGAAATATGGGACATACTTTCAACACCAAAGGTAATTAACTCCTGGAGTAGAATAAAAAGGGTATTTTCTGTCTTTTGATGTTCTTAAATCAAGACTAGGTTGTTCAGCCAAAGCTTAACGGGCTTTTCATAGTTGTTGTTATAAATTTGTTATTGATAGATATGATACCAGTGATAGATCTGAAGTCAGACTAGACCATCTGATTCAGAATAATATTATTTTGAGCATCATCAGAAAAAAACCCAAAACACTTTTTGTGTTATTCCTCATTACTGTTCTAGATTGTAAAAATGGAAGACAATTAGTTTTTCCATTTTCTTCTCTGGGTTAATATTAAGAGAACGAACTCTTCTTAGATAACAGAAGGGTCTATTTATAATGATCTAGAAAATCCAAAAATAACTAACTGAGACTTAATTTTTTTTTTTAAATCCCTTTTTTCATTTTGAACACTTTTCTTTAAAACAAAAAAAAGTGATTATGAGAGACTCTATACTGCTTCACATCTCATGCAATTCTATGCTACTTGATGCAATATTATAGGATACACCAATATAAAGGGAAGGACCATAATTATCCACCATAAGAAAATCTGAAATCTCAAAGAAAGATCAATAAGCCTTCACATCCTCAGTCAAAAATCAGATCATGAACTTACAAAAATGCAACGCATAGGTACCACACTTCTAATAACAAAACAGAATTGTGGTGTGGCTCTTTTTAAAGGTCTTCACCACTGTAGTATCTATTTCTCCCACATAAATGGGAAATGAGAAAGGCAGTCTACCCTCAAAACCCTTCCATTGGGTAAGGCAGTGCCAAAGAACACCTTACTTAGTTAGGTCTTCCTTAATATTCCTGTTCTCTCTGAGCATTTTGTTAAATTGTGAGGTATGCTGCTTATTTAATAAGGAATTATGAAGTATGTGAGAGCAGCCGACGGCAATTTTCTAGTTGCACTCAGACACAGTATTTACATTATGATAAAAAAAAAGGGGTGTTAAATCAAATGGACTGTTGGGTGTTAATTAAAAAAAAAATTGACACGGCTTTTGTTTTTCTTTTATTTCTTTGGACAACTCAAAAATAAATTATATTCCAGCACATTCTGGAAAAGCTGTATGTGTAAATTAAGCACTCACTGATGTATCTGTAGATACACTCGCATATGAGTTGGAATATCTGGATAGCATACAGCAAGCATAGTTACATCAACATTTGTATACAAATTGCTTCTACAAATAAAAGAAATATCTAATTTTCTAATGTAACACATAAATTCATGCATTTAAATTTTATGTTTCATTATTAAACTGAAAATTGCACAGCAAAAAGAAACATCATGCTGTTTTAATGACAAAAGAATTGCTTTAAGTGAGTTGAGTAAATGGCACATAAAATTTGTCATACTTCTAATGACCTGAACAGCTGAAATGACTAGTTCTCCAAAAGGCACATGAAAAATATTTATACACTTTTTCATGAGTGGTAGAGCTCTTCCCTGATAACCTAGTACAGCCTGTATATAGATGGCCTGTCATGTCTCTACAATTAGATAAAACCAGAACTGCTATAATTTAATCAGTTACAACCTGAAAATTATATTTTGAAAATCAAGTTTATTAATATGTAATCTTTAGGTAATCATATTTATCCTCCTAATTTACACAATATTTATGATACTCTACATGTCCTTGAAATAGGGAACAGGGACACTACACTATGAAAAAGTGGCCTAGCTGCTGGAGTTCATAAATTTTGTTCAGCTTTGGATGACTTCAAAGAATTGCCATGTAAGAAAAGCCTTACAGAGGGAATTTATCTGATTATGGCAGTAATAATTACCCAGCTGTTTATTGCAGATAGAGAAATAATTCATGTAGGCAATAGGCCGTGGTGGCAATGACACTCCGCATTTAGTAAATATGCAAACTGTTCACTTCTAATTAACCAAGCTAGAGGATGCCCTTATTAAATGTATAAACTAAAAGTGCCTTCCTGACAAGTGATGAATTGTTACATTGCACAAACTCTTGCCACAGAATTACTGGAGTGAACTTGGGGCTTAACTTCATTAAGAGATCTTGTGGGATAGTTAAATGAGGATGGACAGCATAACAAGACCTACCTGACAGTCAATGATATGTTAGAGCCTAATGAAACTGTACCTCTTCCCCTTTCCTACTTATTTTACAGTGAGGATCCTACTTCAGACAAAATACAAGACTGTGAAGTCTGTCTATATAAGACAATTAAAATGCTAAGATTAGTCAGTCTTCGTCTGCAGAAAATGTTTTATGAGCTGTCAGTAATTCTAACAGACCTATTTCAAAATAAAAAATCTATCCAGACACTGCAGTGCCTTCAAAGCTCACAGGTATAAAGCTATTGTTATTCTACAATACTATGTTGTCACACCTGTTTTATTCTACCTTCACCAAGAGCGATCAGCTACACCACAGACTATTTGGTCCAATGAGTGAATGCAAGGATCTCAAATTTCTACACACTCAGATTAAACATTTTCCTTTGGATACAAGTGAAATAAAGCTTAATGTTTAATCTGTTACTCCTAATGGTGTGTTTAGAGCTACAGAAAAATACATGAGAAAATATAGCCTTCATATTTTTAAAGACTACCATTTACCCAGTTACTTATGTTACAATATTCAAGTTTGTCTGCAAAACTTGATCTATATCACACAGAACTAGCTAAAAACATGGTAGGACTGCTTTCACCACTTGCTCAAGAGAGATATGAATAGAATAAGGCACAAAAGATATGTCTTGCTGAATCTTCATTGGAAATTCAGCTTACTGTGTAATCATAATGGTTTCTACCTTAATCTCACTTTATTCAGAAAGTGCTTTCCTATGGAGTTAAAACAGGGTATTGCCAGCTCTATAGCTTTAGCCAGCTAATTTCAATTTCATGATAAAACTAAAAAGACAAAAAGTCCATCTAAAATGTCTTGTTTTGCAAAATGCATTATTAAAAGCCTATAGGTATATAAGCATATATGCTGTATAAAAGCATATTTGTAAATGAAGCTGTGTTAATATGTATAAAGGTAGGCAAAGAGAAGACCTAAAAATGGACTGACTTGTCAAAGAGAGGTTTTATGCTCAGAATCTGTGAAGAAAGCTGGATTTATGGACAACATGTTTAGGAAGGAACAACCATCACAAAATACATGATGGTAGAGAATATTTTAAACAGATGTGAGTCTCTTTAAAATGTATCATTTTAAAGCTTTTCTCTGGTCTAACTCCCACTTAAGTCAATATAAGCATCTTAATATTGTTCAATGGAAACTAGGTCAAATCACAGAGAAGAATCAAATAGCTCATTTTTTATATCTTACTCATCCTAACAACAGGTTTGTAGCTATGGAAGTACTCTGGGATCCTCAGTGGATTACAGTTGTAAGTTTCCTACAAGATCCAGCAGTTATACCTAAAATCCTCTGGAAAAGGCATAGATGTCTCAAATTATGTGCCCTACCACTCAAAATTAATATTTAAATAACAGAAAGCATCTTTGGAACTTTTCTCTATTTCCATGGCTCCCAAAGAAAACTGACAGGATTTTACACTCAGAAAATTCTAATTATAGGTAAATAAGTTAAAAAGCATAATGTATTTCATCTAGATATCTTTGAAGATAAGGAAAAGAAGACAGGTTGAAGATAAATTAGTTAATTAAACATCAAGTGAAAGACAACATTACAAAAATGAGGTTTTTATTGTTGCAAGAATTCCAAGGAGCTGTCTGAAAGGCTTTGGCACTAATTGAAAATAGACTACAGAATCAATTGCTTCTGCAGTCAATGAGAAGGAACATTTTAATTGAATTATAAGACAATATATACATTCTTCAAAACACTTTGACACTTGAGAAAATGGCCAGCACCTGGTCTTATCTTTATCAGAAAGGAACAGACAGATGGAGGCTGAGCAAGTTCTACTCATATTACTATGACAACAGATGATTTATTTCAAGCCGACTTCACACAAAATAGCAACACCTAAAAAGTTTTAAGCAGCAAAGTACTTGTTGTGTTAAAAGTAAACAGACCTCAGTAATGCTCTAGTAATCAAGAATTAGCCAGATGCTCTTACTTTTTTCAGTACTACATGCTCAGGCATATTTGCAGAAAAGCTAAACATTGGATTAGATCACCAGCAACATGTAACTACTGTATTTCACTGGTCATTAAGATGATAAAAAATCAGACTGCACAAAGGATTTGTGAATATACATATTGCCAAAGAAGTGATTTTTATCACTTTGCATTATCTATTTCCCTGACATTGCCTGAAGACAAAAAAGCTTTAATATGAATGTCATACTAAATCTGCTGATAGAACAGCTACTCAAACTTGGATGAAAGTCACACTCTTCAGGGCTTTTTCACTACTAAAGCCAACAACAATGGAAAGAAGAATTGGTGTCAATCCTCTAAGTGTGTGAAATTCATGATTTCTAATCATAACAGTGTTTACGTACACTACGATGCTTGCTAAAGCTAGACTCAGGTCTTAGTTTGCTACTTTTAAGTCAGCATTTATTCAATAGCCAAGAAAGCTATACTACCTGCCTTGATTACACAATAAGCCCAATGCCAGTACTTTGCCACTGCTTTGTTAGTTTTCTGATACCACTGTCTTACTGAGTTCTGTGCCTAGGGAAAAATTTAAATGGTGCCATTCATCAGTAAATGGAGCACTACATCCCAGAATCTTATCTCTAGTTGCACACCTGACGTACAGTAAAGTTGCTTTACTGTAGTTTAAAGGCCAGTGTGTAGATAACCTTAGTCAAAGAACTGCAAGTTAATCACACAGTTGGGCAACTGACATCATCCATAAATTCTTCTGATATAATGGCACCAGCATGCTAATTTATGTGAAGTGATGTCCATTTGCTTATCATGGATTGGAAACTGTTTCACATAAAACAAAATTCTAATGCATCATATGGAGTTACAGCCTATGCTAATTGCTTTTGGCATATTTCCCCTTGTAACCCTTTTGCCAGCTCTTAGAGATGTTAAATGCAGCTTTAAGAATGTTTCAAAACAAGGTATTTTCCCTTAAAATCAAATACACTAACTTCACTGAGAAGTACTGGAATTTATTATAATGCATGCATTTATACATGCAACCACCCAACTGATCCATATTCATATAGAATACAGTATGCATTGGTATTTATTTGAATACAAACATATGCTATAGATGAAGAATTATTAATACAATCTAAACAGCAAACTTTTGTAAAATAAATATTTAAGAACAGGTTTTCTACTTTGTTGGTTTAGAACTTCCTAAATCTTGTAGGAAAAACAGAATTCAGGACTAATGAACCCATTTCACCATTACACTGAGGCTAAACTGTACAAATGTCAAGAAAAATCTGAGTATGTCCTTATGCAGACAGAGTTCAGGGTTCAAATTAATTCTTTTGCCATCTGTCAAGGGATTCTTTGAATCACTTCTAAACTTAACTACTAGGGACTCTGCTGGGGACACCAGCAGCCATCACACTTATTGGTTCTGTAGCAGTGGGAAGTAATGGGAACGCTGGAGGAAAACCCACACACTCTTCAGCCTGTCTGGAAGCTAAAGCCGACGGTTCTCTTTGGTTTATACAAAAACAGTGCCTTAAGTTAGGATAAGCAGTCTGTTAAGTGAGTGGAAACTCACACATAATATGACTATTATTATTTAATTATATTTTAGGTCAATTTCTGTTAAATCAATTTCTGTTAAACTTAATTACATCCCTCTATGGCTTTAAACTGGGGCAGCTTCTATTAAGTTTACTTTCTCCTGGGGTTTTCACAGTAAAGACAAATGATAAAGGTCTGGCTACTAAATGAAGGCAGCTATTAAATAAGGACGGCTTGTATTAAAGCGGAATGGTAAAGATGTGGCTACTGGTTGAGAAAACCCCTTAGTGAGGGAAGTGTCTTGTACTTAAAAAAAAACAGGGTGAAGGAGGAGAGAGAAGGAAACAAACTGTTCAATAACTCTTCTAAGATACTCTTAGAAGAAACTAACAGAATCTCCAAAGTATCATGGCAACTTCCTCTGAAGATTCTCTTGGAAACAAGTGAGTGGTATCTTGATACAGGCTCCTCCTTAATGAAAGAGGAGAAAATTAAGCACGACTCTTGGTTCTGAAGACCGAGAGGTAAAAACATATCTCAGAAGGACTTGCAATGTGATTTCAGGTACTTGTTAATAAAAAAATTGTCAGCATTATTCTAGAAGATAAGACTGAGAACCATACATTGTAGTTCAGTTTATCATCACATCATAATTCCAGAAAGGATACAGTTTAAACAAACTTTTGAAATTATAAACTTCTAGTGTGTATTTTGCTGAGGTTTTGCTGTTGTTTGGTTTTTTGTTTTTTTTTTTTTTTGGGGGGGTGCAGGGTTATACCACTCTGGAGTTCTTAAAATCAGTCTCTGTTTTACTGTGGTTCTATTGCTATTTGTGGAGAAACTTGGTTCTTTACTAGCACTGACACTGCAATAATGCATATATTCTGATGAATACAACTATAAGACAAATAAGAAGAAATGCATTACTTCATGTATCATGTTGTGTTGTTTTGTGGTGTTCTAGAGATGTGAAACACTCAAAGCCAGCCTAATCTGATTGCATGAGTGTATTAGTGGCTCTGTCCACCAACATGTAAATTTCCATAACGCTGATGCTTGAATAAAACCTAGCCATTTCATAAATGCACTCCTTCAATTTTAGACAATTCCTGCTGTGTTTTACAATTAACAATTGCAATAATTTTATATATGCAAAAATGTTTATGAACAATGAGGTTATACTCTTCCACATTTGATGTGATGGCTGATGAAAACATGCACAGAATCTCTCCTCTACCTTGTTCAGTATTCCTCGTAAGAAACACAGTGGGCCACCTTGGGGCCAAAGTAGTTGGCAGCAGCTTAGCCCAATGACAGGAAAAATCTGTTTGGCTGAGAGCCTACACCTAATCTTCACTAAACATCTGTTAGATTTCATAAGAAGAATGTTGAAGATTATATATATATTAGTCTTCAAATGTACCCCAGTAAAGAGATTACTGCAGTGATTCTTGATTGCACTTGAGCTCTGATGCATTTTTAAAACTGAAATGATACAATCCATTTGACCAAATTCACTCAAAAATTAATTTTTAACTTTTTTTTTAATCCAAAAGATTTTTTTTTTAACCTGAAAGATGTTTTTTATAACCATATTTCTGTGAACTCCAGAAGACAGAACTCAGATCAGCACAATATCAGTATACCAGTTGCCAGGTAAGAGCTCACACAGACCGACTTTAACACATTTTGATGTACCTGAAGTCATACTGCTCACCTTACCTGTTAAAAAAAACCAGCATGAAAGTATTTCTTGATTAAAATACCTACACAGTGCATAGGCTTTATGGTTTTTACTGACCTGGAACAAATACAAGGGAATTTGATGAACATGTCAAAGTACTGAAAAACAAATATTTTTGTAGCCCTCCAAAGTTAGATGTACCCAGCAGATATCTGTTGTGGGTGTGGGGAAATAAATTATAAAGCTCCAATCAATTTGTGTTCAGTACAGCAGGAATACCACTTGCTATTTTGTTTTGTTCGCACACATCAGGCCAATCTAACTGACAAGTTATGAGCCTTCTTCCAGGTTTAGGCAGGGAATGGAGAAGAGTGATAGATATTATGAACAGAGAAGCAGGTTGTGTCTTTGCAGTTCACCCAGTTATATTCATTTTAAACCAGAAAAGTTGTGGCTTCATTTATTTTCCAAGATTTGGTCTAGTCTTCCCAGGATTCTATCTTTTCAAGAAGCGAACATATTTCAAGGATTTTAGAACAAGAAGGCATAGTTGAAGAGATGACAAATTTTTTAAGTCTGGTTTTACTCAGTTATGATCTAACTTTCTGCATAGAACACATTTAAATGAATAGTAATGAGAGATCAGAGGTAGGCCATTATCAGTATCCTTCATTATATGTCACAATGTAACGCATGACTTATAATGCTATGACAAAGAGGATGTAGCATCAGCTATAATTGCGGAAAAATAATATAAATTTAAAAGCAGTGTCCAAAGAAGTTGGATAATTCTTTTTTCATATGTAACTTGCATTTGCTGTTTTCTGTAACAGTCTTCTGGCTGAATTGTCTTTGCCATGTGATCTAGATGAGATTTCCAGAGTACTTTTTCACCAGACTCCCTTATATTTCTGTGCTTCAGAAAGCAAAGATTTGTCTCAGGCTTTCTGAACAGCAAAAATGGGATGGATTTTGTCCAACACCTTTCACTTACAATGAGAAAGTAATGATCATGGTCACCCAGTATTTTGTCTGTTTCCACTGTTATCTGAAGAAATAGCCATGGATCAGGACATCAAATGTGCTAGAGGGAAATATTGTCTCTATTTTAGAGAGCTTTCAACTTAAGTACAGGGAAAGACAAGGGATGGATAGGAGAAATAGAGTAGGAACACATAGCAACAACAGTTCTAGTCAGAAATCTAACAGGAGAATGAATCTCTTCTGTAACTATGAAAAGAATCTGCTTCACTATATCCACACCAGTATCTCACAATTAATATTCATAGTATGGCTCATGCATGTAACTTAGATCCATATCTGCACTTTCATTCATTGTCAATAATCATTTTTCAAAACTAATTATGAAAAGAAAATGTTTTTTAGCTTATATATACTGGGGGAAAAAAGATCTAGTTCAACAAACCATATTTAGAGCATAATAATCTATGAGTTCTGAGCATTGGTTGAAGAGCCAAATTTGGTTTTTTTAAACCAGTATAAACTCCGAGTTTGTCTAATTCATTCAAAGAAATTATTCCAAATTCATAGCAGTGTAAATGAGAACAGAATGTGGTGCAACATGCACAGTCTTAGGATAAAGAGAATGATGACTGATGTACATATATGGATATTTGATAATGGAGGAGAACCTATAGTCAAAGAAATAGTTTAATTAGAGCCATAAAGTTTTTACAAATAAAAGAAGAGGAAATGAATGCTTTACCACATGGAGTTTTTATCTTTACCTGACAATCTCGTTATTCACAGAAATGGCTTCCAGGTATTTCTTCAGGGCATAATAATTATGGATATATTTCCGAACATAATAGCCTCGCCATCTTTTCTGAATCTAGAGTAAATAAATATTTGCTTAGTGTATTTCAGATGAAAAGTTTGTATGCATATCAAATATCTGTTGTATTTCCCAAATAATATGGTTTCCTTAAAAGTGGTATCAAGTAGAAGCACCGATATGTTTCAATGAAGAAAATGAGAGTAGGACGTAACATATTGTAGTTAAATGGTGATATGAATTCACTATTAAATGTCAACATTAAAAAAAAAGTATCAAGTTTTAAACCACTGTTTATATTGTGGTATGACAATGAAAAGAAGTGTCTGCTACTGCCAGTGACATTGCTTTATCTAAGAACAGTAAAAAAGCAGGCAACAGAAGTGGTGTCTTTTCTCAGGTACAACATGCATTCCCTACTGAGTCACCACCTCACCAATATCTTCTGCTACACTCTCACCTTTGTGCTCTGGATATAATCCAAACTGAATAGGAGCATTCCCAGTAACTCACTGAGTCAGGCTTTCTGGAAACATCATTTACAAATTGCAGTTCTTTCATCTCCAATTTAAGATGAACCATGTCTACTAGTTGCACATTAATTATAATCTTCTCACGAAATACTATTCCTTCTGCATAACTTAAGCTTAAACTAGAAAAGGAAACCTCTTTATCTGTAGCTAGTCCTAAAGTTGTATTAAGAACAGAAATTAGGTAGCATTCTCCACCAGAAAGGATTCATATTTTGGTGCATTTTAAAAAGCATCAGTTGAAAAAAAAAAGAGAGGGGGGGAAAAAATAAAGGTTTAGTCTAGTCCAGCTTTCCCCAAGTATTTATTTCAACAAAACAGTTTAAACCTTCTCCGATATTTAAAAATTCTAATTATGATGTTTCTGAAATGATTACAGGTTTACTGGCTATCTGTTTTGTGGGAAGGGAAAGTAAGTATTAATTAGGTAAAAAAATATCAGTACTTCCATTTGGTTAGCTGTATTTATCCCTGTGTATAGGTGGAAGATGTAACTTGCTCTACTCAGTCATGCTGAGGGCTGCTCTCACTCCTCATTTTCTTTCCCATAAGAGGTCAGTGTGTTATACATCAATACATCTGAAAAATAGGTTAATGATCTTTTCCTTTCAGTGTCTAGTTCCTCTTTCTTTACATTCTTCCATCCTCAAACTTATTTATCTTCCTGCAAAATATTCTTTACTTCCTTGCATTTTATCTCCTTTTTTTCTCAGTATGTTTCTAAATTAATCTCCCAATTTCTATCTTCCATTCTGCATTACCTTCACTCTTGCTTCAATGTACATCTCTTTGACCTTCACAGCTTGGAAATCTTAAGAGACATAACAGCTGAAAGGTAGAATCTACATTAAAAAAAGCAAGATTGAGGTCTTATGATCCAGAAGCAACTCCAAGGTGAGAAGGTACTCCCCTTCATTAAGTGCATTGAAGAGAAGAATGTTTTCATTTGCCAAGAGCTCTCTTTTTCCTGGGGGCCTCTGGCTACTAGACTTTTCAAGAACTTAAACTCTTCAGTGTAACTACAGGGAATGTTTTTCTTTTTTCCTTTACACCAGCTCTTCTCTTTCCAGAACCAAGGGATGACTTGGTAAGTGGAGTGCAATCCATGTGTTTGTGGTGGTGGTTTTTTTCTTACCCTATCTCTTATTCCAAAGAAACATGTAAAAAAAGGAAGAGAGTGTCATGTTTTGTTGTGTTTCATTCAGGAAGAAGGCAAGGAAAAAAAAGCTGCTCGTTGCCTACACTATCAATCAACCTTTGCACTCAGTGACTTCAGAGTCTGTATCATCAAGTCTTGGGAGTGCTCTTCAGTAATAGGGAAAATTCTATCTACTCCTTCCAGTTCCATTGCAGTTCAATTTTGTACCACTGTGATAAGTGACAAAAGTTATTCCAATTTTTACATTTTCTGACGTTTCCTAAGCAGAAAACAGTAACAGACTGGAGCCATCTATAAGAAGACTAAGGCAGGGTTGCATATTTTCATACTTTGTCTTTGGTACCATTTTGCAATCAAAAGCCAAAACACTATTCTTCAAAGCAAAAACTAGCATTCAGACTCAACTGATGGCACCTTGTGGTACAGTTGTTATTATTTCTTTACGTGAGATTTAACAAGAGAGTATCACAGGAAAGCTTTCAATAAGTCTTTGAGTGATGTGTCACCAAGAAAATAAAATGATGCACTAAAGCTAGCAGGAATAAAAGGATATTAACTTTTAGTGTTCGTACTCTCTTCTATTTCCCATTTGTGCATCACCATGTATTTTCCTCTCTTTTCAAATAAGACCCAAACTAATTTTAAAAGTTGGTATTATTTTCTTTTACCTATGTGGTGGTGTCTGTTTGGGGTTTTTTGAATAAAAAGGGTTTGGACCTCTAGATATTGTTATAATATGAATAAATAATAGTTATGTGAGCAGCTGAACATGGGAACAAGAAAGGTTAAGCACTAGATAGGCTTTTTTACACTGGGTGATAGTAGATTTCATAACTCTTTGCAACTTCACTTTCTCATACACAAGCTTATTAGGTTAAAAAGGGATAGAGAAAGAGCAAAGAATGAGTCTGCCTTCAGAGATCTGGGATTAAGAAAAATCCTTTGCATGTGAATCAGGATCTTAGCTTTGTTTTTCTGTTTGGCTGCAAAATTTCTCAACAAGAGCAACTTGGCTCCCATACAGCTGTGTGCTCATTAATGCAGGATTATGGTCCCTTTGAAACTCCTTCTGACAGTCTTCACCTCAGAGTTATAAATACAGAACGGGATATTTCTGGGTTAAAGGATCAAAACTCAAACTGAAAGACAAAAGACTCAAATTGTATAAAGCTATAATTATCTCCAATGGGCTCAGTGTACCAATTAAAAGCCACATTCTACTTTTATTTACACCACTTTCTGTTCAGAATGACCTCACCGATTGCAACTGAATGAAACATAAGTAAGAAAAACTGCATTATATCTCAAATTATTTTATGCTAGATTTCTGTTTCCCTAATACTGTATGTCAGAGATGAAAAAACTGAAGACTAATCTTTTTGGAAAAAAAAAAAAAATTTTACACAAAGCTTCTAGTGATGGTCATGTTTTCATTGTGAAAGTTCTAAATGCTTGTTTTTATAAGGAAGTATAACCTGTTATGACTATATTTCTTTTTAATTCCAAGGTGAATGTTTAAAAAATTCTTGAGAAAAAAGAGACAAGTGTGGATGCCCTTCAAAGTAATTAGCAAGTTTCAACAGTGATTGGTACAAAACAATTATTGTCATTGATCAGCACTGAACAGATAATTTTAAACAAAGTCATTGTGTGCTCAGCAGATTACAGCTTGTTAACGGGCAAGTTCTAAATGACCTCTTAAGCTAGTCAAATCAATGATGCATATTCCTCATTAAGTAACATCAAAATGTAAGTGGTCTTATAAATAATGTTTATTTTAAGCACTAAAACAAATGGCAAAACCTTGATATATCAAAAGCCATCTGCTCATGGAAATATTTTTTTCCATAAGATTACTTTTGTTGCTCAAAATTTATAGCAACCTTATATCTTTTAAGGGAGAGAATCATATTCTGACCTAGTACTTAAAAACGAAATTGATTAAAACAAGTTCTCTGGTTTAATTTAAAAAGGTGAAACTGATAGTTCTAGTTACGCCTAAATGCAATGCAGGGAGACAGGGATGTAGACTGACTTTGAAACTATGAGCATGTGTACGCCCTCAATGACATTTCAATCGCCGAAATTGGAAGTGCCTCTCTAATCAGTGACTATAAACTGAAATAAATATTTTAATAATACTATGAGGCAAAACTAACTGGTGAAATAGAAAACATACACAGTTATTGTTATATTTTCAGAACACTGAAGTATATTAATCATGAATCAAGCTCACAGTGTGTGAATATGAGGCACTGATGGCTTAGGAAACCTGAAGTCTGGCCACACATCTTCTGTGCAGAAATCAACAGGCCTTATTCTCTATTGCCCTGGACCCTGATTAGTTCTTTAAAAAACAGATGACAGCAAAAAAAAAACCATTCAGTGTTTCAGAATGATAGCATTTTAAATCTGCTCTGCAGATATGGCTGCACAAGATTTAGATATAGGAGAATCGGATTCTGACATTTGCAACTAAATAAAGATCTGTTCTATTGTTTTCTACTGATTTAAATTTCCATTAAAGAAAAGGACATGACTGAAAAAATGGTGCTTTGAAGATTTATATCACCTAATGATTCAACATTATATTTCCATTACAAATGAATGTGAACACATTCAATTTCTTTTAAAAATGAAAGACCAAATGCAAAACTCCATTTGACTAGAATACATAATTACCTCTGAAATTCGGTCTTCAAATGCCTTCTAGAAGTACACAACCAACTTTTAAGAGCTGGCTTGCATCTTGTGTTTTCTCACTGATTTCAGCTGCATGAGTATACAGCATTTATCCACTGTGGAATACTTTCAAACTACCTGTCCTGGTTTCAGCTGGGATAGAGCTAACTGTCTTCCTAGTAGCTGGTACAGCGCTGTGTTTTGGGTCTAGTATGACAAGAATGTTGATAACACCCTGATGTTTTCAGTTGTTGCTAAGTCGTGTTTAGACTAATTCAAGAACTTTTCAGCTTCTCATGCCCAGCCAGCAAGAAGGCTGGAGGGGCACAGGAAAGTTGGGAGGGGACACAGCAAGGACAGCTGACCCAAACTGGCCAAAGGGGTATTCCATACCATGGGGCGTCATGCCCAGCTTGGTGAGGGGGGATGAGCACAGCTCAGTCATCGTTTGGCGAGTGGTGAGCAATTGCATTATGCATCACTTGTCTTGTGTATTCCAATCCTTTTATTATTATTGTCACTTTCTTGTTGTTAGTAGTGTCATTGCTAGTTTCTTCCTTTCTGTTCTATTAAACTGT
>JAVKLA010000054.1:11722250-11779731 GCA_034782735.1 Sagittarius serpentarius | reverse complement strand
CATCCCACTGGGTGGGGGGGAAGTGAGTGAGCAGCTGCGTGGTGCTGAGTTGCTGGCTGGGGTTAAACCACAACACTAGCTAACTAAGGAATAAATTAAAACAACAACAGAAGTGCATTTCTGAGGAATTAGATTGCTGTTAAACACCTTCAGCTCTCTAAAATGCAACAAATGTAAGATTCTATTTTGAGCCTTTGAGAGAACCAACACTAAGTCAAAAACCTGATGGGAACACACCTCTTGAGTTTGAGTTATTCTGGAACGAGAAAGGTCACAAAATTAAAATCCATTCTGAGAATCTTCTGACTTTATGGGTGTTTCCTTGGCTTACCCTCCATCCCCACCACATTCCTACATTTGATAGAATTCAAAAGGTAAGATGCCTTGCCTAAAAAGATATAGGTGTCTAAAGTAAAGCAGGTTCATTTCACAAAATAAAAGAATTAAGTAAGATAAAAAGATTTCATCCCAAGAATTATCTCATGTCTTTCCTGTGTTTGTTTTACATATTTAAGTTCAGTTCTAAAGTTCATGAAAAAAATGCTTATTTCTAGTTAAATATATTTTGCAGTTTTCCCCATAACAAACTTCATTTGCTGTATATTTATGAAAGTTCAAGGACTGCTTATACTCTTCTTCATCTAGCAAAATTCACTCATAACATCATCAACGAGATCAGTGCAGTTCCACCTCTACGTTTAGGCAACGAAATTGTCCTATGCTCTCTGAGTAACTCTTTTGAGATTCAATATATCAAATGTCATGTACTAAAAAAAGAAAAAGTGCAGCCACATCAACAAACATAAAAGCCCTACAGTTTGTCAGAATTGTAAATATATGTCTTCATTTGTAAGAATACTCGCAGATAGAAAGTTTGGGGTTTTTATCAGTATTGTATATGGTAAGGTACAAAGAACGTTTAAATGGGGCAAGACACATGCAGATGCCTTAAATTCAGCTACAGTTTTCAAATACAACCCAGACTATTGAGTGTAACTTTAATTTTTAACTATGTACTATTTCCCGCTGTTGCCATCAGCATATCAATCAAGTGTATATTATTCTGGTTTGCTCATTTTATTAAAAGCAAATTCGGAGCACAATTGACTTTTCATTTGTTTAACAAGTGAAGAAATATTTACCCTGACAGCCATTTCATTGTAGAAATTCATCTTCATAATAAAATATGCTGTCTGTGAATCAAGGAAAAAAAAGATGGCATATATTTCAGTTATACAAAGACAGTGCTCCTATTTTTACATATAAAAGGTAAGAATCTTTATACATAATACATAATAAGAGTTCTAGGCTTAGAGAGAATAAAATCAAACTTTGTATTGAAGAGATAGGCTTCCTAATACATAATGCAGGCTTAACCAGAAAAATCTATGGTAGTCAAACTAGGAGCTAATGGAGATATATGATCATAAAATGCTCTCCGCTGAGTTTGATAATCAATGGTGCTCTACTGAGAGTAGAATAACAAAGCAGAAATATTCACAAGTGCTGGTGACACGTAGTATTGTATGATTTATTCACTGGGGTTCTTTTAGCCAAAACTCACAGAAACATAAAAGGAATTCATATTTCAAGACGTCTGGTTTAATGAAAAATTCAAAGAAATGCTGTCTTCAGTCGAAATCGTTCAAGGATACGGATGCAGTGATGGAGCAAAATTGTGCCTTCCAACCATCTGTACTAAATGTTATGTACTTAGCTGCCTCCTGAGTAATACCTGGGAATTTTGTTTCATTTAATATTCATTTTAACACCATAAAATCATAAATACAATGATACCATGTTACAGTGAATCCCCTGATATAGAAAACATTTCCTGAAGTCCTGGTTTCCTTCCAATAAAGTAAAATTCCTCTCATAGTGAACGAATCCCCTATTATACTAAGCAATCACTTGGCAGCATAGGTTATTTTAATGGATACATCACTTTAAACTAAGCTTTCACATCTGTTCCGCCCTCTAATTACAAATGCAAAATGAACATAATTCACAATTGTATCATAAAAAGTAAAATATAAGTACTTTGAATGCAAGAGTATGTCCTTTATTTAGCACAACATGCAGCTTTTATGTGTTTCTCATGTTTTAGACACAAATCAAAGGCAAAAGTGCTTTCCCCTGATATAGTGATTTTCTCCCCTATGGCAAACAGGAATTCACTATAAAAGGGTTTCACTGTAATTAGTGTTATTTGAATTGCCTAGTCTGATCCAAAGCAAATTGTCTGTGGAGAGCAGCAGGACTGGATTATTTATCAACAGTCTGGGCAATTAAGAAACAGTTGGCTGCAATATGTTATTTACAAATGAACACAATGATGCTACTTCATTTTAAATTCTCTTTCTTCATTACATTAAGCAAGGCATAATTCCTGCAGTTTAACTAAGGTGCATTTTAAATGGTCACTTTAATATCATACCAGTCTACTAATAATGGAAACAGTAGAAAAGATATTTCCTGTATGAAAGAAAAAAGCAGGATTGCTAAATTTCAAAAAAGTTTCACGTATATGTGTAGCTGTATACACAGACACACATATACATATATATGTTTGAAGGAATTTCCTCTCCAAAGGTATAAATCAGAATAAATAGTGGACTCTATCTCCCCTTTTGTCTCCATAAATGTTTTCTGAGTGATACTAACTGTAGACAGCTAATATTGGAATGAAATAATGGTTCCCAGGTCTAAGTATATTCCTAAACTGTTCAATTAAATTGATATAATTTTGCTTTGCAGCTCATCTTTTCTTTCTTTGGAAGGGAACATAAGAGTTGCCGCACCACCAAATAAATAAAGTACATTTTTAATGGAAATTCCTAAGCTTAAAATTGTTCATCAGATTTCTGTCCATTAATGATTAAACTAAACAAATTTCTGTCCATTAATGATTAAACTAAACAATCTCACACCTTTTTGTTTATTCTTCTCATATTTGAAGGCTGTGAGCACTTAGGTCTGAATCCATCCCATTTCACTGAAGAACCTAAATTGGAGACCTAACACCAGTATGGTCTTTATATCATCGATACTGAAAGACAGTGTGACCACTTTTCCTCTGAACTTGGTAAAGTATTGAAGAGCTCCGCATTTGCATCTCTCTACTATTTACGGAGACAGTCAATGGCAACTAGGGTCCTAACTTGCATACCACTACTTAGGTGGGAGAAATCCAGGCATTACCATACCACTACTTAAAAAGATCACTCACAATAAAAAGGAAGTTACGCATTCCTGCTTTTACTCAACGTTGTTCTAAATCTCAAGTCAGCCAAATGCAGAATTGCTTATTTAACTGTCTTGCAACCTTATCCTTGCACCAAGAGCCAAAGCCTGTGTCATCATCTAGGTTCTTTTGCAAACTGATTTGCCCTGTTTTCTAATCCTTATTAGAATAGTATGTACTTGTTCTGCTGTTACAAGCGATGGAGAATGTGTTCATCCCTATTCACAAAAGCATAGCCATAATTTAGTGTTTCCACCCAAGTCTATATTTATGTGCTTTCCTAGTAAAGAAAAGATTCATTCCTGAACTGGGGCCTTCTTGTCCAGAAGACTCCTTTCTTATGCTTAAGTGGAGTTTCCTGCATTTCAGCTTGTGCCCATTGCATTGCCTCTCATTCTTTCACAAGGTGCCAATCCAAGGTGACACTGCAAGGCTGACTCTCTGGGAAGAACTATCTTGCCGTAGCACCCACATGTACCATCTCCACTTCTGAACCTTTGTATCTGTCTCTGATGTTAATATACAGGTCTCCCTACTAGTTTAAGTCTGTGATTCCAAAATATATTTGAAGCCTTTTGTATATAAACTGTTGTACTACTTTCTCCTTTTCTGTTTAAAAACATGTTTGGGGATCACCTACAAATGTGGTCTGATCCTGACTGGTGTTTTCTTTTTCTTTAAATAGTTAATACAAAGTGACAAATTCAAAGGAGAGACAGAAATTTGATTGAAAGTAGACTGAGAGAAGGAACTAACACATGGTCTAAGTTGGGAACAGGCACTTTTTTTTTTTTAATAGTGCAAATAGGTAATTTGCCTAATTCCTGTTGGACAAGGACTATTTAAAACTGATTACTGAGTTGAAACTAAACTATTTAGGGTGGTGTCAAACTACAACATATAAAATATTCACTTTTTTCAACTGCATCTCCTTCCAAAGTGAGTTGAAAATATGACCATCGCACATGCCGACTTTATATAACAATAAAATGTTACAATTCCCTTTGCTTTAACAAGTGATTTCTTGACTTTGAGAAATATTGTAAAAAGAAACAGTGATGTACAGTTTGATTCATGTTCTGGTGTTTGCCTGGTTTTAAAATTCATACTTTCCTGCAGGTCATGCAAGACTTTCAGAATCCAGTGCCAACCAATGTAACTAAGTTATTAAGAAAACTACAACAGTGCAGTCCTTAGCTTGAGATTAATATTAGGAAACAAAGCTTTATACCAAAGCACCTGTGTTTAGAACATAGAAAGGCACATAACTTTAGTCATATAAACACCATCAACAGTTTTTTTTCTTTAACTTAATATATTTTAACAATCAAAGGAAGAGGCACTAAAGAAGTAACAAATGAAATACTAGTAGTGATGCACATATGGACAGCCAATCTGATGAGCCTCAGCCTTTGTTATTTTCCGCATCAGTACCACTCACATTTCACAATTTTGAATATAATCATTAAAATGATTTATTATCAAGTAATCACGGGTATTTTGTGCATATGCTTTGCCTTGTTTGCTGGCAGCAGATACCAATCCAATCATTATCAGAGGACAAATTTTAAAGTGACCAATTTTTTTTTTATTTAAGGAACTATCATGTCAAATGTATCATTACTTTGCATAATCAGGAGTCATTACAACAGTTATTAGCCAGAGTTCAATGCAAACATTAACTGATCCTTTAGCTTAAAAGTTGAGTTAAGCTGCTGAGAAGATTTTTGTTTCTTTTTAAAATATTCCAAATTCAGCCATTGATTGAGGAGATAGCACAACAAGGAATACAGGGAATGAACTTGAAGTTTATATTTAAGTCCACCCGAAAATATACAATACTGAATATAGTGGTCTAAAGCGAGAAAAAGGTACCTTTTTATCTGCTACTTGTATGGCTTTCAGGTTAGCTTCCAATCAAGCTGTCCTATTTAGTCCTCTCCAAACAAAGAGACAGCAAGCACAAAATGAAGTATTTGAGGGAAAAAGGTGGTTTTCTGTGATGATTGCTGTACAATTTGTAAGCTTGCTGATGAGACTCTGTTTCTCTAGAGCCCTGACTAATATTAGATAAGAACTGGAATCCAGGAACTGGATGAACTCATAGTCTGATTTGGAATGTGTGTATTAAGTGTGGGCTTGCAAAATTTTTTGTCCTACATTATTCCACAGACTTCAGATTTGGCAAGGGCTTGTCAGTTATACCTATTTGAAGAACTACATATGAACCAGGCTTTATTGATAAAAGTATTTTTTATTTTTATTTTCAGAAATATATTTCAAGAATGGAAAGCTGAGGGGGTTTTATGATGCTAGCTATCTCAGCTTGGTTATTACAGGAAATCTGTGCTAATTTGAAAGACTCTTTATCTTAAAATGTCAGAGTATTTTTTAAGAAGAGAGGCAAAAGGTAAAAGACCTCCAGTTTCATAGACACATAGAACAACTGAGGTTGGCAGGGACCTGTGGAAGTCCAAGCCATTGCTCAAAGCAGGGTCAATTAGAGCAAGTTGTGCAGGGCCTTGTTCAGTTGGGTTTTGAGTATCTTCAAGGATGGAGACTCCACAAGCACAGCCTGCACTCTTTGGGCAACTCATTCCAGTATTTGACCACCCAAAGTAAAACAAAATTGTTTCTTTGAGTGGAATTTCCTGTATTTCAGTTTGTGCCCACGGCCTCTCATCCTGTCACTGGGCACCAATTCCAAATGCCATTGCAGGCTGGTTCTCTAGGAAGAATTATCTTACCATCTCACCTATAGGTCACCACTCAGAACAGTGCAATGGACAGTAGGCATGGTGGTGATGTGTTAATTTTGTATCTTATCTGGGCACCACAGGTTTTACAACCTTTATATATAAAAATAAGTCTCTGAAGAGACATCATTCTGTTTAAAATAGGAAACTGATGACTATCAACAAAGAAATTAACATTTGAACATGGAGTGGCCAAAAGATAGTTCCTTACAATTTGGGGGAATTGAAAAATATGTAAAATGGCCACCATCAGATCTTTGTCCTGCTTAAGCCCTCTTAAACACCTAATGATCACATGTCAAAAACTGACATGGTTCTTATTCTCATCTTGAAAAACACAAACACATAAATCACCTTGTTTCTGAAGTGAAATTCACCGCTTTATAATGTTTTAGCTATGAAAAAATGTAGAACTGGAGGTGACATCATGAGATGACTTCACCTAAAACATTGCCTGAAGCATATCTAAGCCATCCATGATAAGCATTTGTCTATCCTGCTTTTTAAAAACCTCTTTTTGGCGGTATGTGTCAATGTTTCACATTAAGTTGATTTCTTCCTTCCTTTTTCCCAGTGGTTGCATGGATCCTTTCTTTTCATTAACAAATTTTAACATACATTAACATCATCATATCTCTCCTCTTCTACAGAAGCTTTTCTAGATTAAACAAACTTTCCCTAAACTCAGGGACAATATGCAACTAAAGTCCCACATTTTTAAAGCAGAACCTAATCCAACCATGCAGCTATCTGCCCTGTATTAAAAATTAGTGTTTTAGAAGATGGACTGAAAACCATAGTCTGAAAGGATGACTCATAATTTATTAGTTAAGCCAGGTACTTTGGAAGAGATGAAATCTTCAATTAGATTACTGATAGACATGAGGGAAAAATAGACAAGCTTTCAGGCATACAAGTTCCACTACTTGAAAACATAGTTTAGTAGGAGGTATGGACTTTAGCTTGTAATATGTGAGTTGTTACGGCTTTTTTTTTTTTTGCTTTTTCTTGTCTTGTCTGTTTTGACTGAAATACAACAATTTAACAAAATTAACCAAGAATAAATGACTAACAAGTTTAAAACTATTGTAAAATGTTAACATAAATTGAGAAATTACTTAAGTAAACTACATATTAAAAAATTGTTTTATGTTAAAAGCAAATTAGTTTCTTAATCTCCTACACCTGCTAACAGAGGTTTTAGCTTGTGTGCTATCATACACTTTTGCTATCTTCAAGTCTGTCAAGGGAATTAGATTGACTGTGATCTGCTGTGTGCCTTAAGGCAAAACCTAAAATACTTCAAGGTTCATTAAGTAAGACATTTAAACCACTGAAACATAGAACAGCAATGTGTAGACACATCGGTTTATTTTATTTTCAGAATTAAAAGTTCTGCCAGGAAAAAAAGCATCTTGAAAAGCTCCAATTCTGCAATTACCATCATGTGGGCAGGCTTCTGCATGAGCAGATCTCATTGCTGGTTTGGGGACTAATACTCCAGAGCTGCAAACACTTACACACTGACTTAACTTGACCGTTATGAGTAGGCTTACTGAAATTAATGGTGCTTTTCATCACAGTAAAGTTAAGTACATGTCTGTGTGTATAAAGGATCAAGTTTCAGCTTTTTAATTTCAAGACAAGTGAATGAATTGCTTCATATGTATTCTATAAATTACCAAATAAAAATTTTAAAACAAGTTTTCTACCTCCACCATTTTTCTGAAGTATCTTCTGCTTCGATAACCTCTCCACCACTTCTGTATAAAAATCACCATTTTGTTCAGATATCTAAAATGAGATATATTAACAAAATAATTATTATTTTAGGACTTTACAATAGAACTTATTTTTTCCTAATATTAAAAATAACCTGTACTGTATTATATCCATACTTATTCCAAACAGATGGCCACTGCAAACATACTTAATACATACAAATGTATGCATATACACATATACGCATGGACATAAACACTTATAAAGCAATATATACATATATTTATACATACACACATACTTCGCTTTTGGAAAAAATGGCTTACTGCAAATGTACCTTTATGCTATTTCAGTTATCATTACAAAAATTTAATGAAACAACCTTACAAATATAATTTGCATGATAGATGATTGTATTTTCATGAATGGTTTTAACCAATATATCTGACCAGTTCAGAATTTTTTTTAGTCACATGCAACATTTTCAAAGATTTACAATTTTTAAATACTTGACAAAACCCACAGGTACCTGGGATTTTTAGACTACTTTCTCACTTTTATAAAATTACACCTAGCTTAATTGTAAGTAAATCCTCACTCTGTCCTTATTATAGATACTCTATTACACTACTAAAAATTCCATAATTTACATCTCATATCAATTTTGCAGAAAATGATGCAATCATTACTTTGGGCCTGCCTAGAAAAAGCTATATAGGGGAGCATTCATCCCACTCAACTATGGACATCAAATTTAGAAGCCTTGCAGTACAGCTGGAGTCACCCAGTGGAGACAGTCTTTTCCAGCAGGTAGTTCAAAGGATCTAAATAAGAGGGTAATTCAGAACACTGACAACTGGCTATATTCAGCCTGTGCTCCTAAGTCAGACACCACACCCATCTTTAGAAAGAGGACACTGAGCAGGATCACTCTGTACACACCTGCAGAGAAAATCCTCTTCTACGCTTAGCTGATTTAGTTCTTCTTACATTGGTCATTACCAAATACAAATGTGCATGCGGAAGAGCATTTTCCTACAGACTAGATTGGCAAAGACGCTTGGGTTTTCACTTTCTTCTGCAGCATGCTGTTGTTGCTCATGTGCTGGAAACAGAGGGGCACTAACAAATCCTCTGTCTTTGTAGGGGTTTTTGACATCAGTGGCACAGCTGACATTCCTTGGAGGGCTGAAATACTGTGTTTGCTTGCCTGCTGAACACTTGCATGTGATGGCTGCATCCTGTGACAACACACTTGAACCAGCAATGGAAAACAGCTTACCAGTGCCTTTTTCAGCAAGTGCACGTAATGGCTGTAGCCTATCTTTTTATGAGAGAAATACTGGTCGTTCAGTGATTAATGTTATTTAACCTACTAATTCTTTAGGCTTGATACAGTAGGGAAGATACATAATGACTTGCGACAGGCAAGAGGTCAAACTAGAAGATGTAACAAACCCTCTCCCTCATAGCCTTAATTTTTATGAAGATATAGAAATTCAAGCATGTGAGTTTGACCAATTGGGCTTATGATCATAAAAAATAGAGGAGGGCCTCCTGGGAGAAGGAACCAATCATAGTGTTTCCAAAAAACTTATATCAATGTCAATACAGCATTTTACAGAACAAAGTAATTGTACATGATTTCTGTTTTAGAAATAGAAAAAAAATATGTAAACAAAGACTTTTTTTAAAATTATCTGGTCAAATCCAGCAGAACTCAATTTTCTACAATAACAGTCCAGTTACCATACACTTACTAGGCAATTTTTCTGTAATGTCCACAGTAACAGAGATAAGAAAATTCTCTTGCAAACAGCATATCTGAGGGACGTCTTTTTTTTTCCAGAAATGCCAAGATTTCTTAAACAATACTGTGTAACTATTCTGAAGATGGATTATTTCCATGCTACTCATTAGCACCATGCCATTTTAATTGTATGCAGTTTTGAAAATAAAAAAATATTATTTCTTACAGTGGCACTGCATATATTTAATTCTATTTAAAAGCAGAATAACGCTTTTTTTTTTTTTTTCCCAAATGCTGCCATTTTATGAAAATCAAGTAATACCATGAGAAATTTTAGGGAAAAAAATCAAGATTGAAATACAGATTAAAATAGGCTTAATATACTACCTCAGATAGGCTCGGACTCTGCATCCTCGAAACCAGCTCTGGATTTTGACAGCAGCTTTGTACTCTATTTTTCTGTCTTCATCTACAGATCTGAAAATATAATATGTAGTAGTAATACTTGTCAGCATGGTAATTTAGTACCAAAGCAGAAAAATTCTTCTAAATATGTCTTACTGTTGCAGTTTGTGATTTTTTTCACCAGGTTTTTCACTTTTTAGTTCTACATAGTTAAATAATAGTGCAGAAAAATATAACCTACAGTAGTTGCCTATTACGAAGATAACAAAGATAAAGAGTATTGCAACTTGTAGATGGTGTAAGGTTTGGGACAGTGTACTTCTTATTCCCATACAATACTGAATATCCATGTCAGCATGTCATGGAATTCTTCCATTGTAGGTGTAATATATGGGTAATGCTTTAATGACAATTATAACAAAAATCCTGTAGCTATGTATAAAACTGTATATCCACAAGAATATTAAATAAATTAGCTGTGATCAATCTTATCATGATAAATATCAATCGAATTAATAAGAAGCATATATTAAGGGTGAGTTCTAGTTCAAACACATTGTTTTACGACTGATACAAAATATTTTATTTATTACCTGGACAGTGATAGCATCAATAACGGTGACAGATACACTCCCTGTCTGTAGATTTTTTTTAATGAATATGCGCTGATCTTACAGGGTGAAAGTAGAGGATTTTGACCTTTCAGCTAGTTTCTTAGGAAGGAACTTAAAGGAGAGAAATATGAAAAAGAAGAAGATTGACTGAAGAAGGAAAGGGAGATACAAATGTAAGTTAAAACTATTATGAGTTAGAACAATGAAAGCATAGGAAAGAAACTGGATGTGGAAATTTCCAAACTTTAGAAGGCCTGGAATGTCAGGATATGCAATCTTAAGTGTGGCTTAAAAGGAAGTCAGGAATTGGAAACAAATAGTGTTAGTAATTTGGATAGATTCCAAACGAATGACCATGGGAATCTTTTACACGGAATTATAGTAGTCAATGCAACAGCTTATTGAGTCTTGACAGGACTTTTCACGATGGGGATTCAAAGACATAGATTTTGGAGATAATGTAGAAATGAAACTGGCAGAATATTGGCATGTGCTGCAGACAGGCAAGGAGGGAACAAAGGAAACAAAAGAATTAAAAAATATGCTAGGGTTGCACCATTGATTAATATAGATGCTAGAGGAACTAATGAAAAAGGGAGGATACAGAGAAAGATGAATTTGTTTTTAAGTTACATGAGAAGAAAGGTTATCTAGAAAGGGATACTGGTGAGGCAGCTGAAGATGCAAGATAGATGTAGGTGGAGAATTGATGACTTCAAGGAGATCTTCAAGAACTATTAGCTGTCAGAGCTTCATGTCAGATGACATAGTACAAGGAAAAGGCATGTGCACAAGCGGGAAAGAAGCACAAGTAAAAGGACCTCATGAGAAAGTCAGAAAATAACTCCAAAAGATAGTTCTTGCTTGCCTTCTTTCTGTGACTGTCTATTAGGAGAACAGTGTTTGTGACGAAGCTAGAAGTCCTGTAAGGAAAACCACGAATCTAAAAGAGATTAAAGAAATATACGAATCTGGAAGAGACTTTTCAGAGAGTTCAGGAAGAAATCATTACTATGATGAATTTCAATGCTGAGGGGTAGAACCCAGCTATGAGATCACCTCTAGCTTTTATTTACTTGTTTGTTTGTTTCAAAATGTCAGTAACTGTCAAGTCTTTGAATTTAAAATTATATTTTAATTTTCATGGAATTTTTGCTATCCCATTTTTATTAGGAACATATTTAGCAAATGGTTTAATTTGTTACACCTGCCACAAAAGAACATTATGCTACTATTAGTTAGTTTTCTTAACTAATTGATATTAGTTAGCTTTCCTGACAAAGGGTTGTGTCAGCATTAATTGCCTTGGTAAACACCAAGATTAATTTTTATCTGATAGATTAGGATTATCCTCATTATATTTCTTTAAAAATGAAACACAGATTTACTACCAGAGATCAAGAAGCATTAGCTCCATTCATTTTATATCATCTGGTGCACCATGTGCTCTCAAATCACATTAAGTGGGCACAAATTTTCATCATTCTGTGACATACATCAGACATGTCCAGTACATGGAAACTGTGGAAAACAGACTTTTTTACCTAAGACCACAAAATAAGTTGATCAAAGCTGGCATTTATGATAGAGAGCTTCCTTGTTCCTTTCTTGTGCAGCTTCCTAAACTTCAGAAGGATACTTCCAGAATACTTTTACCTAGAGGTAAATGATTTTGATTAGAAGGGTATGGGGGATGTGGGACTGGACGCATCAGAGGTGACAGCTCCAAAACCAGTCCCACCCACTTGGCAATGGCAACAATCTGCTTCTGGAAGAGCAGAAGTCTTCTCCTCTATTACTCCCTGTTAGGTTTTTTAGCTGGTATTCTGTCTTGCCTGGCCAAGTCAGTTTAGAAGTCCTTGTAAAGTTTATTGAAGTGGATCAACAACAGAATTGTTAGTTCCACAAACACTTTTAGCTGGCCTTACCAGCAGAAGTGGTTTGAGGTGTAGGTTGCTCAAGCTGGTATCTACCCTTCTGATCAGATTGCATAGTTGTCATACTGTTTGAATTAAGCTTTTAGAGTCACAGATACTTCTCAAAGACTTTACTGAATGTTAAAAAGGCATACTCAAGGTCAGCATCTGACTTACAGATGTTACAGTAAATAAAAGTTGGTTCCTGAATAAGTGTTAAAATTGTTTAACAAAATAAGAGAATGCACTAACAGATCCTGTATATTTCTAATGCTCATGCTGACAGGGTCTTTCTCAAGGTGCAGGCTTATGGTATTTTTCCATTGTGCCATCATTGGGTAAGTCCTTCCCCAGAAAGGTGCTTTCCCTAAAAAGTCAGTTTAGGAGACCTCATACCTCTGACATAAACAGAATTCTGCATAAAGCATGACAGGAACATCATTAAGACCAGAAGAACATTATTAAGATTAGGTAAACCTGTCTAACCACAACAACAGGCAAGACATTACAGTCATCAACCTGCCCTAATTTTTAATGGAACAGGTGTAGAGTCCTAAAATAGCAAAGGCATTTTGAAAGGTAAAGAAAGTTTTCTAATTTCGGGATTTATTTTAAGGTGCTTCAAATGTTATGTTCCTCCTGCAGCTAGCAAGAGTACTTAGTTTTCGCCAGGGCTGCTGTAAGTCAAGCTGCTCTGGAGGGTCTGTGTGTTCTAGACGTTCTACAGAATTCTGCTTTTAGATCTTGATAGATAGGTGAAGAAATAAATATTTTTCTTTTGTCTTAAAATCTGTTTGACACACATGGAACTAAATCCTTCAGGTCTTACCCTTGGAGGTATTTACAAACAAGGCAACTCATACAAAAAAAAGTAAATACTTGGTAATCTATATTCTTCTGCATCTTCTGATGCTTCAGATCAACTCAGATCTTTTGGGGAATCTGGTATTTCACTGCAGAATACTGACTTTATTGAGTAAGTAACTGCTTTTTTTACAGTATCATGTATTTTTGACTGAATGCCCTCAAACTATTTGTGAATGATGAGTGCTTGCACAGATTACACTGACGCGTGCTCACAGCATCCCAGATTTGGTAATTTTAGCAGATCTCTTACATTATGTAGATAAAGCATAGTTTTGAAAGGGAAATTAAAGCTGTTCTCTGACTTCAAAATACAAATGCTTCAAAAACACCTCAAAGACCACAGCAAATTTGGCACACATTAATGCCCAAAATTTATTTAAGTTTGAAAGTTAAATAAGGATCTACTAAAATCTCTAAATAAAATATTCTGATTTGTTTCAGGATTTTACTGACAGCTGTGTTGAAGTAGTCCAAGATTTTCACCCTAAAGAGCAAAGATCAGATTACTGATCAGCCCTTCAGTTGCTGATCTGGACTGTTTGAAGCCTCTTATTTAAATTCTCAGCTGAAAATCTGAATTTCAAGAAGCTGATGGATTATAGCCTATTCTTAGAAGGGGAAAAAATTCATTTTTGGAAAGCTCTGCCAAAAAACAAATCCCCAAACATCAAGCATGCTGCCCTCCAATGGAGTTCCATCTCTGGCTCTGCCTGCTCTTTCTAACCTGAAATATGTGAAATACAAGCATAGTTTCCTATAACTGATGCTTGTTTAGTGAACTGCTGTCTGTACAGCCACAAGAGTACGAGCTAAAGTTCAGGGCAAGTACAGGAAAACACACCACTTTATATGCGGGCAGGACTTGAACTTGGTGTAACTTTCAGCAATGTTTGGGATCTTTGTTATTCATGCAAATGATGTTGTAATTGGATTCTAAAACAAATGATTCATTAATTAGTAATGGAAAAACGAACCTACAGCTATGCTAAATACACTTTTTTTCTTCTGAGTATTAGCATTACATGTACAGCACCAGCAACAATACAGTTGAGTAACAGGGTTTACAGGACAAATCCATGCAATATTAAAATAGGTCTTAAAACTCTTTATTTCCTAAAATCTGATCTGGGAAAAGCTGGCTACCACCATCTTAGCAGCCATAAAACTCAGCAGGACAAACTGTCCCACTCTGTGAAGAGAAGGGTAACAGGTGATCTGATCGATCAGCCCACCGCTCTCTGTGTGGGACATTTTGGATCTTCAGCAGAATAAACGTCTCCTTAACTTAGTAGAAAAAAAGACAAAGCATGTCCCAGGTACTAGAAACTCAAGCCACACAATCTAATTAGAAACAAAGCTCAGTTTTGAACAGCGTGGAAAATAAACATCAGCTCGGTCAGAAGCTGGGGGGTTCTCTGCCAATTAACTTTAAAAAAAAAAAAAAGCGGTGCCTGTCTACAGGACAAACTAAACGTCCAGTAACAGTCACCGATTTGAGCCAGGCGAGCAGGGCTCGCAGGCCTGACAAGCGGACCAAAGAAACGTAATACAAATGTCGTTCTCGTACAGGCCAGCTCCCGGGGCGGGAGGGGGCTGAACTCGCGAGGCTCAGCCCCTCTCGGGAGTTTCCAGAGGCTCTTTTTCCCTCGAAATTGTCAGGGGGCGGGAGAAGAGCGGGACGCCGTTTTCAGTGCATAAACGCACCCCTTAAAGAAACCGTGCTGCTGCCATCGGGTCTCCTCAGACCACTCGGGCAGTATTCGGGGGCAAGGGGGTGGGTGCTCTCGGGAGGGGTTTTAAAGCTAAACCGTTTTCAGCGGGAGTACCGCCACCTCGTTGCCGGGGGAGACCGGAGGCGAGCTGCCCGCCCCGCCAGCCCCAGCCCCAGCCCCAGCCCAGCACGAAGAGGTGCGTTCCGTCCCACCACCGGCACGACCCGGTTACCTGTTCCTACGGAAATACTCCTCCCGCAGCAGCGATAGCCTCGCCTGAAGCCGGGCCAGGGCGGCCATGCTCCCTCCCTCCTTCCCGCCCTCCCGACGCCGCCACCATGGCAACGGGACCGTACCACTCCGCGAGGGCGCGGGGGTGACGCGCCCCACGGCAGCCCTGCCTGCAGGGAGCGACAGGGCACCGGCGGCAGCGGAAGCCCGACAGAGCTGGACCAGAACGAAAGCGGGGCCAAGGCAGGGAGTGCTGGAGGGGACGCGGCGCCTCTGGGAAGCCGTCCGGAGAGAGAGGGGGAAGAGGCGAGATGGTCGCCCCCGGCTTCCTCCCGGTGCCGCAGCTGCTTCCGGGCTCTCATCATGGGGGACTGAGGAGCAGTAGCGCTGGCCGCCTGCATCCTCCCCTCCCAGCCCTCGCCCGTCAGCCCCTGGCTTTGCCGCCGGCTCCCGCCCCGTCTCCCCTCGGCCCAGTCTCTGCGAAGTGGCGCCAGCCTCCCCGGGGAGCGGCCGGGGGAGGCGCCGGGTTCATGTTCCGGGTCGCTGAACCTACACCGACCCGAGCTCAGGCGGCGAGAAAGAGCTGGTAAGCCCAGGCCCGGAGGACCGGGGGGCGGCGGGGCCGCTCGGCGGGGCAGCCCGCGGGCCGGGGAGGGGGGACGTCTCCGCCGTCCCCTGCCTTCTTGCGGGGCCGCCGGGGCGGTGCTGGTATTTGGGGGAGGGGATCGGAAACACCATCTCCGCGCCGTATGTGGGGCTTGGAAACGTGGGGGCAAGCGCTGTCCCAGCCCCGGCCGGCCCTCCCGGCTGCCCGCCGGGCTGCCAGTCCTCTCCCGGCCTGCCCGCCCCGCTGCGGCCGGTTACATTGGGGGAGAGACGTTGGTGCTTTCCTCTCAGCCCTGGGTCTGCGGGGGAGGAGGGGCCGGAGGCCTGGCAGGTGCCACGGGCACGTCTCAACGGGTCGTCGCGTTTGTAAGTCAGCAGTGGGCAGGGGAAGAAACTTCCCGTCGTTGCTAATAAAGGACAGCAGGCACATGATAAATCAAAGCTGTGGTTACAAGTCTGTTCAGTTTTTTGTGCGTGTTTGTGTTTTTCTAATTGTGGTAGACCCTCTAAGGCCTAAACCGTTTGCAGTGTATGCTGCAGAAACAATCCGTTGGTGTGGTTGCTGCTCTGAAGCTGTTTTGTTGCAAACCAAGAATCAACAAGTGCAGCTGTAGGCAATGAGCAAGGAAGGTATGGTTAGTTCTACTGCAACAGAGTTCACAGATTTACTGTTTTATGTAGTTCCATGTACTAGCATAGTGACCCCAAAAGCCATGTTGTTTTTACTGTAGAACTGTGAAGACGGGAAACCAACAAAATACAAAAAGGGAAAACTGAGTTTTGTTGATAGAGCATGGAGGTATAAAGACTGGTAATGGAGAAACTTGATGGAAGCGAGATGTCCCAGATAACCAGCTGGGAAGCCTTTCATTTCCTTTGTGAAATGTTAGGTATCTTGTGCAATGTTAGGTGTCAACTGATGTGTATAACTTCCATTTCACTTTTATTAATGGAGGTGGAGTGTAGTGGGGGCTTCTTTGTGTTTGGGTTTTTTTCTTGAATGTTGATAATTTGAGGCCTTGAGGCTTTTTTAGAGACTATGTTGTGTATACAGATACCTGGGGGTAGAGTTCCCAGATCTGAGACAGATTTTTCTTTTATGTTTTTCTTTCTTTGTTTTCTGGGGATGGGGAAGAAGACGAAGAGAAAGGCTTAGCAGTTGGTTTTCTTACACAGGAAACTCCCTTCCTCCTCCACTTCTGCTGATACCACCACTGTTTTCTTGTGGGTATTTTCATGGCTTCTTTACATTTTTCTTAATGAGAAAGCTTTCAAAGAGGGATTTTATTTGCCCAGATGATATACATATTTGCTAGAAGAAGTTTGCCAGTATTGCTAGTGTCCTGATTTTGGCTGGGATAGTTAACTGTCTTCCTAGTAGCTGGTACAGTGCTGTGTTTTGGGTTTAGTATGAGAAGAATGTTGATAACACCCTGATGTTTTCAGTTGTTGCTAAGTCGTGTTTAGACTAAGTCAAGAACTTTTCAGCTTGAAGGCTGGAGGGGCACAAGAAAGTTGGGAGGGGACAGAGCCAGGACAACTGACCCAAACTGGCCAAAGGGGTATTCCATACCATGGGATGTCATGCCCAGCTTGTTGGGGTTGGGGGGAGGAGCGTGGCTCAGGTGTTGATTGGCACGTGGTGGGCAATTGCATTGTGCATCACTTGTCTTGTGTATTCCAAGCCTTTTATTATTATTGTCACTTTCTTGTTGTTATTAGTGTCATTGCTAGTTTCTTCCTTTCTGTTCTGTTAAACTGTTCTTATCTCAACCCAGGAGTTTTACTTTATTTTCCAATTCTCTCCCCCATCCCACTGGGTTGGGGGGGAAGTGAGTGAGCAGCTGCATGGTGCTGAGTTGCCGGCTGGGGTTAAACCACGACAGCTAGGCATCTGAATTTGCCTGGTGTAAATGTAACTTTACTTCTTTTGGTGTAATTCAGAATACTTCAGAGAATGAGGTATGCTCTAGAGGCAGAAGTATTTTTATTTCAGTAATAATGCTGGTTACAGTAGAAACATTACCTAAGACATTCCGAACTTGTATCGGTGCTCTGAGAAAGTTTGTTATATACTTAACGTGTCATTTGTCTTTAAATTTTACTAAATTGTATCCACATAAAGTAATTATGAACACAGTAGTGTTCAGCAACGCAAGGTGTGGGAGTTTGGCATATTCTTCTCTAATTTTCATCAGACAGTAATGATTTTGCTTGTGCAAGTACACTGCCTAGGGGAATTCGGTACAGAGAGAATTTTTGAAATCTTATCTATAGGACTGTTAGTTTTTAACAGATCTTCCTTCAGAACTGCTAAGTCTGACTACTCCTCAGAGCCACTCTTTTTTCTTATCCTTATACATGAGTTATTTCAGAAGATGTCCATTAAAGGAAACCTGTTTGAGAGATGCAGGAACATATTTTTTTCAATGTCTAATACTTGATGTAGAAAATCAAGAACTTGTGCTTTCTGAAAACATTAAGATCCTAAAGAAGGGAGTAGATTCAGAACAGCCACAGAGTATGAGTGTTCACTTTGGGTGGTAAAGCTCCTGTGAAACAATGTTTTTCCTTTATACTGTGCATACATGTGACTATTTAGGAATAGTTTGCATTTTGGGTATTTACTGCGCACTCTGATTCTTTTGATAATGACTTTGGTGCTATAGCATATTACCATCATTTGACAGTTCACGTGATTCTCCACCTTGGCAATTAATTAATGAAGTCATACTTCTGAAAAGGGCAAAGCATATCGGTAAATGGCAGCAATGGGATTGCAAAAATTGCTACCTCTAGTGATAAAATGCTCTAAATCTCATTTCTGACTAACCAATTCATTTGTGCTAGAGCCTTATTAAATATAGTTCATGTCGACATCTTTCTGACTGTATACCATTGCTCGGTACGGAACACTTTTTCACTCTCAAATATGAGTAGACTTAATAGTATTTATTGTTGTGCCTTCTTAGATAAGCAGCAGTTGTAGAAAAGTCAGATGTACATATTGCAAGTTTGTCTGGCCCTAATTTTTAGGGGGATCAGTGGCATAATCAGTTAATAAAATTCCATCATTCCACAAGTACTAATAACTTCTTATTGTATAGGACAAGTGTAAGGAAATTCCAAAACTTTTCTAAAGAAGTTTCTTAAATACAGAGTTGGTACCAAAAATTGATGCGTAGTATGTGATCGGAGGAATAAAGTGTTGCTAGTAATTGTATACAATTAAAGGTATGGGAGCTGTATATTTGATATAAAACAGAATTTATAGAAATTTCCAGCAAGTGTAGTAATTTTGTCTTTAATTGTAGAACAATGACTTTCATAAATTTTTATTTTTTTTAAACTCCTCCTGTACTTTCATTGTTTTGTGAAACTGATTTATATACAGACATAAGTGACTACAAAAAAGGAGAGTTGGCATACCATGGAGATGAGAAATAGCCTGGGATTTTGGGTTTGTTTTTCCCATTTCAGATATAGACATGCTCCACAATAGTATGCAGACTTGCCTCAAGAGTCCTCAGTTCTTGTAACTGTTCACACTATCTTATATGAAACTCAAAACAATTATGTTTTCTGACATTCCGTTTTTGTAAGTTTCTGTTCTGACACTCATGTTTTTAAATTTTATAATATGAAAACTACATTTGTATTACGTTGCTTTGGTCTGCATGTCAGATTTACTCTGAATGTGTTGCCAGTGCATTGCCTCTTAGTCTTTACAGGAAGCACTGGGCAGGATCCTCGGAAGTGGAAGAGTATGGGGAATTTCTGTAGCTCGATAGCTAGCTGTTATGCCCCCCAGTGATGGTTGGTACAGGGTAGAATGCATTTTGGTCATTGTGTAGCTTCCCGTACCTGGTTGTCCAGTAGACAATACCTAGCTAGTTGTGGATGTGGAACTGGATGCTTTGTGTCCTCCTCTTGGTGATGGCTGTTTGATTACAGGTGAGTTTAAATAATATAGGCACAACTTCTGTTTCTGATGTATACGATAAGCTCCTATGTAACATAGGTTTATCAGTTATTTCCTCATCTACCATAGTCTCTTGCTAGTTTTTTAACACTTTTAACTAAGTTGTGGTGTTCCATTTTGCTTTCCCTTTTGTGTATCCCAAGAACTGTGATAGTTCTTTTTTTTGAATCTGTAGATTCTTCAGACAAGGTGGTGAGATTTATCATCTACTGCTCCCTTTCAAACACTTGTACCTGTTCAATGCACACTTCAGTCACATTCACCAATAAAGCAGAGGTCTTAAAACTAATGTTTCTAAGGCTTTGTGAAAATCACTTCTGGGGTGGAGAAATGGGATTCAAATTAGTACCTGTCTGAAGATAAAGATACACTGTGAGTACAGCTGTGTTACAGGAGATCAGAGAATCTGTATGGGAAAAGATTACAGAAAGTCAGGTTTTATAATCCCTGTATTAAAGGAAGTACTTGATTTTTCTTGTGCCTTTAGCTTGTGATCAAGGTGGGCTGTGAAGGCAGCAAAAGTCATGGTTCTTTTTGGAATTGATGAGACACAGATGCAGCATAACTTTAGCTGCCAGAAAGCCTCTCTAACAGGAAAAGGTACAGAACTAGAAAGTAAATGTAAATGCAGCTGTCGGTTTAGTAAAAGATACTGCCGGTTTAGTAAAAGATACTGCCTCTTGTTACGAGTGGTGCAACTAAATTAGCTTTCCTGCAGTGTGTGTTAAATATTTTGTGAGCAGTCAGAGCTCTACATTGTTATATGCTTTAGGTGGGAAGTGAACAAAAATGATACTCGATTCTTCACTGAAAAAGTAAGTGGCTGTTATTTCCATTAGGAGTTTTAATACAGATATTAACGCTGAACACAAGCTGTGTGAACTGTTTTGCAGTAGGTGAAAGCAGTTACACTGTTCCCTGCAACAGTACTTTTACGGTCTGTTCTGGCAAGGGTTAGAGAGGAAATAGGTCAGCCTTTGGTGAACTTCATTAAAATTGCTACAGATAAATGTAAAGGTCAGTGTGGGCAAACTAGATTTCTTATAGTAAAGTAGAATCTTCTCCTAGTGAAGACATTACAGTTTATTGCTAGCTGTGGGCTGTTGCTGTAACAGCATTTTTATAGCCTTATGTGAGTCATACTAAACTATGGCTCAACTTAATATTTTATGTACCTCAATATGTTGTTCTACATTCCTTATTACAACCTTTGAAATTTCTTATCTTACTGAATGTAGTTGATACTCACAGGTAATGCCTTTAATACTTCTTGTAGTTATTTCTCAACCTATTTCAAATGCAAATATTTTTGTTACAGTAACATCTGCAGTGATGATAACAATTACTTCCTAGGTTTGGAATACTAGCTGGACAGCCAGTTGTGAACAATGGAGAAAGTTGCAAAACTGAGTTTGTCTGATAAATAATGCTGTAATACAAATAAGCTCCTGAATTTTGGAGACAGGTTTCAGATTAACTGTTCTATCTGGTTGCTGTTGCCATTTTTTTTTTTTCTTCAATTGTAGCAAGAGCAATGAGAGCTCCAATAAAATTAATGAAAAGAGATTTCTTGGGTTTTCAGGAGGAGGAGTTTTAATGTGGACCACTGGCATGTTGAAAGTGGAATGTGAATAAAAAGCTGAAGTAGTATCTATCTGTATTGTATTCTCAGTCTATTACAAAGGAGCTTCCACTGTCCCAAATTGATCAATTCTCATAATCATCCTAAGGAAACATGTTGTAGTAATTACAGTATTAATTTGTCTGGTCTGCTTAAGAGGTAATGCAGTTAGGATACAGTTGTTATACATTATACATGATACCATGGCTGTAATTTTTAGGGTAAATGAGGTCACTGCCCTGTACAGATCTTAGTTCAGGAGTTGCAATGAAGAGACCTGATATTCAATAGAAAAGAGAAATTGCAAGAGTGCATAAGATTCAAAGTTGTAGTCTTGTGGAAATTAAGTGCCTTTACTGCTCGGGGCCTTTTTAGAATCATATTATCCCTTTACTTCAAAAACACTTAAGAGTGTTCACTCTTCTTGAGTTTCATCTTTTGATCTGGCACCATCTGCATTGACAGTATTTTGGGGGGAATTCAAGGCAAGTTTAGATCAGATATATAAATCCAAGCTGGATATATTGTGTTTGATCTTGAAGCATTTCATAGAACTAAGGCAACTCTACCACTATACTTATGCCATTATCTGGAGTAAATTGGTATGCCCACTGTAGGAGCTACATTGATTTTAGTGATATAGTTATCCATATGGATTAGGGATACTGAATTGGAATGAATTAATCATAAACTGTGGTGTAAGATGTTAGTGTCCCTGTCTTCCCTTTCCCTTTAACTTTGTGCTGCAGGGGCACTAGCAGAATGGGCTGCAAGAGGTTATATATGCTAGTTTGTATTCTCGTAAGTTAGCAGAAACCTGTTTGTTTTGAGAGCTAAATGTAGGTTTAAGCCTGCTAGTCAGTTTTTGGTATACCTCCACTTCTATCAGTTCGCTATAAATGCGAAAGCCTGTGGCAGAAGGGCTGGGCAGGCAGCTGGGGGAATTGATGTCTCGAATTAACCCAAATAAAGGTACTGGAGTTTGCCTGTTGAGTCTTATGGCTCCCATTATATTATTGCAGAAGTATTAGAAAGCCCCTTAAATCTCAAGGGCATCTCATTTCTGATAAGCGCACCTGCAAGGATAGCTGTCTTCATGGGTGTCTAATGATAAGGCTAAAGCGGCTAGTGCCTTCCCCATTGTGCAGTTGTAACTACTGAGAAACATGGATTAATACATCTATTTAGGCATCATGCGTAGAAACCCTGTACAAATACACCTGGACTTGCCTCTACTGGTGGTTGAAACTGTTACTACACAAGCAAAAAACCCAAGCAAAAGCCCAACAAACCCCCCACACCTCGCTAAACCCCTCCGCAGTAATTGAAACTTTGAAAACTCGAAGTAAAAATTAGTTTTAAATGATTTTGATGCTGCGTGTCTCAAAGTAATTTCTAGGTTAATTGGCTTCCGCTTTTCTCTTTCTCTCTGAATTTTCAGAAAATCGTTGCTTCGTCTGGAATGCTCCTCCTACTATGTTGCTTCTCTTGCTTCTGAGAAGTATTTTTTTGTTATTATGGAGGTTTTGATTCTTGTGAACCAAATGGATTAAAGAGAAAAAGTAGCATTCTTCCAGAGCTGTCTCACCCCTTACAAGATAATATGATGATTCTGCTCTACTAAGAGCCAAAGAAAATGTTAGGTTAAGAGGGAGTAATAGGACTAGAGATTACAGCAGGACAGTAAAAGAGGTAAGAGAAATAAATGCAAGTGACACAGTAGTTTCAGGAATTCAAAATGAGCTTGTGTTTCTACCACTCTCTGTGCTTTTGGTGAATCTTGCAGTTGAAATATTTAAAATAAGTATTTCTGAAAATGGTTTAACAGAAGAATATATTGTTTCTCTAGGTAAGATATTTCATAACCATTATGGATTTCTTCTTAAACGTGCTCTTCAGTTCCTCCATTAATATTTAAAATTTGTGTGCTTTAAGGTTGTGACTGTCCATTCAGCCATCACCATAAAGTACCTTTATCATTGGAGTTTGTGGTAAGTGAGAGAGGGAATCTGTGTGCTATGTATCCACATTTTCTCCACATCTACAACTCTGCTTGTATGGGTAGAAAACAATTTGTTAATTCCTCCATCAATTTATGTTGTGAAATAAAGTGCAGAGTCTTGCTTTTAAATATTCTCTACATAATTTACAGAGTATTTTCCATGTTTATCAGTTGGTATAATGTAGTAAAGAGCATGAATGTTATTCTCTGTTTTACCTCAACGAAAGGGGTCTTCTGATGCTTTGATGTGAGAATCTGATTGCTGTGTTTACAGAGAAGGTTCACAGCCTTCAGAGAAGGATTAGAGTTCAGCAGCAGTCACTTAACGTTTTCTCTTTTTTTGTAATTATTTTCATGTAATGCATGGGTGAACTTACTGAAGCATACTGAGTTAAAGACATGCTAAATGCTGGTGAAATCTGAGGAGGAAGGAGCAAAACATTTAAAAGGATAAGGCCTTAATCAGACACTGTGTGTTTAGGGACATTTTTCCTTGCACAAGCGTGTGATTCTATGGATGTGAGTGCCTACATGTGGTGGGAAATCTGCATTTAATACTCTAAAATTACCTGTAGCAGGGATTGTCTCAACTTAGTATTACTCCACTGAATCAATATTTTAAAAATATCAAACGTATATCAGCCATTTGGAAAGACAGAATTAGTCACTATTAAAAAAAAAAGTCATATATTATCAAGAAATTACTGTTTTAACTTCATTTTGGCATTTAGGCAGCATTAAGAAATAATTATCCTGAAAAATATTTTATCATAATGACAACTCTTAAACAGAAATCCCTAATATACTACCAAGGAGGAATATTATGTATTCCATTTCCCATTCATAAATTTAAAATGTGCTCCCTACCTGCAGTTAGTGAATGGTCTTTGCTGATGCTCTTGCCATGTGGAATCCCTGAAAAAATGTAAAAATGTGATGAGATTAATTAAAACCAAACAATAATAGTGAGGTCAAAACAAATGGGGACACACACACACGCACCCTTCTTTCCAAGACAGAAATTTAGGAGGATATCCTTTAAAAGGAATGTATGCTGATGTGTTGCGAATTGCATAGGACGGCTTGGCAAGGTTTTGTCTCGGCAGAAATACAATAATCTTTATAGGATGAACATTAAGACTACCTTGCCTAAAGTGACTGAAATCATTTTGGCGGGTAAAATTGTTACAGAGTTTGTGCTTAATGCTTCAGATTCATTTGTTGTTTTCTTGTGTGTTTTTTTTTTTCCTTGAAATTATAGGCATTTCAGTAGGACTATGGAGGAGCTGGTTCACGATCTTGTCTCAGCACTGGAAGAAAGTTCAGAGCAAGCCAGAGGAGGTTTTGCTGATACTGGAGATCATTCTCGAAGTGTGTCTTGTCTTCTAAAGCGACAGGCAAGGAAAAGGAGGGGACGAAAAAGACGTTCATTTACCACTCATCATCCCTGGGAAACTGGCCACTGCTTAAGTGAAGGTTCTGATTCCAGTTTAGAAGAATCAAACAAAGACTACAGGGAGAATCATGCTAATAAGAAAGACCACAGTGACTCTGATGACCAGTTGTTGGTTGCTAAACGTAGGCCTTCCTCAAACTTAAATAACATTAGAGGCAAAAGACCTCTGTGGCATGAACCAGATTTGGCTGTTGACAGTTTGGGAAACAGAACTTTGCGCAGGAGAAGAAAGGTAAAACGGATGGCAATAGATCTGCCATCAGAAGTCTCTAATGCACTGACAATAACTCAACAGCAGGATAACAGCAGAGATCAAGAAATGGACAATAACAATAAATCATACCAACACCAAGAGTTTTCCAAGAGCAAAGTGAAAAAAAGAAAAGTAGCTGCAGCTCGACAAGGACCAGAAGTCTTGGATGAAGGGGTAGTTATAGAAAATGAAGACGTGAACCAGGCAAATAAGGACAAAATGGAGTACGAGGAACAAAAAGGCTCAGATGAGAACATGAGTGACAGGTTATTCTTTCTCTTCCTTTTTACAGAAACTCTGGATGATAATTATTTGCTTTTATTACTGTTGCTTGTATTGAGAATTTTTGGATTTTCTTGAATTCCAAAGTTAAAATGCTAGTAGCAATAGTTCCTGGTTTAGTAAGCTACTTTTAAATATTTTTTTTTAAGTCTACTGTTTTTAATATATATGAGTTGCTCAGGTTAAGGAATTCAGCATAAGACGGAGAGTCATGTAGCAGAGGAGTAACCAAGAAAACAGTTTCTTGAAATAATACATTCTAATTGTTTCAAGATTAAGAATGACAGAACATACAAATGATTAATATGGTTTTTTTCTGGGTATTTCAACTGGTGACAGTTCTCAGACAAAAATTAAGTGTTTTTCCAATTTCTAGACATTGGTGCTTTGGTTGTTATCTCTATTCATCAGAAAGGTTGTCAGTGTTTAGAGTCACCATTTAGACAGCATGTTTTTATGTGTCATGGGCATAAAAAGTCTGCAGGTTGCCAAGGATATACATCATTTACGAAATGCAAAAACCAATTTACAGTTCAGAAACACCTGAGCTTACCATTAGAAAAATGGGGGAATGATGACCCTTTGGCAGTACACCTCATCCATCCATTCCAGACAGCAGTCATACTACAATGGTAATTGTTTCCAAAGTACTATTTTGACAACACAGTAAGGTGTAAGTCATTTTTCCACCATACACAAGGGATGTTACCTGCAGGCCTGGGAAGCTTGATTATGTTTATTCCATGTGCCTGGTTTTGAGTGCAGAACTGTCAACAAGAAAGACTCGTATGAAAACATACAATTTTGGTCAGTTGCTTGACAGCACTAGTGTCCCTGTTTTTTTGTAGGGATTTTATCTATAAACTGTAAAACCTTTTCCTTACTGGAGAGGTAGAATTAAGATGTAGAGAGTACCCAGGGGTTTTGACCAGAACAGATTGGCTACTGTAATAACAGTAGTATTGATGAGTGACTGACTTCAGTTATTGTCAGAAAAGTTCCAAGTCTTTTTATTACATACTAGTTTTGTCCCTCACCTGCGAACAATAAGTAGCTGAAAGTGCTAAATGAATCCTGAGTCTTAAAGACTGTTCCTAATGCCTTAATTACTAGAGCAGACTCAGTCCTTCAGGGCAGCCAGTGTAACTTCAGACATCTCACTTAGACACGGAAGACAGGAGTGTGTGTTGTCAGGAAGCCTTTAGAAAACTTCCCTCTTTGATGATACTGGGAATCTGTTCCCCCAGGTTTGGTACCTAAAGACAGATGGTTAAAAATTTTCTTGGAGCTAGGAACCATTGCATAGTTTATCATATGTCCATAGTCTTGTCACTTTTATAAATAAAAGATTTTCTGTTATGCTATAAGGGTAACAGTTCTCCAGCTCAAAAACTCTGTAGTTAATTTTTGGGTGGAGAGAAGAGTGATTAATTATGAAAATCCTCTTGTAGACTCCCAAAACTGTGCTACTGCCAAGTCAGTTTGAATATAACTTTATTTTTTCACAGAAGAAGTGTTATTGATTTAAAAATTTGTCTTCCTCTTCAAAATGCTTAATATTTTGTTACACCAAATGCTGCTGTTTTTCAAATTGTACTTCAAATGTTTGTCTCTGGCCCCAATAAATGGCCTTTAAAACCATTCTCATCTTCATAGTGTTTTTTGCTCATGCACATGGTTGAGTGATGGTCTGTCCTTCTACTGAATTTCTTGCCATGGTCATCTGTACCAAAAGGTTTGGAAACCATTGAATTAGAAAATTTGCATTCCATAATGTGATTAGAAATCCACCGTGTCTAAGCCTGTCAGGTGCATACTGTATCTGAATATTTTGTATGTGAATAATTTTAACTCATTTTAAAAGAGCTTTACTTAAATGCAATAGCGCTTCTACTGTCTGAGATCATTTAGCCATCAGAATCAGAAACAACTAGCAAACTCTGTTCCTAAGATTATGTTCTAAAAGTAAAAGCTGCTATTTTAAAAGGGAACATGAGTTTTGTAAGACTGCATAAGACAGAGAGAGCTAACAAAGCATCTTGACTCATGCTTCAGCAATACTTGCTGGAAAAGGAAAAATAAAAAGTATACAAAGCTGCTCTAATTTTGTATATTTATGTGCATACAGTTTAATAATATTTTTTAAAAAGGATTAATTTTTTAGAAGTTCAGTTTTTAAAAACAAAACAAAGCCAATAATTTTTATTGCTTGGATCTAAAACAGGAGAGAATTTTTCAGTGTATACATGAACTTACTTTAAAATAACATACATACATACTTGAAGTACAGATTAAAAATGCTAAGTGACACTTCTTTTGCAGTCTTTAATCTGTGTGTGTTCAAACACCAAACACAACAATAACTGGTTTTTAAGTGCAGGGTTCAGGAGTAGTAGGAGTCTTCAAGCTCTTAAAATGTCAGCATCCCCAAAAAGGAATTCCTTAGAGGCTGGTTTTGAACACTGGAAATTAGATTTTCATGATCAGAGCCTGTCCTTTGCTCATCCCTCCCCTTATCCTCAATGCTTAGCTCCTTGGCCAGTTTCAGCCAAATTTGGCAATGCATGGAGTTCTGGACGATATTTAATTCCTGCAAGCTTTAGCAATTGTTTGCGTTTTAAGTGACTAAATAGAGGAGAAATCTCAATTGCCCCTTTTGAAAGAGCGCAGCAGTGGAAGTCCGAGGCCCACCCACTGGCCAGCCAGTCAGTGCAAGTACAGTGGCTGGTCAATTCTTGGGGACAGGCTTGGTTAGTACACAAAGGTCACAAGTTTCATGTGAAACCAAGGTATGAGACAGTTTGCTAGTAATAATAATTAATAACAAAAATTTTCTTCTTTGTTTCCACAAATTTATAAAGCTGTGAAAGCTTTTTGGATAGCAGAGCTGTTCTTCCAAGTTTTTGCTTGTGTACACTATTTTATAGGACTAAAAAATCTGTGGCTTTTTTTTTTCCAGGAAGTCTTGCTGGGAGCAGAATTCTCGTTACAAAGCAAAGGAATTAGTGATATACAATGCAAAATTATATTAAAACTGGAAATCAATTCCATCATAGCAGCTTTCATGTACTTGGATATTAATGTATTAATTCCAGAGGTTTTGAATTTATTTAGTGAAATGATGGCCATGTAACAATTACCTTGGCTGTAATCCCTGCCCTATTTGACTGTGGCCTGAGGAGAATGAACACTGGGGCTGTCATGGATATGCCAGTATTAGGGTTTGATTCTTTTAAAAAAAACCAAAACATTTTTATGTGTAGTTTTTAAAATTTCAAGGGGTTATGTTTTTATGAACTGGGTAGTCCTTCAGTAAGAATTATTACACAATTAAAATATCTTATTTCAAAAAAAAAGGAAGGAGACTGTTCTCAAAATTGGCAGTTTTTGTGGGGAAAGTGGCTGAAATACTAGGGTTGAAAGGACTTCCTAACTTTCATTTTAAAAAGTAAAATTAAACAATAAATAGACAGGAAGAATCTCTGGAAAGAGGATGGTGGGGTTTGTTTTTTGAGATGTGTAGTGTAAAATTGTGCACAATGAAGTGTGAGGACAGTAAAGCCATCTATGTTGTAATTAAAGTGAGGATGGGTTGCTTGCTAGAAGGAAGTTACTAGGATTTGCAACATCAGGAAGTTCAAGTTTTGGTCTCCCTCATGAAAGAAGGTTCCATTCTCATTACATGCCTGTCATCTTTCTTCTGCTTAGGGCAATTGTGCAAGTGATTAAATCTGTTCTGATTATATTATGTATAAAAGATGTTATAGGTATTGCTTATACAGTAAGAATATGGATAAGCAGGAGATGCAGCAAAAAGTAGGAAAACTTAATCTTCAAACCCAGAGCTGTGTGTATATATGTATTTAAAAAAAAAAAAAATCACTGCTTTGTCCCCTGATACCATATTGTGTTTCAAATCCTGTTGGGATGTCTCCCAAAGGAAGATACAAAAACCAAATACATACCTATAATTAAACACAAATTAGACTAATTTTCTGTACTTCATATTACAAGCTTTAAAAAAACTGAGGCTTATTTTTGTGAGATTAACACTTAAAAGGAAATAATTTTCCTAAGTGTACTAGTGATTTAGAAACAAAAATAAAACTATTATTAGAAAGTAACTAAAGATGATTGAAACCAGTTGAATTCAAGCATAGGACTGCATGTATGTTTTAATATGAGTAAGTGTAGAAAGGTAAACAGACCTGAAGTTTTTGTAAGTAGCTTGTATGTAACAGCATAGCTGTAGTTTTTATAATTTGTATAATTTGTTTGGTGAACTGAAGTGATTTATTTTTTTCCAAATTGTTCTACATCTCAGTGTAAGTAAAATGTGATTAAATTTTGAATTTTTGTGAGAATATTACTTCCTTAGCAGAGCTACTCTGTTGACAAAAAATGAAATAAGTTGTTTACAAAAAAAAATCCTTTTGTGTGAAACTCACCAACTTGTAATCTGTGTTATTAAAAGACAGGTCTGTTTTACTATTCAGACACATGGAATATTGTTTGTAACAATGTGTATACAGCAAAGAACAAAATACTTTACCTGTTTGAATTTAGAATTTAATTTACCTATTTGAATTTAGAATTATCTTTGAATTTAGAGAGGTGTGTGCATGTTGTATACACACATTCTAATTTTAAGGCCATGATGGAAGTCACAGAAAAGTAAACTGTACCTTGCTTTTTTGTTGATCTTATGATCATTGATCATACTTTCTTCAGGGTGACCTTTATTTTGATTTAATTGGCTACCTTTGTTACAAACTTTTTTTCTTTCTCCCCAAGTAGTATGTCGTAAAATCTTAGGCAGTGTCTTTTCCAAGATTTTTGCAAATGATGTTCAGAAAGGTAATTCGATTTTCAGACTCTTAATATTTCATGTGCTGAAGGAAGGCTTAGGCTG
The DNA here is from genome assembly GCA_034782735.1 of Sagittarius serpentarius. NCBI lineage: Eukaryota > Metazoa > Chordata > Aves > Accipitriformes > Sagittariidae > Sagittarius > Sagittarius serpentarius. The sequence goes on along the minus strand of JAVKLA010000054.1, from coordinate 11,749,400 downwards.
CTTTTGATTGAGACTTTTCCTATTTTATTGAGCAGTGGTGTTCCAGGATCAAGCTGAATTGCACAGCATAAGAAAGAAGCAGTGAGCATTTGATGGAAGCAGATAATAAAATGCATCAATTGTGTCAGCACCTCGTTGCAGTCACATCTGGCTTACTGTCAGGGTACCATTAGATTCCTGTGGTTTTATGTGCCAAAAATAATATGCTTTGTAGTTAATGGAACTAGGATATTTGCAGTTTGATTAAAAAAAATCATCCTATTTTCTTTCTGATCTCTGTTGGGCTTAAGTTCAATCTGAGCACAGCCTTGTCTCCTTAAAATTTTACGACTGAAAGATCAATTGTTCTTTTGATCTGTTTCTTTCTTTCTCTTATTACAGTGAATCCAGCAGTCTGAGCAGCAGCGATGCTGGTTTGTTTACCAATGATGAGGGAAGACAAGGTATTGAAACAATCTTTCCCTTCTCCACCCCTCAAACCACATCAGTTGAAATTCTGTAAGCGTTACAAGTTATTTCATAGGTTAATTACTAATTTCAGTTGCTATTACTATTTAATGAGTTGAAGCATACCTTGCTTTCTGGGTTTTTTAAAATGTTACCAGAGGGTGTCCTGAATCCATGACTTGGTCAAAAGTTGTCTTGTGAAGCAGTCTCTGTAATATAATAAACTTACTTATAACTTGAGCATCTCCAAAAGATCATCCACACTAAGTTTTAATTCTTCAGTTGCTCCAACTTTCAGACAGGACTCTGTGATCATAGTACTGCTTCTCAAACTGTTTTTGAGGTGGCTTTTTTCTTTCTTTTCTTCCCAATTGATATGGCAGGATTTTATAGTTCTTTTTCATTCAGTAGTGTGTTTGAAACTACTTTTCAAACTACTTTTTCAGCAGTCTGAGATTGGAAGATGCGTGCTGTTTAAAAGTCTCTCCTGTCTGAAAAATTTTTCTTTAAAATGCAGTGAAGATTCAAAATTTTCCTTTAGTATGCATAATATTCTCACGTTTTCATGTGATAAAACTATTGAGGATGGAAGTATAAGATTTTTTTTTTTCAGCATTAGTATTTATTATCATCTTTAAGTGCAACACATTTACCTGTATTTAACATCTTAGTGCCCAGCTCACAGACTAGGAACTCACCGTCTTTGACAGTATACAAAAATAAGGCAAAAAATAGTCTCCCAGGAGATAAGACTTGCTTTTCTGTTGACAATTCTAAGTTAATGGTAATGGAGATTATTTTATTTTTTTCTTTCTCTCTCGTGCTTTTTCACGCGCAATTCTGTCTCTTCTGTTTTTTTATCTTTTATTTTAATGTTACAGTAGGGAGATGATTTTTTCAGACTTAGAACAGAGGTGTTACCTTCCTTGCGCAGCAGTAGTTTGTGCTACATAAACTGTACCTCCCAGTCTGAGTATCTGTTTTTAGTTGTGCGAACACATAGCTTTTTTGAAAAGTTTAGGTTCTCTTTTAAAGGTTTTTAAAGTATTTCAATATGAGACAAGTAAAAAAGATTTGCTTTTACTTCCCTGTGTGGATTTCTCTTTTGACTTGCAATTTTTAAAACATTTGTCCTCTATATTTGTATGTAACGTGACTTAACACATTTCATAATTACATTTTTTAAGTACCTTTCCTATATATTTGTATCAATATTTTTTGTCCTTAAATCCTGAACTAAATTATTTAAATCTTTGAATAATATTGTTGAAAATGTCTCAGTTACTTTCTGTTTTTATACATTTTGTGGGAGGAGAAAAGGAGGGAGGGATCGCTGAACAACAAGTGTTCTTTCACTGGTGTGGTGTTACCTTTTTCAGTGTTGGTTCTTTACTATAAAGCTGTAATTCTTATTTTTGCCTGTTTGGTTTTTTTGAACCTTGGTTCAGTTTGATTGTAATTTTCAAGCCAGAAGCGTTAGACCTGAAATAGTATTCTGAAATGTAAATGAAAAGAACAACAATAATTGAGAAACACATTGTTGGTACAAAACATTATTTATTTATTTTTTTAAATCTCTACTTTGAACTAATTATTTTGGGGGTATGATCAAAAGACCATTAACTTGACACTGCATCTTAGACATTCTTAGATCTGCATTATAGCTTTGGTTTTGTGAAGAATTTTTCATGAAAGTACTATGAGAGATCCTACTGCAAAACCAAAATTGTTTATTTTCTAATAATACTTATTCCCTCCCCCAAAGAAAATGCTAGTAATTTTTATCTTTGTACTCCTCTTATGAAGTAAGATGAGGTTATTTTATCTCTGTAAATTAATTTATAGCTGAACTGAGACCATACAAAATTGAAAACAATGAAGAAAGGAGAAAATAAATCTGATAAAAGCAAAAGAAAAGCGTAAGTGAGAGAAATGAAGCTGGAAGAGGACAGGATGAACATGTATTAAGGGAAGAACTGGCTGACATTGTTGTCCGTTTTTAAAAGCTAGACTCTGATTCCTGTCTTCCCAGTGTCCCTCCTCCAGGATATATATTCAGAACATCAGCATCTTGACCTTATTTGTAGTTTAAATTTTCTGCACTTCTGACTTCAGGTTTCTGCTAAGTCAGGTGGAGAACCAGAGATTGATTAATGCCGCCTGGTGAAGTACTTGGTTTAAATGATGTGCGTGCCATCATTCAGAAGTTTGGGTAGCAGAGGACAAGAGGATCCTGTTCTCCAGGGCAACATTTGTTCATTTTGTGTCTCTGAGATCAAGAACCATATCTCACTTATTGTAGACAAATACTCTTTATAAAAACCCTAATTAATTCCCAAAGCATATTCATCCTGTGGGACAGACTTTCTAGGAAAGAAAGTGATCTAAGCAGCAACTTCTTCGAGCAGCTGGCCAGCCAGTTAAATAGCCGAGTATTTAGTTCTGAACTTTGGAGTGCCTGACCTTGGAACTTTTAGTATTTTCCAAAATTGTTTCAGAAAGCAAACAAATAAATTCCGCCACAATAACTGTACTCTTCTGTGCACAGACTCTTGGAAGAGTTTAAACTTTTATAATTTGATTCAAGGAAACTAGGTGTAGTTGTAATTGGGGATAGTAGTGTGTTAATTGCTAGATATATTTTTAATTGCCATCAATTGCTATGATAAAAGAAAATTGCCAAGACTTGAAAATCCTGTGTTCAACTTCTAGTATGTGGTGTGCCATCTAACATTTTTTTAAATACCTTTATACCCCCTATCCTTTCCAGCCTGCCTCCGTTCCAGTCTCACAGCTTTTTTTGTTTGATATGTTTTGTTCTATGAAGTCCTCATCTGACCCTAGCCATGCTTGTCCTTTTCCAAGTTATCCAGGTGCTTACCTTAGGTCAAGTGAGAGGGCAAAAGCAGCTCTCTTGCTGTGCTCTATTCCACTATCCTATTACCTTCTGGCAGAAGTAATTGGTACTCGGATGTTTTGCAATCCCAATGTGGCAAATGTTTTTCTTCTGTGAAATGCTGCATACCCTGTACAGTTAGCCAGCAAAAGCTTAAAGATTATAGAAAATGCTTAGAAGATAGCTGCTGAACTATTAACAAACCTCAAGTGAATTCTTATGGGTTGTCTTTTTTTCCGAGGTTTGTAAATTGGTCAATTTTGGGGTAAGATTTAATAGTTAGAAAAATAGTTAGAAAAAAACCAAAATTCTCTGCAGATATCAAGCCCTTGTACGGTGGTGAGAGAGCCTGCCAACAAAGTAACTGAAAGAACTGAACAGTGGCTGAAGCTTCCGTATTAGAAATCCTTACGACTTTCCTTTTTTCTTCCTACTCTTTCCTTTGTTCCTAATAGCATTTTCATAAATGGCTGTTTTGCCATTATTAAAAACATTAATGACAAGCAGTGTTATACATGGTGTAGAAAACTTTTACAAGAAGTTTTGAAACAAAAGGTCTAATCCTGCATTGCAACATATAATATGACTCTTATTAGGCCTAGCTAGTAGGATCACCTGCAGTTTCAAGGCACTTTATAAGTTAAAATGCACTTTAAGTTAAGCTTTCAACACGTTAACAAAACTAACATAATTCAAACACTAGTTGTTATTATTGCTGGTTTGGGGAAAAGAAGTAAAACTGCAAGTATATTCTTTAATGAATTTTATAGTGTGTGTACAGTAAATAAAACATATTCTGCATTCCTAGTCCATCTATACCTACTAGTACACTTGGGGAAATCGTTGACTTAAGACCTCTTAAATCATGACATGCGGCACCTGAAATATCCTTTAAGATCTAAGCAAGTAGGAAGGAAAATTGTATTAATAAAGTGTTAAACAGTTAAAATTGGAGAAGGTCAGGGAATGTCAGAGTTCCACTGTGGATGTGGCTGAGCTTTTAAAAGTAGCTGTTCATTATTTTATGATTAAACATATATTCATTACTGTGTCCTTTGTGAAGATGACCCACTACTGATTCAGTATATGACAATTCCAGCCTTTTGTCTTCTCTAGAGACAAACTAATTTGGACCTTGTATAGTGTCTCAGTAGCTGCAGGTGTGTCAGGGTGTCATTCTCCATATATAAAAGAAGTAGAATGTGCAATGTTAAGTGTAATCACATCAGTCTTGAACTGTTGTGGCTAATTATTTTATAGTCTTTGCGGTTGAAAAAGAAATAACATGAAGTCGTTGTACAGGTGAAGTCCTAAATATTGCATGTGGATCATCAGTGGTAGATGTGAACCTAAAGCTATCACGTGATATCCTTGGTCTAACTTATTAATGGCAGACCTGTACAGTCCTACTCAAGAGCAGGGTATGATATTACATTGGACAGGAGGGGTGGGAGGAGGCCTTCATGTGGAGTTTTCAAGCTTGAAGCAGAAGAAATAGCTGCTTAAATTGAATGGTGTTTGAATGGTGTCCTGTTATCCCTTTTGCCAAGGTAGCTCTGTAAAGCACAGAGCAAGATGCAGTGTGCCTCTGTGGATGGGTAACTTCAGCTTCTGCTTTCCTGAAACTCCTTGTATGTGTGTTATAGTGAGTCTTCTGATGTCCCCAAATGATTATTACAGCTGTTAGCAGTGGTGGGATATATTACCTAGAAAGAGGTACACTGGTCATGGAAATGAAACTGGCATCCTAGAGTATTTACAGTCTGTGTGCTATTGCTCTCTGTGTGTGAGTTAATGGATAATGGAGCAGCACAGTGTCAGGTGGTGTTTATAGGACACTGATGCTGAACTCTCTTCACGGTAGCCTCTTCAAGTAGGTTGTGGTTGTTACAGGCAAGCATACGTATACCATATGTGACCGCTATGGAGCGTAGTCTGGCCATTTTGAAATAAAAGAAAACTAGGAAAAGGGAGAAAACTCTATTTGTGTGTAGAGGAAAGTCTGTTTCTTGTAATCCTGCGCTGCTTTAGCTAAAATAAGATTCAGATGAAGCTATTCTGTACATGAAACCGATGGTGATGTAAATGGGGTCTATGTCTATAGAGAAACCATAAGATGGCCACATAAATCATTTTCTAAACTTCTTAAAGAGGAAGGCAAGTAATTTAACATGAAGGAGTGGTAATTAGGTAAATATGTAGACTCAATGATATAGAGTGAAAATTAAGGAAACAGTAATTGGGGGGAGGGGAAAGCTTAAAAGTAAATAAGCCAGAACCAAAGTGCCTTGAAATTTTAGAATAGAAGTTGACATTTCTGAGCCCTTAACTTGATATTTTTTTTTTATTTTTTTTTTACTGATCAGTACAGTTATAATTGAATGTAAATTGCTTTGAAGTAATGCCTTGAAGTGTTAGCATTACCCACAAACAAGTTTGTTGTATTTTAGATACGTGGCTAGGAGAATGCATAGGCTTGGAGATCAGTTTCTGGAGATCTGGAGGTCGTTTTACCTTTCCTGTAGCTTGGAAGAATACCATAATTTGCCGTAGTCTTGTGCTGAATCAGCATCCCTAAGAGGAAAGGACAGTGTGGTGAATCTTTTGACATATTTTGAAGTAAAAAATGTTGCTTTGAATTTTTAATTCTCATAAGTTCATGTTTGCTGCGGATACTGTGTTGGTTTTTGAGAGTTGCAAATTAAGTAGGATAAAATCCAAGTATTTGGTTACCAAACTTGAGTGGGGAGGCCTCTGTGTTATATTGCCTATACGTATGAGGTCGAGAATTGATTAAATGCAGTGGTCTTCCCTGTATCCTTTTGAAAATGGCACCCCTTCAAGGTAGAGTAACTGGTAAACAAAATGCCTGTGGGTGCTCTCAACTGGATAAGAATAGTAGTAATAGGTTTATGCTTGCCTCAAGGCAATAATATGATTGAAAATAGTCAAAGGATTCAGAGTTGTTTAAAGTGCACAGACAAGGAAGCTAAAAAAAACAGGTATACCCGGATTCTGCTGTCACGTGGGAAAAGCCTACAAGGTTCACATCTTAAGTTTGCCTTTGGCAGTAAACAACTTTAGTGCTGAGGGAAGTGTATAATAGTAGAACAGGTAAGATGTCTTAACGGATAGTTGCTTAACATACTAATATTCCTATTGCACAAAAAGGAGAAGTCATTTTATATTTTTTCCCAAAGAACCATTGTTAGTTATGTAGCGAAGATACTAGTTTCCTTCTATAGCCACTATCTGCCTTATCCTGCAGTCTACTAACCCAGTCTTAAATTCTAGCTCTTTCTTCCAAGTCTGTGTTGCATACCTCTTACAGGCTTCTGTCCTTGAGCTGATTGTAAAACCCAATTTCAGAATTCTGTACTTACTTTCACAGCTGAATTACGTGTAACAAGACTCCTTTTGAGTTCCTGATCGTATTTCTTATTAGTCAGGGTGTCTAGAGCTCTCATCTTAAGACAAAATGTTTCAACAAAGTTTATCTACATAAAAGTTTGGAAAATCAAAACAAAGGAGTTAAAACTTAATTCTGAACCGCAGATCAGTCTAATGAAAAGGTGTGATTCTCCCTCCACCACCACCACTCTGTTCAGTGTTCTTAAACATCCTCCAAAGAAACTATACCTGGCTGTAATAAAACGAGGATAGAATTAATAGTGAATGCCTTTGTGAAATGTCATAGCTATAAATGAGGATTAGAATAAATATGGAGAGTAATCTGAAATGCTCCAGGAACACAAACAAACTTAAATCTTACTTGGACCTATGTATCTCTTTCCACCTCTTGTTTTCCCTTTCCTCCATCTAGAAGTTCCTGTTCTCTAGCCTCTACTAATTTTGCTTTTTGTAGAGATCGTTAAAGATGTAAGGATCACATTTCACCTGCAAGTGACCAGTGAGAGGCTTTAGTTATTCCGTATTTTATTGAAGTACTTGTCCTGGTGAATGTTTGCAGCCATTTTCACTTGTGCTTGGTCTTGAAGTATTCATTTCATTGCAACAGTTTATTTGGAGAAAGTGTGTTGAATTTTATTTTTCCTCAAATTTTGGCTTCGGTTTTCATTATTTGTATTTTCCCATTTTGGAGTTGAGTGGCAATGAAATTTTAAATGAATGCTTTTTATTCTTGAAAATTGTGCCTAATAAATCTTGCATTTGTGTCTTGCTTAGTTCTGCCTAATTAAAAATTGAAACGCCAAACAAATAATTTATATGCAGAAATAGTGAGGCATGGTTTGGATACTTTGAAGTAGAATTAAAATATACAGCACATACTTTGAAATCTAATTTTTGGGTGTAAGAAAGGAAATTTGCCATGTCTTATGAAGATACTTTCTGTTCTTCTGTAAACTACCTGATTTGTATAAAAGAACATGTTTTAAAACAACATAACAATTTATCTTTAGTTGACAGTGTGTTTATGAGCTAAATGTAAGATCAGATTCAGTCTTGTCTTTTGAGTTTAAATCCAGGTGTTTAAATACTACATCTATAAATATTGTCAGTAAAAATTACCAGCTTTGTGGTATAATGCAGTGTAATTCTCAGTCACATGATGCTGTCAGTTTTCATTTAAAATCAACTTTTTCAAAACTTATTTCTAAATGAACTTAATCAGATTAACTTCATTTAGTCACATCTGTTCATGATTGTTTTCCCCTTTTACTAGCCATACAAATCATGAAATTAAGCTAATTATATACCATTATCAGCTGCAAAGAACTAGTTTCACAGTTTTATACCTTTTAATTCCCTGCAGGAGATTAAGGCTTGTTTTTTGTTAATATGTAAAGTGCAGTAACTTAAATGGATTTCCCTGCAGTTATTGCCAAAGGATTAACTGGTTTATTATTGTTTTTCACTACCATAAATTGCTTTTAAAACATTACATTTTATGTGATTTCATTGATGGCAATGCTTGTCATGCTATTGAGAAACATTTTCCAAATAGAACTCCTATATATGAGTCGTTGTTATACAGCTATAAAACAAAAGAAATAATTGTCCTGTCAGAGTGTTTATTGATGGTAACATCTGATTTTTATCTTCCCTGCTCCTCCCTCTTTTTTGGGGGGCTTGGGGAGATACTGCCCTCACACAGGTGATGATGAGCAGAGTGATTGGTTTCATGAAAATGAATCTGGTGGAGCATGTGGAATTACGGGGGTCATTCCGTGGTGGGAACAAGAAGACTCTACAGAACTGGAGAGAGAATTGCCTGATCCAGTCTTTGAAAGTATCTTAACTGGTACTTTCCCTCTTATGTCTCGTTCAGGGAGGAGAGGTAAGTAGCAATCAAGCAAATGCAACCTGGAGAATCACTTGGGTACAGTAGAAAGATAGCTGTGCATTATATGAAACATGTGAAATGGTGACAAGATGTTGGAGTTACCGGTTTGTTTCCTGGAACTATTTCATTTTTAAGATAATCATTAGAGAGAAATAATTTTGAAGTCAATTATCAGAAAAGTCAAACTTGGCTCATTTTGATAGTCTGCTCTTATTTATTGTCTGGATGTTTGCATTGAGAATTAGTAAGCGTTATTTACAGTGAAACTTTATATTCCATTCCTGGCTTCTGTGATAATTTTTAGAATTCTGGAGAAGTTCATTAATTCAAAGGCTGGAAAGACTAATGTGACCATCTGCTTTGCTTTATGGTCAGGCCATGTTGTTTGTAGAGAAGAGGGAAGGATTCCTTTAGAGCAAGGATTGAGATTGAGTTAGAAAATACCAATATTTTTTTTTCTTTAAAATACTTTAGACAACTGTGGATCCAGTGTATCCAATGGTAAGTTGTACCAGTGTTAGATTGCATTTACAGTTAGGGACCCACTCTTGTCTGAAGATTGAAGTTGTCAGACCTCAGCTTGCTGCCAAAGAATTTTGTTGTACCTTCCCTCTGCCACAAGAATCTCCTTTCACATTCAAATACAGATCTTTCATGTGAGCAGTGGTCAAATCACTTTCAAACTACTCTGCACACTGAATGTATTGAATTCTTTTGTGAGGCTTATTTTCCAGGTGGTTAGAATTGTTTGAGGACTTAGTCTCTGCATATTCACCAGATTAAACATTTTCTAGTACTAATGAAGTCGTAAGTGGTGCAAAAATCACTTTCCTACTGTAGTTCAGTATGCTCTGCTTATGCAGCCAACTGCAGAGAACAAGGATGGCAGTAGGAATATATCCAGAAATGTTCATTTTCATGATAACTTAGCCTTTCTCTCACTTTTCCCATTCTCTGCTCTTTATTTCCACAGTACAATATTTGACAATATTAAGATGTTTTTGTTTAACTGAAGTCAGATTAATAGATTGGTATGTAATGGTTATATGGTATAGGAAATTCTCTTAAATCAATTCGTACTTCTTTTTTGCAGGTTTCCAGAGTAGATTTAGTCATCTTCATGGAATGCCAACAAGAAACATAAAAAAGGCTTCAGGAAACCAGAATGCATTGGTAGGTGCTTCTATTAATGTAAGCTAATGTGCACTGATCTTGGAGTTTTTTTTTAAAAAGGCATATTCCTCTCATGCTTGTTTCCTAATGTTGTAGGTAGGTAATGGAACGGTAAGACTATAGTGCCACTGCTGCCTGATATTGTGTGTTTGCTTTTTTTAAGTTAGACTCTTACCACTGCAATTCTGTTGTAATGGAATATTTGTGTGTACTTGAATGGCAGAAACAGTCTGATACTGTTTCTCAGTACTTACTTTGAACTGAGTGAAGGGAAAGGTTTGGGTTGGGGCATTATTTAGCATTTTCAATATATATCTTATGTCTGTATGAAAACTTGTTTCTTTCCTCTTACAGTGAAAATCAAGCCAAAGTTATTTTAAGTTTTTCTGATACTGAAAACATTCTAGGATGGATTGTGGTACAACTCTGATTTATTTATTTATTTTTCTCCCAAAAGTCTGCTTTGAAAAATCTGTCCTTATTCTCTTTTCTTTGGTTGACTTCTGTGTGATCAGGGGACAGGGTATTTAAAAAAATTTAAGCAAGTTAGTGATGCACCTGTCATAGACATGCGTTCCTTTGGACTGGGTCTGTTCTAAGGCTGTGACTACAAATGAGAGGTGTTTGGGGTTTTTTAGTGCCTTCAGCTCTAGGAGCAATGTTTGTAAGGGAAGGAAAAAATCAAACTGTCCTTGCATTTTTGTACAATCTAATAATTGGATTTTCCTATAGCTTTTTTCTAAAATAAGATTCTAATGAATTTTTAAGAATTTGCTCTTTGGAGGAGGGCACGAGGAGAAGAGAGTTGACTTTTTAAATTAAAATGTTAAAATGTATTCATTGTAGTGCTGTCTATTCCTTTCTTATCAAATCAGTGTTTGAAAGAAAAGGAGAATGTGGGAGACTCTATATCAGTGTGTAATAAACATATTCCAGCACGATAAATACTGCAACATCGATGTTCTTTATTATTTGAGAACACTGAATGTTAAACATATTCCAGCACGATAAATACTGCAACATCGATGTTCTTTATTATTTGAGAACACTGAATGTTTTCAAATTTTAATTTGCCTAAACAAAATAAGGTGCTTTTGAGAAATGCAAGAGCTATTATATGTGGAGAGAATAGAAAGGAACTGTTAGAAATGTAACTCGTTTTGAAGAGGGAAGGTTTTTATAATTGAAGTCCCTGTCTAATAATTGCCATTTGGAGCTGAATAAGATGCTTTAAAACCTTGGCCTGTGATCTCTGCTGTTAGTGGTCGTGAATTAGATGAATGCTATCTAGTTCTTGGTTTCCTATCTACCTATTTTTATTTTTGGTTCAGTGCTTGCTTGAGCATATCTGGGATTTGTAGCCCATTTTCTAGGCTTATTGCAATTTCGCTGTGGTATTTTATAGGGGCTATTATAACTGATAGGTTAGCTTCATGGTATTGATGATACATGGCTTAACTACCCTAAAAACTGCCTTTTCCTCTAAATTGTAAAAAGGTGATTAAATTTCAATTGATGAAGATATACTGTAAATGCGTATATATAATAAAAAATCCTAATGTTTATTTTCTGCTATGCTTTCTGGATTCTCCTTAGGAGCCCATTTTGTCTTCCAGTCATGATATCTCATATATAAAGATGGTATCATAGTTCCCTTTGTAACAAAAATGCAAGCCAATCTACTAAAGACTGATAATTCAGTTACCTCTAGTTATTAAAAATATCATTTACATAGTGTTGTGAAACAACGTTGACGTGAACATACCTTCTAAGCCACTATGTTTAGGCAGGAGTGCATATATAGAATGGATGTGCAGTTGGCTCTTCAGGTGCAGTTTTCTGACCTTCTTAATGACTATTTATGTTTGTGGGCCCATCTGCTGCATCCATCTTTGCAAATGTAGCTGTATAAGCTAGAGCTCATGTTCTTCCTTTTGTCAGTGATTGCTTCTTAAAGAAAACCTTTTTTAGATACTTCAATGACAAAAAAAAAGGCATTTAATACCTGTGACATCTGATAACAGAGAACAACAAGTAATTACTGCTATTAGATGGTAACAGTGTAGAAGAGCAAGAATGCTTTTAGAAAGATTAATATCCTGAGGAGAGAACACTGCAAACTCAACTCATTGAACAGAGTTATGCTGTGACTTAATTCTTTTTTAACAGCGAGAAGTCTGATGTCTGTATCGCTGGTTTTACACAGACTGTAAAGGGAGACAAAGTAAAAAATGGAGTTTCCTACGGAGATACACTACGTAAAAGACACATTATATCCTGTGTTCAGTCTAAGGATGTGTAGTTTGTATCTAGGGAATATGAACATATGGTTAGACCTTTGCATACGGTCAATGTGTGTTTAAATTTGGGGGGGACGTTTAATTGAAGGTTCACAATTATAGCAGCTAGCAAAGCCTTGGAGAGACTACTGGTTTAGGGAAGGCACAATGAAAAGCTGTGATAATACCTTGATATATTGTCACCCTCTGTCAAAAAGTGTTTAATGCCCTACTGTTTGGGTGTTTTCTTGTAAGAGAAAGCTCAGGCTAGGAGTGTGTTTATTACTTGCTATATACTGAGGAAACTGCTCCCTTACGTCATTTTCACACCACGGTTTCTAGAAGCAGTGGGAGCTGAGAATCAGAGGAAGAATGCTGCTCTTTATGGACAAGTTAGTGAACTTTGAAGTAGCCACAGCTGGTGCTCAGATACTGCCCAGATGCTCTTCCTGCATTTCATTGATGTCTTGCTTAATTTGAACAAACTCATGGGTCTTTCTGTCATCAAATGTACTTCCTTTGAGCCGAAACACTTTTTTTTTTAATGATCATACAACACTGGAAAAGCAAGAAAGAAGTAAAAACCTAGCATGCAAAAACTATGAAAATCCTGGCCTAATCCAATGTACAGGTTGAATGAGTTGTCATACAGCAGATGACCACTGAAAAAGATGAGCAAGAAAATGAAAAAAAAAAAAAAAAACTCATCACAACTGGTTTATATCCTTTGGATTGTCCAATTTACTTGATAGGCATGTTTTTTATGGAATCCATAATTAAATGGTTTGTCAGGCATATATTTTGGTATTCAATTATAATGCTGGCTTTTCATGTCTTCATTGCTTTTTGTGGCAGCATCATTTGTAACAGAACTTTATTTGAAAAGAAATAGAAAAACGTGGCTTTTCTAATACACTATGCTTTTGATCCTGCCTGTGTCAAGTTGCTAGTAGCAACTTTGTAATTAAAATCAGAAACATGAGACATGTACTTTCATACCATACCATTATTTAATGTACCCTTTTAATAAGGTATATTGCGTGAAATCTTACTGTGCTTCGTTGAATTCTGTGCTTGTATATGACCTGATCAACTATTCCCATCCCCCGCATTCTTTTATGTTAGGCAAAAGTTCTACAATTTATAAGTAGTATTCTGTGAATGAAACACTGATCTCTTAGAAGCAATGCTTTTTTGTCCAGTCTTTTTTCTGTATATCTTTATAGACTTGCATGTGATTTATCTAGTACTATATCTCTGTCCTTTCAAACAAATTGCGTGTGAAACTTTGGTGTTTAGCAGAATAAAATCAGAAATCTAACTTTAGATGCATTGGAAATGTTGAAGGTTCATTTCTATGATGTAGAATACTAGATGAACTCTTTACCTTCAATGATTAAGGCTGCCATGCTTTTCTCTCAAATGGATTCCTGGGGAGATCACAAAAGCCCTAATTAAAGAAAATAAGAGTTAATAGTTACAGTTAGTGAAAACAGAACATGACTACTTTTTTTTCTTTCAAAATATTTTGTCCAGCTTAGTACTCGATGACTGGAAAGTTTCACTTTTGGCCACAACTCCTTCATACAAATAAGTGAAGGTTTTAAAAATCAGTGCTGCTGTCTTGGCTGTTCCTTGTGTGATTCTAGATACAGTTCCTTCCCTGAGACAGGGAGAGACATTGTAGTGTTTTGTTTGAGGACTCTTATGTGTTGTCCCTTCCTGCCTGGATTCCCTGTCTGGGCTGGAAGCTGGGAAGTGACTTTACTGGGCTAAAGTGCAAAAAAAAGACCAATAAAAAGGATGCTTTCCTTCAACTCTGCCAATTTTTCCATCCATCACCTTTGTGTCATGGGTTTTGATTTCATGATATTAAAGACAGGCTATTTTAAGTCCTGCACTCCTAGGACTGATTTTTTTTTTTGCACAGCTGTATTATTGAACTTGACTATACATAGGTACTTTTTGAATAATTACAACTAAGGAATGAAAGCTGCGTTTCCAAGACCTGTTATCTGAAGATGGCTGGGTATTTCTGTCAAATTCTGTGATTCTTTCCAAAGTTTGAAGAGAAAAGAGCTTTTCTCAAAAAAAATTGTTGTCATATAACTACTACTCTGTTGATGTGAGGAGAAAAGCTGTATTGAGCAGTCATCCTTTTTATCTGCTTTCAAAATGTAAAATCAAATCAAATATTTCTGCTTCTAAGTTCTAATTGAAGAAACAGCCAAGTGTTTTCAGGAATTTTTTTCTTCTCAAAATATTTTGGAAATTGAGTGAAATGGTATTAGATACCACATGTTCTTACAGATCTAAGGAATGTTTCCTTAAAGAGTAAGTTGGGTGTTGTTTTTACAGTATTGGTCAGAAGCCTGTATGGATGCTCTGCAACTTTTGGAAAAATGCTGCTTCTCAAGTTAAAGTTGATTTGGTGTTGTGGAGAATTCTTTTACACTGGATGTGTGGCATACAGTCAGATGTCTGATAACTAAACTCTTGGATTCCAGATTTTCACTCATTCAAGATCAGGAATATTAGGCCTCTGTGTCTGAAGATGACGTTTTGAAACATGCTGCTAAAGCTGTGAATGAATTTTCCTTTAAGTGGGTAGAAGGCTGGGGGGGGGTTTTATTAAGATTTCCTGCCATCAAAAGTATTTTCAGCTACCAAAAGCATTTCTCACTATGCTTTTTCCTTTTATTTTTTTAAATTTTTCCTTGTCTGTAATTGTCTTACATTTTGCATAAACAGATATAAATTTATGCTTCCTGCAGATGCAGTTTTCAAGACAGAAAAATTCAGGTTTGTTAGCAAAGGAGGTGCTGCTGTGATGGCAGTTTAGGCCCCACCTTTGATTCTTCCAGTGTTCAGTCACTATTGGCAAAAACACTACAATTTTCTCAAAGAATGAGTTAAATGGCATTCTTCTAGACTTCAGAAATTAGTCATGTTGAAATAGCTTTATTTTATGAGAAAACAAAAGAAAAAAAAAAGCTTCTGTCAGATGTCAAGACCTCATTATAAACAACGTAGGTTTCAAAAATGGGATGTAAATACTGGTGATGATGTTACCTGTGATGTTCTTAACTCCATGTATCTAATATTTTTTGGGCAACTGCTTACTGTTCTTACACCTGCTATATATTTTGGATAGTAAGAGGTTCTTTTTTCCACAGATTAATTTTCAAGTGCCTTTTTGCTAAAGCTTTCACTTACACTCTTGCAAGCTTTATATAATCTGCTCCACCTGCCATGGTAAGCACCTGATGGCAGAATAAAAGCTTGTTAGTGACTTTAGTAATAGCTTAACATACTTACTCATCAAAAGAGTAATAATTATACCTGTACCATGTTTCATAGTAGGTCAATATTTCTCAAAGTGGTACCCATCACTGGTAGTACCCATGGTGGTACCCATACTTAAGGCACAGTTAAATACTGTGGTCATTCAGGGCAGAGCACCAGAATTGGTAGATCAGTGTCGTGGTTTAAGCCCAGCTGGTAACAAAGCACCATGCAGCCTCACTCATCCCCCACCCCCCCGGACCCAGTGGGATGATGAGGGGAAAATACGAAGAAACGCTCCTGGGTCGAGACAAGAACAGGGAGGGATCACTCACCAATTACGGTCACGGGCAAAAGACAGACTCAACTTGGGGGAGGGGGAAATCAATTTAATTTACTACGAATCAAATCAAAACAAGGATAATGAGAAGTAAAACCAAGTCTTTAAACCCCTTCCCCCACCCCTCCCTCCTTCCCGGCTCAACTCCACTCCCAGTTTTGATGAGGAATGGGGGTTGGGGTCTGTTCCTCACACCTTGTCTCTGCTGCTCCTTCCTCCTCAGGGGCAGGACTCCTCACTCTGCCCCTGCTCCTCCCTCGGTCCTTCCCACAGGAGACAGTTCTCCATGAATGCTCCAGCGTGGGTCCTTCCCATGGGCTGCAGTCCTTCAGGCACTAACTGCTCCAGTGCGGGCTTCTCCACGGAGTCACGGCCATCTTGGGGGGCACCCACCTGCTCCGGCGTGGGGCCCTCCCCGGGCTGCAGGTGGGCACCTGCTCCCCCGCTCCCCTCCCTGGGCTGCAGGGGCACAGCCGGCCCTCTCACCGGGGGCTGCAGGGCCACCCCCTCCCCTGGCCCGCCTCCTCCCTGCCTTCCTCACTGACCTCGGTGTCTGGTTAGGGGTTTCTCTCACACCCCAGTGTCCTCCCCCGCTGCAGGTTTCCCCTTCTTAAATCTGTTACCCCAGAGGCGCTGCCGCCATCGCTGATGGGCTCCGCCTTGGCCAGAGGTGGGTCTGACTAGGAGCCGGGGAAGCTTCTGGCAGCTTCTTACAGGAGCCGCCTCTGCAGCCCCTCCCCTGCTGCCAAAACGCCACCACTCAAACCCGAAACAGTCCGTTTTGTCAGTATCATTGTCATTGTTAAAGTCTTTTGAATTCTACCTATCCTTTATGAGATCTGAATGGCTTAATAAAGTCTGCCTTACAACCGACGTGTGTTTTAACCAACAGTGATTTTTTTTGTGCCACTTGTAATTTTCTAATGAAAATCTGTGATCATCTTGGTGTCATCAAACCAGTAAACAGGGACAAATAATACCACAGCATTTCTGTCTCATTTGAAGCTGCAGTTCATTAGCCAAAAGGACTTACAGGTAACTCAAATACCAAATGCTTAGGTTTCAACAAATCTAAGGCTGGTCAGTCTTGCTATTCGTTCTGTTACCTAAGTGTAAAACCCCTCTGCTGTAACTAAAATAGCTAGAGAAATCCTCAGCTGGTTTGTAATAGTTGTAAAGGCACTAACTGGTGAAGGTGAGCCTGTGTTTGTTTTACTCTTTTCTTCTGTATCACTTACCTTGTAAATTAGAATGTATAGTCTTGAATTGTGTCCTAGTTGCATTCTTACAAAACGTATGCCTATCAAGAAAAAAATTTAAGTGCATCAGGCAATTAATAGCTTGTAGAGGTGACAATTGTACTTTATCAACAAAATGGAGATACCTCATAGGTATAACTACTGAAACAGATGCTCTGTGCAACAGAGATTGCAGTGGTTTTTCTTGGTATATTTCAGCGGCTGTGATGATCAAAGCATACCTTTAAAATATCAAAGATTAACTTCTGTCTAGCTACAGTGAATGTGGTTACTTAGTCTCTTTTCTTGGACTCTCACTTCTAGTGTCAAAACCAGCATCCCACTTCAGTGAAATAGTTGCCCTCCAGCATTAGTCTCAGAAATGCCAAATGTGCTGCTTATTTTTTAAATGCATCTTGTGGTTTATTCATGGTGACAAGTGCTATGAACTGTTCGTCTGAGCAGGATTCCTTGTAATTCACCTTAACCCAACTGCTCAAACGATAGTCAACTACAATTTCACTTAAGTCTACTTTTAAACCAGGGGCAAATAGCATAATGATATCCCTTTTATTCTTCAGTTAGTGTCTGTCTTGAAAACACATTTAATACAGTTTTACAGCACTCTTTACAGATAATAATCATTTTAAAAACCTCTGACTTCAAAATATGAAGCAGCATAATTATTCCACTTGTTTTCTGCTGCTTATCACAAAGAAATCTCCCTTTCTACTCTCTGGCTGTGTAAAATGTTTCTCCTGCAGATGTCTGGAATTTGCTTGTTTTGACTTCTGAAGTTCTTATTGGTTCTTTGATGTTTTATGTTTTAGTGGAATTCTAATGGAAAGAATTTGTCTTTAAATGTAATTGTTT
Source organism: Sagittarius serpentarius (assembly GCA_034782735.1). Classification (NCBI taxonomy): domain Eukaryota; kingdom Metazoa; phylum Chordata; class Aves; order Accipitriformes; family Sagittariidae; genus Sagittarius; species Sagittarius serpentarius. Next base: position 11,731,564 of record JAVKLA010000054.1, on the reverse strand, counting down.
TTTGTATCTTTTCTGCAAAAATTTTGCTCAGTTACGTCCCTTCTAGAAACTTCTTAATGCCTCAATAGCAGCATTTTGAAGAATTAATGGTAAAACAACAGCGTATTGTGTCCAGAGTCAAGTTAGGAGTTGTATTTTCTTGTATTGAGCTTGATGGGAGGGTTGATCATTTGATGCTGATAATACAGAAGATCATGTAATAGGCAAGGAAAACATGCACAAATACCATGGCTTAGCTGATGAACAAAATCTCATTTCTGCTGTAGTAATATCATAATGTCAGGTAAATCATGACAGTGATTTCAGCTAACACATTATTGTAGCTTAACCCCAGCTGGCAGCTAAGCCCAACCCAGCCAGTCACTCCCTCCCTCCTGGTGGGATGGGGGAGGGAATCAGAAGAGTGTAAGTGAGAAAAATCATGGATTGAGATGAAAACAGTTTAATAGGTAAAGCAAAAGCTGCACACGCAAGCAAAGCAAAAGAAGGAATTAATTCACCGCTTCCCATGGGCAGGCAGGTGTTCAGCCATCTCCAGGAAAGCCGGGCTCCACCATGCATTAACAGTTACTGGGGAAGACAAACGCCATCACCCTGAATGTCCCCGCCTCCTTCCTTCTTTCCCCAGCTTTGTATGCTGAGCATGATGTCATATGGTCTGGGATACCCCTTTGGTCAGTTGGGGTCAACTGTCCCGGCTGTGTCCCCTCCCAGCTCCTTGTGCCCCCCCTGCCTGCTCGCTGGTGGAGTGGGGTGAGAAGCAGCAAAGGCCTTGGCTCTGTGCGAGCGCTGCTCAACAATAACAAAAACATCCCTGTGTTATCAACGCTGTTTCCAGCACAAATCCAAAACAGTCTCATAGCAGCTACTATGAAGAAAATTAACTCCATCCCAGCCAAAACCAGCACACAAATTGTTTAGCATTTTTTAACTGAAAGCAAGTACAAGATCAAGTACAACTAGCTGTTGAAAGCTTCTGCTAATTCAAACCGTAATAATGCATTCACATAAGTGGGTTTCCCACTCCATAGGAAACTTTTGTCTTTTTGCCTAGAATAGGTAGTGTGGGAGAATGAGGGCTACCGATAGAACAACTTGAAAATAGTCCATCTGTGTTTTCAGTTGCATTTCATGTGGCCATCTATAGGGAAAACAGTGTCACTTTTGATAGCTAATAGAAGTACTGTGCCTATCCCTAGACATCTACATTAAGCCTATTAATAGTTACTTTCTAGATTTGTTCCGAGATACACAATTTATACTCAGATGCACTCATTTGTTTGCTAGCTCTGTTCTAGCTTTACTTTATGTAACACATATTAAAAAAAGTTCTTGTCTGAAAAGTGATCAATATCGTTTAGCAGCTTGTAAGGCAAAGACAGGGAATCAAAATGTTTTAATCTTGTTTGATTTATAACAAAAGCAAAAATAACAAACTACCACTTAAAATGTTGGTGTTTTTCTTTATACCGTCTGAGTTCATATGGCTTGTACCCAGAGTAAGAGGCAGCTGTAAAAATATTGAATTAAACTGGATCTTCAGTGTCCTCTCCAGCAATTTGTCATGGAGATGCGTCTATCAAGTAACTTCAAAATACAGCACAGAAAATAAAGTAGCAAAAACACATGATGCATTGTGTGGAAATTGAAATACCCAAGAAAATTATTCTGCTGCTTTTGTAATGTGAGATATAATACAAGAATGAAGAGGTACTTCTCTGCTATTCTGTTTGATTACTGTGACTTCAGTTAGTCAGATGTAAAGCCGATGTTCTATAACCTGTTAAAAATAACCATAGAGAAGTGGAGTTGAACCACAGTTGTAGCCTAACTTACCTGTGACTTAGCTGGAAAATGACATGTTTGCTACCATTTTGTTTCTTGAAATAAGAAAATCAAATGAGCATATTGAGAGCACAGTTTTGAGGAGGGAAGAAAGTACTCAAAACTCTCGGGGACTGCCTCTTCTGGTAGTTATCCTGAGGTATTTACAGCAAGTAAACACGTAACTGAATGTGGAAGAGACCCTTTTCTTTACAGAACTGTAGGCTTTGTTTAATGTGTTTCTGAGTGAGGTGCGGAAGTGAATACTCTCTTAAACACGTTTATCCAATATCAGAGACTGCAATGCTAACTTTAAGTGGTAATAAGCAATCTAGAATGGGAGGGTCATTTCCTGAAGGTAATCAGTAGGTTAATACTGCTGTGAGTTGTGAGGTAAGTCACAGGAAAATTCAAAGCTCCTCTGTTTAGCATTGTGGAAAACCCTGCGTATAATGTTGGTATGATCTTTTCAAAAGCATAGTGATCTTTGTTTTGTGTGTACTTAAACAATTTGTCCAATTACCAAATTACATATTGTGTATCGGAAGAAAGAGAACAACAAGAAAAAGTTTGTTAACAACAGCACTTCTAACTGGAGTGGTTCAAGAGAGTGTTGGCCCTTGCCTTTCAATTACTGTCCCTTCAGTTAGGACACAGCAGCTGCTTTTTTAGTTTCTTTTCCAAGTGAAGTGAAAACCATTGTAACGGATCAAGTGAACCCTTTCAGTCCAACGGTTTTGATAACTGTTCAAAATCTGTTCCACTCAGCCCCTTGCAATTTGATTCAGCAAACCCTTACTTGCTTCTGATGATCTGATTTTGTTGTGGTTTCTTTTTCCTTTTCTCAGTATTAACTTTAGGTAGCCTGTCATTTGACAGGTGATTTTAAAACCTGTATTCAGAAGTGTTGAGAATAACTTTCTTATTCTATTGCTTCTCAGCCTTGACTTAGCAGTCCTGCAGCTTATGGTATTAAAGGTCGAGGAAGAAACTTATCGTCAGTTCAGAGAATTGAACATTGTTTATTTAGGCAGTCATTTTCCTACTGCTAGCTGATGGGCAAACTCTGTTGCAACTGTCCTGCTGCAGATGTATATTTTTTTTAAACAGTTGTGAAATTCACTTTAAAGAGCATGAGATAAAATGTGCCCCATTTCCTCTTCTCCTTGACCCCTTCCTGTTGGATTGCTTTCTAAAAGATTTATTTTACAAAGACCTAAACAGATAGATACAGTAGGTTTACAGTAGATTACATTTTTATTCTCTATAGAATATAATAAAATTGGAGAAAAAGAAACCTTTTTCCTCTTTTATGTCATGCTGTTATGCTTTGAAAAAGAAAGCATGCATATGGCGATTGATTTTGTTGCCATACTGCTTTCTCTGTTTTGTTTGTGTTTTTTAAAAATCTGGAATCTAACCCTTGGTGTAGGTCTAAGGCAATTTAAAAGTATTTGCAATATGTAGAATATCTTTTAAGAACATTGCCTGTCAGAAGTTACCACAAGGCAGCTTTCCCATGCAGTAAAATATAGCACTTACGTGAAAGATAGGAAATGACTGCATAAAAATGAGGGGGGCGGGTGGCTGCATAAATAAAAGCTAGCATTTCAGTATAAAGTTGGGCATAAATATTTTAAAATATATCGTTATCCCTTGTGTAGGAGAACAGAAGACTTAACTATATTTTGTCAGATTACTGAGAATAAACTGTCATAGTCACATCATATATAATATTTTAAAACTCTGAAGGATTTATTAAAGTTTTCTTTGTACACCAACTGATATCTTTATAAAATGAATTCCCCTAGATCAGTGATGTATATGCATATTTTCTTTAGGGCTTAATATGATTTTTTTGTTTTGGGAAAACAACTTCATTTACATAGGACGGTTTACTGAATCTTACGTTAAATAATACTAGAATGTGGAAAATGTGTTTAAAATATTTGGGGGTTGATGGATTAGTACTCTTCAAAGGGAAACAAAACACTAAATATTTCTAATCCTGCATTATTTACCGCATGGGTGGTTAAATGCTACTTTAAGCCCCATAAAATTAAAAGGGAGAAATCTGCCAACTGTAGCAGGAATTGGATTTAGGAAGAGTGGTACAGAGCCAAAATATTGCTACAGAATTAAATGTCAAAAATCTTCTTTAATAGTAGATATATAGTTCACAGTGCCTGGTTATGATTAATACATTTAATCTAAATCACTGAAAGTTGCTCTCTCCTTTTCCATAAAATACAATAGGACACAAATCAGTTTTACTGTAGGTGGATAACAATTGGAAAATAATGCATCTTCCCGCCCAATAAATTGTCAGTTATACCTTTTAACTAAAATCGATTCATCTTTCCAAAATTTATTACAATTTCTAATAATAAATCTTTTCAAATGTTTATTCATTTGCTTTTTGATACATTTGTGCCACTTTTGCTATGGTCTAATGTTTTTTCTTTTGATTCATTGTAAATTAGAAAATCTATTTTGAGTCAATTTTCTAGTTAAGAAGTTAAAATCTATAACCTAGCCATTTTTTCATAGTCTCCTTTGCACATTTTAATACCCTTGAACTTAGATACAATCCAGTAAATTCTGATCAGAAGGTGATTAAAAGACTTTTCACTGCAACTTCTTGACTGAGGGCCAGATTCATAAAACAAGTACTTATGAGATTGCTAGCTGGTTTTCTCCTGCACGTCTCCCTGATCCAAAGAGGAAGATTGAAACAATTACAGCAAATGAACAGATACATAGGTTTTGGCCAAAGAGTTTTAGTACGGACAATCAGAATTGCCCTTTTGAATTAGAATTCAGCTGTGACCATACAGGGTATGATAGAAGCCTCCTTTTGTTGTCCCTTTATAGCAGCAAGACAATGATACACTGGAGATCACTAAAGCATACTGTATGTTTCCCATATTTGTTGTGTCTGTAATTATCCAATGCTAACCTCTTCAAGGGTGGTCATCTGCCACTTCACATTCTTAGAAATAACACTTTTTTAAGAAGAAAATATTTTAGAAGAAATTTTCCATCACTTTCTCTAATGATTGATCTTGCTAATCTGCGTTGTGAAATTGCATTCACTGTTCAGCAGTTTCCTGCTCTGTATATAATAAAATGTGTCAGAGAGGGATAGTCTTAATTTTTTAAAAATCTCCCAATAAGCATGTTTCCTATTCTGATCCAGTTAAACAATGTGATCTTTTAGTCAGTTTTCTGACAAGAATTATCTATGAGAAGCTTAATCAAGTATGTAGCCATATCAAATTTAATGCACAAATCTGTTTTGTTTATAATATAAATGTCAATGTTGGCAGAATAGAGGGAGAGGGCTAGAAAATATTTCAAACATAACTATGAAGAAAATTACATTCATAACTTGAACTTGATCCACAGTATCACTTACTGGCAAATTTGTGTAGCTGAAAGCATCTTGAGTTTTAAAGTGATTGATTTCAGAGAAGAAAAATCATTTGTGCGGATGGATTGGAATTCATTAATTTTACTAATTACACAGTGAAGAAAACAGATGTTTTCTTAGGCAAAGATCAGACTTTAATTACAGGTCTTACCTGCTCATCTAAAAATAGTGTCAATATGTTCATGTCTCTAATATTTTTTTTTTTATATGGAAGTATGATTCTGTTACACATTTGTTAAGCCTTACTCTAATTGTGTACAAATACAAATCTAATACTCAGACTACTTACTAAGGGATACATATATCATAATGCATGTATTTAGAAAATTTTTTAAGAGCAAGTTGGGTAAAGATTGCCTCTTTAAAATGTCAAAATCAGTACTACCCAGTACTACTCTATTTCCAATTATAATAGTGTGTGTTACAAAAATTATCAAAAACACTTGCAACAAAGCTGAGTTCCCAGCAATTATATAAATCTGTCTAAAGTCCCCTTAGGACTCTTATTCTGAGGTATATACTCTGTAGGACTACAGCCTATGTGAGGAAAGCAGAGTAAGCTACCATAGAATTAGAGGAAGAACCTAACAGAGGTATTGTGTATGTTCATGTTGCCTTTCAGCGAATTGTTATAAATACATTGTCTGGTTTAGTTGCTTTAAATGCTTATTTGTCACTGCTGTGCATCAGTGGAGATCACCTAACTAGTTCTAATAATTGGCAAGATCCAGAAAGAAATTACCTTTGAAAGAAACATTTGCAACCAAGAGCCTGAGGAGATATGGTCTGTAGAAAGAATCACTCTTATTTTTGCCACGTTCTTCTGTGCTTGGAAGAAGTGCATGAGAGGAAAGAAGCTAGCAAAGTATCAGTAAGTGTAGTTAGTTGGTCTAACGAATATTTAATGGAGTAAACTGATACAGGGCTTTAAATGAATTCAGAGAAATAACAATTGTCATGTTGGAAAAACGTGGTCATTTTAACTTTGTGTAAAATCTTTCTAAATTAAAAACATATTTTTCTCGGTACTTCATTATACTATCCTTTCTTAGACTTCACTGTTTGCCAGGATTCTTTTTTTCAGAAAGCACGTATGTTGCGTGGAAGAGAATTCTCGTATCTTTTCAGTGCAAATGCGTTTTCTTCAAAATCAGAAGACAGTCCTATAGTGAGCACAATTTCTACAAAAAACTGAGATATGTATACAGTAGAGGAACACAAAATGACAAAACATAAGCAGAGTCAGTATACCCCATTAGTAGCAAACTCCAGTGGTTGTCCAGATGTCCCATGATAGTCTTCTCTTTCTTTTAGATGTTATGGGGTAGGGAAAGGTGCTTTCTAAAAAGCAATCTGCTTGGGTGTGTTTTTCAAGATTTTGATCAGGGGGATTATTTTGCCTTTTTTTTTTTTTTGTTTTTCCTTCTGTGGAGGGAAGTTTGTACACGCTTCACTTATTTCAGGAGAGTTACAACTGCAGGTGGTATGGTCAGAGCTGTTGAGCAGTCTTAGACTTCAGCAGGCCCAAAATCCCTTGTGAACACAGAAAGCTTCAATATGACTACCTGCTTTTAGTTGTGGTGATGTATGGAGAGGTTGTGGGACCTGGGAGAAGTAGGTCCTTAATCATTTAGTGTTCTTCTAATACTGGGTGAATACTATATTGTGTTAGATTGCGTCCACTATGTCTGTATTCTGCCAGTTTACCATGTAGTGATGATGGGAGTAGAAAATACTTTAATTTCAAACAGAACTTTCACTAAAATGCTAGCAAAATTATCCAAGATTATAGCAGACTGTTGATGTACTGCTTGTTACTGGTTCTTTGAGAGAAAATGGTGACCTTTCAGTTAATGTGGGTTTTTTATGTTCAAAAATTCTGGATTTCTTTTGGTTGTGTTTCTTCTACAGTTCTTCCGTGAAATTAGTACAGCAAAGAAACTTAATCTCAAAATAACTGAAATGGGAACATTGCACTACGAAGAATGTGTTTGAATGAACAGCTCTCAGTACTCATTGTGGCTGACTATTTTGATAGGATACTAAATGTTACAATACCATTCAGTTTTCAGTTATGCCTTTGTTGCCATGAAGATCAACTGTAGAAGTATTATTCTTGAAAGGAGATTAATTCTTGCCTCCTGTGCATCGAAATGCTTAGGGAACAGATGAATGTTTAGACACTTTGCTTTGGAAGGTAAATAATATCCTTGAGGTATTGTCCGCTATGTCTGTGGCTTTCAAAATGTGTTACCAAGCGCAACTATTTCTTACATTTTCGGAAGAAAATAAATAGGCTCTCTTGTCTACCTTAACCTAAAGAAAACTGCCTGGGGGTTCAGGTATGTCTGGTGTCCCCTTTATTTTACTGTCTTGCTGGCGGAGCTGAAAGTGGCCAGCCGTGCTGTCAGTGTACACATAGCCCGGAGGTCTCAAATGGCCTTGACTTGCGCAAAATAGATTATTCCAGTAGGGTGACAGAGCTGGTTGGCTGTTAAGAGAGCTAATCGAAGCAGACACAAACCCAAGTATAATACTGGTTATTAGAAACTCTGCTGGCATCAGACTAATTAAATGTAAACACCTAAAGCATTCATTTATTTCTTTATCAAAATTATCAAACTGGGGAAGTGCCCACAGCTGGGGAGAGGTGGGACTTTTTGACCTCACTTAACCTTTCTAGTATGACTAAGAGGATTTGTCTTGGCAGCCCCCTCTCCAAGGGGAGATCACTGAAACCATTAATGATCTATCCTTTGGCAAAATGCCTTGCACAAATTCTCCAAGCAGACTTTTTGAAGCTTTGTGTGCTTTCTTTAACACACATCTTATTCTTCGCAGTCTGAGGAAGCTGGTGGTTCTTGTCTAGGTTTGTACATCATTCTTAAAGTTTACGTGGCTGTGTTCTTTGTATAGATCGGTCCTTTTGATCTGCATGCCCATGTTGTTCAGTATCATCTACGTGTTGTGTGGCCTGACAAAAAAGTATTGCTTATTGTTTGAACAGCAGAACCTATATATTTAAGAACTTGTCTCTGAAGAACAATTTGGGGAAAGCTGGCAAATAGCAGGCACTTTTTAAGCCTTCTCTCACAAAAGTGATAATCCAGAACTGGAATACTCATTAATTCTCTCAGTGCCATTTACACTTGGTCAAGGATCTCCTGAGAGTTTGGCAAGGTCTCACCTACTGTGTGACAGTGGCTGATTTGAAAGCTGTCAAACAGATGAGGTTAGATAGGCAGTTTTCTTTTGGCAGGCATTACCATGAGTTTTTGTCATATGCAGCAAGATGGTAGCTTGTGGAAGATTGAGACCAGGGAGAACCCCACTGAGATTGTCCCAGTGTTTTGCCATGTGCTTTGTTTTAATTTGTTTAACCTCTTCCAAGTGAAGCAAGTTGACCTAAGAACTATGAATTATACTTGTCCTTTGCTTGTCGTCTTTATGTGTCTTGCTAAAAGGTGTTCTGGCCAGGTATTACTGGTGTGCTTTCCTGGCGGTGGATGTCTGTTTTGGTTTGAGCCCAGCTGGCAACTAAGCACCGTGTGGCCACTCCCTCACTCCTCCCCCCGTCCCTGGTGGGATGGGGAGGAGAATCGAAAGAGAAAGGTAAAACCTCATGGGTTGAGATAAGGACAGTTTAATAGGACAACACAAGGAGAGAAGAAGCAATAATAATAATACTAATAAAAGAATGTATAAAACAAGTGATGCACGATGCAATTGCTTACCACCCGGAACCTGATGCTCAGCCCGTTCCTGAGCCGTGATGCCTACTCCCCACAGCCAGCTCCCCCAGTTATATACTGAGCATGGTGTCATATGGTATTGAATATCCCCTTGGCTAGTTCAGGTCAGCTACTTGGGAAAATTAACTTTATCCCAGCTGAACACAGGACAGTCTCTCTGAATTCCATATGTATTTTTGTTTACGTTGGGAAGCACTGACTTGGTTTTGTGGGCTGGAAAAATGGGTACTGCTTATAGGACTTTAAGAAACTGAAGCGCCTATGTTTACTCTGTGTCATGGTTTAACCCCAGCCAGCAACTCAGC
>JAVKLA010000054.1:11700567-11722150 GCA_034782735.1 Sagittarius serpentarius | reverse complement strand
AGCTGTCCTGGCTGTCTCCCCTCCCATCTTTCCTGTGCCCCTCCAGCCTTCTTGCTGGCTGGGCAGGAGAAGCTGAATAGTCCTTGAATTAGTCTAAACACGACTGAACAACAACCGAAAACATCAGGGTGTTATCAACATCCTTCTCATACTGAACTGAAACCACAGCTCTGTACCAGCTACTAGGAAGACAATTAACTCTATCCCAGCTGAAACCAGGACACTGTTAGATTTCACACAGCAGACTCTGAACATCCATTTTCAGCACATTGAACGTTTAACAAAATGCCTGTTTGCATGTTGACGTTATATAGAATGCAGTTAGCAAATAAAATTCTTCTTGACCATCATGAAGACCTCCAGTTTCTTAAGGATGTCTTTCTGCTGCCACTTTACAAAATCCTTTAGCTGCAGTAACCTTAGCTCCCCTTTCCCTTTTTTTTCTGACTTCAGTCTTTTCTCTGTTCCCAATGATACCCACAGTTCCCTTTTCATACCTCTTGAACCTGCATATGTGTATAGAATCCTCATGAATCCTAACTGCCAATTTGAAAAGGGGCAGCGTATGATGTGAATTGTTCCAGGCTCCATGTGTGAGCTGGCTGAGTTTGTGTTGATGTCTCCCTGGAGTGAGGGCTTTGGTTTGGGTGTCTCTGCCCATTAGGTGTCACAAATGCAAACTTATTTTTAAGATGTCTCTCCTTTTAGAGCCAGCTGAAATTTGCTAATGGGCTTAAAAGCTAGTGAGGGAGTGCTAGGAGGTCAAAAGTTGCAGATAATTATGTAGGTCTCTCTCCTCAGAAAACCAAGCTAAAAAAATATTTTGTGAAAGCACGAGTAGAACAATGACTTTTATGGAACAAACAATATAATAGTAAACTGTCTTTACAGGAATAAAGTTCTGGGTTAGCATAAAGAATATAGTATTAAGTATATGTGTATATTTACTAAGTACTACGCTCCCAGGATAAACTAACACATCTGTTTTTAAGGCTGGCAACTTTCCTGCTTGGGGTTGTGTCGTGGGCCAAAACATAGCTTTTAAGTCAGGGAATGTCAATCATTTTAATTTATTGCCATTTAACAACCTTTCAGTTACTTATCCTGGTGTTGCAAAATAAAACCAATCAAACGCTTAGACAAGCCCACCTCGCCTTCCCTCCCAACACCTCTCCTCCCTGCTTTTTGGTCTCCACTCCCCTCGCTGCACATCACGCTCAGTCACTTCGGTGGGACGATGGGAGGCGGCAGGAGATAGGAGTCAGTGCATTATGGTTCCTTTGCTTTTGCTGTTGCTTGTTTCTTACCAAATTGCCCTGACGTGGGTCGCCCCACCAGCTGCAGTCCCTTTGGGGTCATACATCCTCCTCAGTCTTGTCTCTAGCCCTTGCTCTGGTGGCTCATTTCCTTCAGCAGTTCTCCTGCTGCACTGTCTGCCCTGCCTGTCTTGTTTCTCACTTGCGCCTGTTCGCGCATCTCTCCTGTCCTAGTATCAGCTCTTGTATCTCCTTTGTTTAGCATTTGTCCTCCTCTGGCATCTCCCTTCTGTATCCTCCTGTGCGTGTCTCCTTCTGGCTTTTACCTCCCATTCCTAAATATTCTTTTGCGGAGGCACCAGGGACTCCTCTGGTTCCATTGTGGTGCAGGGTGGGTCCGTTTTGTCCATCACAGAGCCAACTGGTACCAACTGTGACTGACAGAGCAGTCCCTGACCTCTTCCCACACAGGTCACCCTGCAGCCCCCACCTCCAGCTGCTAAAACCCTGCCAGCTGTGCCCAATACAGGGTAGATAGCCTTGGTTTGGTTTTGTATGTGTAGATGCTTACAGCAGTACAAAGAGAAGCTTGAGAAAATGAAAAGAGAGGACAGGGTTATGTTCAAAAGTGGTGGTTTGGGTTTGTTTTTTTTTTTTCACTTGTCTATTGCTAAGGGTACTTCAGCCATTTGCTTCAATAAAATGCCTTGGAGAAGGTAACATTAGAACTGAAAACTGAGTACGTAACTGGTACAAAACATCTTGTGTGCCTGGATAACACCTATATGTAATGTACATAGCTTACTAATACTAATCATACTTTAAGAAAGCAATGCAAATTACTTCTATGGTATTAGTTTGCTTCCTAACAAGGAGAAGGTAAATAAATTTCCAAGTACAGTGGTTAGCTTTTCAAAAAGCTATGATTTCTCTTCAGTGTAGAAAGCTCTGTAGTTTTAGTAAATATGTTCACTATACTTCATGTGATTGTATGTTATATAATTTTCCAGCAGTGACTACATTGACACAATCTCATGCTTTACAGAGGAAAGACTTAAGTCTCTTTTGAGACTGTAATCCAGATTCGTAGAGGCTAAATTTCATCCATTTCATCTAGTCTGAGCCTAGTATTGTCTATTAGTTAGGTATCTCTGAGCAATTAAAGCTAATAAAATCTAAGCAAGAGACCTGGGTGGAGTTTACACTCTGTAAATCTGGATTTACATGTCTGTGGGTTTTCATATCTCTCTGTCTAATAGCTAATAATACTCTCCCATTTGATAGGAATGCAAGAAGAAAATACATAGCAAGTTGTAAAGAATGTAGGGTATGGATTATGAACATGGAATCATGTAACTTTTTAAATTAATTTTAACTATTTATTTTTATTAATTTCTATTACTATGCTGTAGGACCAGCTTCTCAGTACCGTTTGAATGGATAGCAATAAGCCCTAGTGAAGTTCTTGATGTAGTTTATCTGCTTTTAAGCTATTGATTTGTGGTAGTTTGTGAATTTACTGAAAAGGATTCAAGTAGCATCTTGGAAAAAAAGAGTGGTACTAGAATACTGTCAGAAGAACCTTGAAATTGAATTACAGCTTTAATATTCAAACTGGGGCATGTATTGTTATTTGTAGTATATGTAAAATGACTTTTATAGATGAAATTTAAAATCGGTGACGCAGAATAGGGTTTATAGTGCATGGGCTTTAAGAAGAGCAAGGGAAGATCTTTGATGTAGAGCATGTAGCAGAAAGATGCATATTTATTAAATAAGGGAATTTTAAAATGGGGGTATGGTAAAAGAAAAGGTTGTTCTTGATGATGTGTTATTCAGATGATAGTCTGTGTTGCCAAGTACAAATGCAAATTGTTTCTCTGTTATTAAGTATTTTATTAAATAGGTATTATTTAGATTTACTAAAAACAATTAAAATAATCAAATATCTTGTAAAATGAATAACAGCCTTGTCAAATCTTAGTGCTTGAGGCTTTCATTTCTAGGAGTCTGCTGCTTTGTGCTGTGGTGTCAGTATTGCCTGTGTTTCTAGCGAGGTGCCGTGCTTTCCTCCCATCCCTGGCATTCTGTCTGAATTGTCAGACTTGGCCAGTTAGGCCTCTCTCTACCTGGTTTAGATGTATGAATTCCAGAAACCACAGAAAATCTGTGGCGTTCCTTAGGACTCAGTGGACGTGCGCATGTTAGCAGGGGCAAGCGTTCAGAGAGGCACTGCACGAAGTACCAGCTCGCCAGCAGCAGCCTCCGTCGTGCTCTATTTCCTATCATGTAATCCGTTGCATGGAGGCACACATTACATGACCCCAGACCATTAAGCTTCATGTATTTGGTAAGAATGTTAAGAGTTCTGTGTTGTCCAAATATAAGCTAAAAATGTCTTGCTTACTTGTCTTGTTTAAGACAAAAAATAAACCAGAATCCCCTTCTCTCTTGCATCAGTCCCACATTGGACTACCACTTGGTATCACTGCAGAGGCCGGGCTGGAAGAGGAAACAGAGGGAAGGCCAGCCTCTGTATTGTCATATGTATTGTTTCCTGGGCTCTCATTTCCCACAAACATTTCATGGCATTTTCTCGTCATGTCTTTTCTTCGACATTTTCATGACGTTTTCTCGTCGGGTCTTTTTGTCAGTATTCTTTACAACCATCATTTCCTTCCTTAACAGCATTGTTTGTGCTGGTTTTGGGTAGTAATTTCAATAAATCTATTTATCACAGTAAGCCTAATGCTTGCTTACACCTTGCTATTAAAGAGTGGTAACAGCAGAGACTGAAAAGCAGCAACAGACCTTGCTCGGCAGTGCATCAACACTGAACACAATGCCATAGCTGCTTAGGAGCATTATGAGCTTTGAGCTTCCAGAGACTGATTCAAGACAGTCATCCCAGCAGAAGGACTTTATGTGGATTGCAAAGGATGTAGTATTGTAACCAGCAACACTCTTGCATTCAAAGTGGAAAATTCCTAAGACTTGATAAAAATCCTTGGCAGCTTACCAGGAAAGGTGAGATTTTTTTTTCCAACTACACAAAGTACAGCAAAAACTTTGTTACGGGATGGGTGTGTAGGCTGAGAGAGAAGGCTGGTTTTGAAGGTAGAACCCAAATAATCAGGAAGACGGTGCAGTTGCTTTCAACATACTTTTGATATTTTGCATTTTTCACTTTTAGTGGCAAGAATATGATAAATGTTCATTCTTAATTATTCAGATCTCTATTCAACCTAAAATGTCACACGAGAAACCTTTTTTAAAGAACAATCATGATATAAATACACTTCTCACTGTCATGTTAAAGGATACCAAGTCAGCTTGCTGGGCAGTTACAGCAGTCTGAAATACCAGGACTTGATAACTATAACAGTGTATTTTGAGGTCTGCACGTTCCAGTGGAGTTCAGAGGCGATTCTTAAAACACCATTTTATTTTACTATCCACAACCATTTTCCAGGAGCCATTTATGCATTTATGTATTTAGATTTTAGCTTCAAATAGGGGTTAGCTATTAGAAATGAACATATTGCTGGTTAGTGTTTACAGGAAATGGAGAGGAAGAGAAAAGAGGAACGTTTTCTCATTCTGTGTAAGATCCCAGTTGCTAAAATCCAGTTTGAATGATTTAGTACTGGCTCTTGGTTCTAATGTTCTCTTACTGTACTTACAAGTAAAATAATCAGTCTTTTACCATTCATCACAAATTTAGCATAGCATCATGGTGAATGAACGGTTGGCCTTATTAGCACTAATTTGTTACGATCAAAGTTGTAGTCCAATTTCAAATTACTACGAACTTGATGAGTTCATTTGCAGAAACAGCAGAAACTTTGATTATATGCTAGACTGTAGCACATAGGGCAAACACAAAGAAGAGCAATAGTGCTGCCAGGAAAAATTTTAGTTTATACAAGTGATGTGTAATGAAGGTGATGTCATTGTTTCTAAAATAAGTGATTATAACTTTATAAATTTAAAACTAATAATTTCATTGCTGAAATAATCTCTACAGATTTTTACTTTTTAAAGAATGGTTTATCTCCCTTTATCACAATTGCCCTTCAATGACAAAGAACACTAGATGAGAATCACAAATAACTATTATGGAATATATTATTTAACACTTCTTTAACTTGAGATCCTTTTAAGGCTGTCCCAGCTTGCCTGCTGCTTCTCCTCAAATAATTACTCTTTCGATAAATAGTTGATAGATTCCTCACTCATCTCCTTTTATTATTTATTTCCTACCAAGCTTTTCTTTTCAAATTTGCTAAGAGTATATTTTGCTGACTTAAAAAGAGACTCTAATTTTACCATCGTATTTTTTTTTAATAAATAAATAAATAAGCTGCTGGGGGTTTTTTCTCTGTATGGAATACTTTAGTCCATGTTAAAAGGTGAAATTGAGACAATGGATTTTAGGTTAGTATATTTGTACTGAAAGTTTATTAAACTTAGCACATCTAAGAGACTATGAAATTAGGAAAGGTAGCAAGGTAGTTTTGAAGTAGTGTGGGGAGAATGTGTGGGGGCAGTATTATACCATAAGAAAGAAATGAGAAGTCTTTACTTACACTTGAGACTTCTACATCTCCTTTTTTCCTCTTTTTTTTTTTTTCTCTTCTCCTTCTGACATTCATTTTACTGAAAACTGCCCGGGTCTGAACTTTACGACAGTAGCAAGTAGGTGGAACAGATTGCAAAACAGACAAACTCTGAGAGTTTTGATAGTTTTTCCATACTGTCCTTTCCTTGACTTCATTAGGTAAATTCAAGCCAATGGTAACAGAGTTCATTTCAACATATTCCTATTTTTAGCTAGTATATTTTTCAAAAAGTTTATTTTTTGTTACGTGTTACTTGCATCTGAGCTTTGCGTGCCGTCTTGTCTTATCTTGTCAGAAGTACCTAACAAGCAAACCCCTCTGATGATTTGTATGTGCTAAGTGCATAGATTTACTGCTGCAGTTTGAGCATTTTTAAATTAAAATATATCGCTTGCTCCAAATGTATTGATTTACACATCTCTTTGTCAATATTAAGTACAGCATCTTTTCCAATAAGTTAAAAAAGATCTGGCAAGGCAGGTTACGCTTAGTGGGTTGGTTTAAGTTTATATTTCTGCATGTTGCTTGTTTGTCTGTTCTTGCTCTTTTGCCCTTTATTCTCAGTTGCTGTAACAGGTATTTGTAATGTCTCCTAACTGAGAAAAGATGCAGCCAGTTGCATTGTGAATCCATGCAAAGTTGAATCGTTCAGATGTGACCCTTCTTAAGTTTTCTTTCTGAGTTTTCAACTCCTAACAAGTGCTTAAATATGAAAATTCTGGCTAAGGTTAGGGGTTTTTTTTAATACCTAAAAAAGTCTTCAAATGGGCTTCAGAGCTCTTAAGCTTAATGGTAGTGTAATAATAATGAATTCTCAAAATGACCGCTTTTACTGTAAGCGGTCGAGTAAAATGTCACAGTTCTATTCCCTTTTCTTTGATAGCAATATAATTATCTCTCTTGTCCACTTCTTGTCATCAGCCAGCTGCTTGTGCAACAGTCATTTGTTTTTAGAATATGTGTACAAGGGTTACCAATGCAAATAATCTTACTGCTTCTCTCTCTTTTCTGTTCTCTTGCACCTGAATGTTAAACTACTTCATTTGTCCTAACTAAGCAAACGAACAGGTGTGTCGTAGTTGATGGGCTACAAGGACATCCTCTAACTTACTCTGTTAAAACTCCTTTGTCCGTATCTCTATCTGTTCAGCCTAGTCTGCTCATGGCTGATCTGAAGAGCCTCTGAGATGCGAAGCTGGGTGTAACATTTGCCAGTGGAATATCAGTCTGGTGCAGATCAAGAAAATACTGTGGATTTGAGCTGCTTCTTGTCTATAAATAGAGACTTGGATTACGCTTAGTAAGTTCATATAAACCTTTCCAAATGCCAGGGAGATGCACCTGGGGACTGACCAGTTCCCTAAAAACTGTGGTGGTTTTTTTTGTTTTTAAATACTGTCATTCCAGTTGCTTAAACTTGAGAAAGTCTCTAAGAGGTTCTCTTTGGTAGTGATGGATACAGGTAGGGGGGGGTTTCTGCTGAAAAAGAAACTGGCTGTAATTTTCTTTTCACTTTTAAAAGGTCAAAATTCTCGCTTAACAAGAGTCTGGCTAGTGTATATCTATTGGTATTAAACATGCATGTTACTTAAGTTTTAAAAGCAAGTGCCTCTATTAATACTGTACTAATTTTTAATCTGAATACTTGCATCAAGTTGAAAGAGCAGATTATGATAGCAACTACTTTGTTTTAATGGAAATATTATATTAAAGAAGGAAGAAGAGGAAAATTGTAGAAACATATTCATGGGCTGAAAATCTTTGTTAGCAAAGTTGTAGAGAAACTTCTGGAAATTGGGTATGTAGTTTCTGCGTTCAGGGTTAAGTTGATAGTGATTGCAAGAGCCTCGTAGCAGTGGAACATCTAAGCATGCTGTGAGGTCTGTTGTATTTGCTCTGTACACAGGCAAGAAAAATTATGTATATCAGAGCTGCTTCATATCTGTAGAGACAATATAATTTAGAAAAAAAGAATTCAACAGCTGTCTTTGTTTCTCCAAATGACATTAATTTGAACTTCTAGGTGTCTTAGACTTTTTTATACTAATGAATTGAAATGCGTAACTAGGATTGTATAACCTCTTTTGTGAAGATATATTCTATGGTGTTGGTACCTCTGTTTTTTCCAGTATAATAAATCTGTTGTGTCAGGTAAAGGGGTATGTTATCCATTGTCATTCTGTAGTGGAAAGCCAGGTTTTTTCTTGCCTTTTCTAACTGGGTTTTCTGTGGAACTGAGGTGAGCTATCCTCAGTTTTTTCTTCCTTCCTGCCTCATTCCAGTACCTTCAGAATTTCCTGGTTAATTTGACAATCCGCTTAAAATTGACAGTCATTCAGATGTAAATGATTATTAAATACTTTCAGTTTCTTGAAAACAAGTAGCCAGGCTGAGGTGACAAACCTAAATTTATTAACTCTCTTGAGGAAAGGCTTGTGGCATAAACTCAGTTATTAGCATGAGAGAAACCCATGTGGGAGTAACCTTATAAATGCTTCAACATTTGATCAGTGTTTGTGCCTTTGTTAGACCTCAAAGTCGGTTAAATGTCAGGTGTAAAGCCGTAAGAAGCCAGGTGGAGTTGCTGGTTTTGTTTCCAGTTTCCTTTATCCAGAATGCATGATGAATAGGTAGAGATAGTTAGAATAGGAATTTCAGAAGCACTGGTTTTATTGATTTGCTGGCCAGTTCAGTTATGTTTAGTAATTAGTATCCTCTGTTATCCTTTATTATTTTAGACAATGTTATTTATATTTCAGTTCATTATACTTGAAGCTTTTTTATGAACAGAAACCATACTGATTTTTTTTTAATGTGGCTAGATCTATGGCCATAGTGACCTCTAAGTCTTACTTTAACTTTTGTCCGAATTTTCTAAAAATGTTGTGTTTTCCTGTTTTAATAGTGTCTAAGGTTAAATTTCCCTAAGGTACTGATAAAAGATAACGCCAAGAAAATTTCTGGCAAATTTTCAAGAAGGGCAGGTCCCTTGAGTTCCAAGAATGATGGGTCAAGGAGGAAGCAGACGTGCTTTCTGATAGCCCAGAATAAGAATTGGGTCTCTGCTAGGTTTAGTCAAGTGAAGCATGGAACAGAAAAGGCAGTATACTGATTCTTTGAATTTGGACTGTACGTGAAGCTCGTTTACATCTATCAGCACTAATAAGTATTAAATAATATGAAATAATTATTGTGCATGCATCTTCATACTATCTTCTTTTATCCCTCACTTGGAATTTTAATTTCTAGAAATCACAGCAATTAAATGACTTCATTCCTTCTGATTTCCTCTTACCTTGTATTATGTCACCTGCCATCCTTGATGTTTATTTGGACCAAATAAGCAAACTGAATAATACAGTGCTACTAAGTTGCTTGAATATGATAAGTTTCTTCCTTTGATTTGCACAGAGACAGAGTTCATGGTTCAGTACTGCTGATCTTGGAGGAAAAAAATCATGTTACAGCTGTGTAATTCTGCAGGAATTTAATACTTTTGCTGGAAAAAAATGTTTTTCATCATTTAAAAATAATGATATTCAGGAGATAAGTGTTTGATTCAAAAGAGAATTTGACAGAATCTGTCCAGGGGATTTGCCATATTTGTCAGTAGTATTAGCACCCTCAGTAAGAAATCCAAACAATTAAAATTTATATTACTTCATCACAACTTCATTATTAGCTTCATTTACACTGATTGACTTATGTCCCGTATCTTATACTAAGGAAGTTGTACACCTATGAATCTAGACCAGAGGAGGAAATTGTTTGCTAAGTTTTTTTGTATATTGTTGTTCCCCATGGAAATACACTCTTCACATATTGAGTCTGTGTTTAAAAAGAAATTAATGATGATTGTAGCTGATGATGAAGCCAGGTTGCAGCCTAATAGCTGTATCAGTCAAAATAAATAATCAGTAAGAATTCCAGGTCTGCCTTTTTTTCACATTACCTGGAGTATTCAGGAAGATTTACAAATAAGCTACGAAGTTAACTTCTTAAATGTCAAAAGTCCACTGACTTCATGAAGACTGCTACATTTAACTGAGAAATTTTTATGGTTTCATTTATTACATTAAAATAGTTCTCAAGAACTAAGAAAAATACTTCTAGCATAGTTGCTTTACGTCATGGCATTCAGATAATTGAGGTTGAAGTGAGTTGTCAAGTTAACGTCACATCATACTCTTACCTTCGTGGACTCCACTTCAATACTGTATTTAGGTTTTGGCCTGGTTTTGTGGTTGGCTGGAAGGCTAATGTATGTAACTGCTATTTCAGGACACGAGCAGAGTTATAATACTGTATTCTGTATAGTATATTCCTTTCCTGTCTGAGTTTTTTTCAGGCTTTCTGTAGGAAAAAAAAACAGAACAGCAATGTTAGCTGTATACTCTGTCATCTGCTTAATCCTTATCCCCTTCGCATTGTCAATACTCATCTAATTCCACTTTAACAACAGTAATTGGCTGATGGAGTAGCAGATATAGATTTGTTTTCCTGATGACTCCTTGACTTTTTTCCTCTGGTAATACTAATAGAATTCCAAATCCTTACTGGTGTGATCATGTCATGAGTAGGTCAACAGTCATGTCAAGGTCCTATTGGAAACTTCATAGCCAACATCTTAATTTAGACTTAGCTATCTTTTTCTCTTGTATGTGCAATTGTAAGCAATTCTTTCAGGTATCACACTCATTCCATTATAACACAATTCGTTTGATGCAAACGGAGGCAGTTCTGCATGTGAATTGTTTACTGAATTGTAGTTGCTCACACACAAATTCAGTAAGCCTCTTTCCAGGTGTGATCCATTATCTGAATTATGTCAGGAGCTTGAAGGAAACAAAACACTGTGTGAGATTTTCGAAGTTATTTCAGTTTTTCAGTTAATGAGATGAAATGGATATTTTGGGTTTCTAATATTTAAGGAAAACATGTCTGAAAATTTGAAATGTAAGGTCTCTGGGGTGGCTGAGTTGATCCAGTGGTTTCCTGCAGCTGGAAGGAAAAGGCTTACCTCCTTGTTGCTTGCTTGCTTGAACTTTCTCCTACCTCTTAACCCCGTCTCCCACCTGCTCCAGGCCATGTGGTTCCTCGCCACAGCTCTGAATTATAAGACCCATTTCTGGGCTGCCTTAATTCACCAAAACGGGGAGGAAAAAAAACAGGCCTCTTTTTTTTTTTTTTTGAGGTTAGCTTTCTGATCTTTTTAGTGAGTTGGAAGTGATCTGGAGAAGGTCAGAAACATCAGCTCTGACAGGAATGAGAAGCTGACAGCAAGATGGAAAGGGGGATGCAAGAGAGCCCCTTTTAGCAGTAGTGAGTCATTTAGGACCGACTGTCTCCTGAGTGGGATTTTACATTAAGGTTTTGATTATGTAAGTTAAAATTGAGAAATAAGGCTCTGTGAAGTTGTTTGGAAACCGGTCTAGGTTTGGTGGGCTAATGATAGTCTTTCTCATCCCCATACAACTTTCTTTGTCTTTTCTGTTGCCTGAAGCTTCATATTTATTTTTGGCACCAGTGTGTACCCAGTCTGGAAATGGGAAGTATGCCTTTCATGGACTTGAAGCAACATTGCAGAAGTTTTTGGTATTGACTTGAGTAAGAACAGAGTAGACTGCATATGCTAAAGCTGTCAGAAAAAAACGTAACAACTGATTAAACACCTTTTGTCTCTTAAAGCATGTCAGATTTAATTGAGTGGTTAAGAATGAGTTTTGGCAGAGACTTAATCTCACTTAGTCTTTTGGCTAACTGAATAGTACTCAATATTGAAAGGGTGCATGCAGTCTCTTGATAGAGATTTATGCACTTGACCAAGTGCTTAAATTTTACAGGGAAACATTTAAATTCAAGTGCTTTGGTAGTCCTACATCAGAAGCAATGCCTATCTTGGGAATTACCACTGTTAAATCAGCAAGGAATGTTAACCAGCCAGAGTCTACAACCTGGCTGACTGCCTTATCAAAGCTTCCTCTTTTATCCTCTGTCCAAAACCTTCACTTCGTGAAGTTGTTGACCAGTTACAGTGAAGTCAGCCATTAATGCTTCTCTGTCTACTGTGTTAGCTTGTCCTCTTAATGTTACTGTATGAGTTGTAAGTAGAAAACAGAAAGGGGCAGGGATGAGAAGAAAAAACTCCAAAGAGAGCATTTGCTCTTTAGCAGGGAAGTTATCTTCAATATTAGGTTTCTTGGTGCCAAGCCATGCAGGTCTTTGACTTCCATTTTAAAGTATGGGTGGGTCACAAAATTATTATGCTTTCTGATAATCTGGCCCAGTATCTGAAACGCACTTGCGGAAACATTCTTTTAGTCTAACAAACAAACTGCTTTCTTGTAAGAAAAATGCATACTGTTTATTGAAATCTTGATTATATTGATTTGCTGCTTCTGGAAAAAGAAGCCCAGAAAGCATAAAAATAGTAGTCTACACTTACCTACACATGTTTTACGTTTTCCCCTGTTCTGTAACTGAAGCAAGAAACAGTAGTTTAGGATGTTAGTCTGTAGTTTAAGAAACATGGACTGCCTAAATATCTAAACTTTCAGGAATGGTAATATCATGTTATGCTAAATTCTTATATTGAAATCTTTTCATTTTATAATTATGTATGTGTAATAAACAATTAATACTTAATGTATAAACAAGTGGAACTTTTAAATTTTTTGTCTACGCAGTAAAAGATATAATCATATTCATTGGCCTAGCAAGGTAATTCTTGTAACCAGTGTTAAGTCTAGCTTTAATAGACTATTGCTGCCTCAAGGAAACATGCTGCCTTTCTTGTGTAGACTTTATAATAATAAAGCATTATATGCATCATTTTATGTGTACAGTGAGTATATTATCTACTGGTTTGGAGGGAGCGGCTGAACTGAGTACCCCTATTTAAGAAAGAATTTGAAATATTTTAGTTGAAATATTTCATTTTTCTTGAACTTACATGTATCCTTCAATGTTACTGTTTTCTGCATTAATAATATATGACGATCTAGCTATAAATCAGACTGGGATATGAATATGGCAACTAATGATATACAAAAGTACCTTGAAATTACTTTTGTTATTAACCTGAAACTCAAAACAATCTTTTCCAAAGAACAAAAATCTGGCTGTGACTGTGGTACAGTTTTAATTAAAAAATGTTTTACCAGCTTTCACCATCAGCATACCAGTCTCATTTCAGTCTCATATTTTTCCTCATTAATTGTGTTGTTAGAATACTGAAATACATTGTGGTTATCTAACTAGCTGAGAATTCAGATTTGAGGTAATGTCTTATTTCACTTCACCATGAGGACAGCTGAGCAATGGAAGAGGTTGCCCAGAAGGCTGTGCAGTGTTCAAGACCCAACTCAATAAAGCCTTGAGTAACCTGGTTTAACCTCAGATCTGAGGAGCAGGGCATTGAACTAGAGACCTCCTGATGTCTCTTCCCACCTGAATTACTAGTTGATTCTAGCCAATCATCCTATCCTATGATCCTGTTATATTGGGAAGTACCACATCACAGCTTTCTAATTGTGTTTTCTTTTTAATATACATTCAACTCCCTTGTTAAATTAATTTTATTCAGCCCATTGTGAGATGGGCAAGAGAATGTAACTAGGGGTCAGAGAAAGTGACCAAAAATGTTTTTAATACATATATGTATTTAAATTATTATTATTGTTATTATTATCATCATCATCATCATCACAAGCAAGTCAAGAAATGAATAAATATTTTTAAAGGTTAGCCTTTGTTTTGTTATAAAATGAACATCTTTCTGATAGTATATTCCATGAAATATTTTTAATAGGCATGACGTCCTTTAAAAAGTTATATATAAAAGATATAATTGTTTTAAATTATAAAAGAAGTTAAAAGGCTTTTTGACTTAATGTCAGTAGTGTAAACAACATTGAACTTTTTCACTGTGATGATTCATGTGAACTTGTTTACTAATGTCATTCTTTAGGGAAATGTTTTCTTTTCCTGATATATATTAGATTTTCTTGTGGCTGAGCTTGTTGGCTTTTGGATTCTATTTCCATCTTTCTTGTTCATGGTAGAATAGGTGAGTCAGCAGTATGGCCTTTGTTTCAGTAACGAACTTGAAACAGCATTCTATCGTAATCTTCCCCTACCAGCACCCTGAAGGTTAACAATTTATTCAGTATCTTAAGAAGTTAAATGGAACAGCTGAACTGGCTTAACAGCTTGCAGTCCCTAAAGGAGGAGAGGGTAAAAGGATGCACATTCTCAGTTGATCCTGCTCCTTTCCACCTAGTGGAATAGTTCAGTATTTCGCTGTTATCACTCAACTTGAATTTGAGCACTTGCTTGCACTCTCCCACCCCCTCTGCATTTCAGTGGGTTGAATCAGCTCACTAAATCCAATAAATGTCATAGCTGGTGGAAGGTCCCAAGCGATGTAAGAGGACCATAGGAAAGGATGGATTAAGTACACCATTTCTCCCCTCCAGTTGCAGTATGCTTTTAAGTTAACTTCAGCGGTTCTGCTAAAAAAAATAAAATAAAATAAAAATTCCAGAGCAAGGCTAGACCTAGCCTAGTATAGAAAAGATAACTATTGAAAGAAAGAAAGCAAAAACATTGGCAGATTTAACTTGTACTGTTTTAACTGGAGGAGTTCATCAGTCACTTCTAACATGTTTACAGCTTGGGATTTTTGTTCCTTGTGGACTTGAGTGTCACACACTTGTACTTGTTTTTTATTGTTCTCACAAAGTAATAGGTACTTTCCAAATGTAGAAAACACTGTCCCTGCTACAAGGAGATAAAAACATACATGCAAACGATGTTGAGGGAAATAATATAGCAGGGTATTTGTCTGTTGGCTGGCAAATAAGAATAAGCTGTTGTGTGTTTTGGTTTTGGTTTTTTTTTTTAATTAACTTGTCAGTATAAATCAACTGGATTTCCCATGGGCAGCATGGCAGATGAGGGTCTTCCAAAGGGAATTAACTGGAGGAAGGGTGAAAGCTGTACAGATGAGTTCATGAAAAATGTTCTGTGCACAAGAGACAGGAAGAAGTCAAAGAACTGCTAACGCTAGGAGCATTAAAAAAATAAATAAAAAAATGCAGAATCTGGGCTCTGTGACAACGGAGAAGGTGATGGCATGAAAGAAAATGGGAAAATGTGTGTGGAGCATGGAAAATGATGGAAGGGTTGAATTAGATTTTGTGATATTGGTGGTGGAATTCAAATAATCCTGTAATCTTTGAGTCTGAAACCTGAACTTTTGCCAAAGATGAGAGTAGCAGGCAAGGAGGAAGACTGGGACATCAGTGTCACTGCTGGTCACAGTTTTGTAGGGTTATTAAAAGGTTTTGGAAATAGGAACAAGGACCATGTGGCTTTGATTTTGTTTTGTTCTTTTAGAACTATATTAGTATTAAATTGACTCTGAGATGTCTGGGTGAGGCTTCAGGAAAGGAGTTGGGATGTGGGTTAGATGAAGCTAACAAATGGAAGATAGGCACATTTGAGAACCATCAACACACATGTTCTGCACTGCAGAACCTCAGCTACTTCTCAGTTTTTCAGGTTGTAGAGCTAAACATCCTCTAGAGTGCAGACCTAGCTTGGCGTATACTCAGCAGATGCTTTGTGTAGTTGCTGAAGGAGGAGCCCATCCATTTGATTCTGCAGCAACAGAAATTAGCTGAAACACTGACTGTCATTGAAATTACTTCCCATTTCAATCAGGAAGAGCCTAGGTCCAATCTGTTGAACACGCAGGAAGACTTAGAGTTTCTCCAAGAATTTCTACATAAGGGAAAGTTCAAGGAGAATGGGTGTTTAGAGGTCTCTGTCATGGTGAAGCCCAGGTTCTTGTATGATGTGCACAGCAATGCTTTATTAATTGCATTGGAGATGGTGACTAACAGCAGTGAAGGAGCTGGTTCTGGGGAAGCTGTTTCATAGGGTCTAACTCTTAAGAATTTAATTTTGGAGCCTCAACTCTTAGCTTAAGCGCTTGTGTAGACAGTGGGACTTTTAAAGAGTGATCCAGAGCACTAATGTTAGCTGTATGTTTCAGCAATTTCCTTTCCTTTCTCCTGTCACCACTTTACCCCTAACAGATTTATCTTTGTTGGTAGAGGTTCCACATTCTGTATACAAGTATTTTGAGTAATGATATAAAATACAACCCTTGCATATGTAAGACAATACCATTTGTTTTACATATTACAATACCAGCATGACTAAGCCAGTTTCATTTTGAACGTACTTTTTTTCAGTTATTGTATTAAAAGAAACCTAGGTTTCTGTGAAGTTGAGTCTTTTATCAAGTGGTTTAGGATCTCACTTATTTGCTTGTTTGAGCCTGAATTCTGTGTTTCCTTCAGAAATTTCTTTCTCTGCTTTCATACTGTCACAACATTATTCTCTTTTCGAGCCTGATTTTTATGGTGGTATAATTAACAGACAGAGTACGTTGATACAAAAAAAGACATCTACTGGTTTTGACACTGAGAATTAATTATGAAATAAAAGACAGATTTGTGCTCAGGCTAGAATTAGCCTAGCAGTTCAAAATATAAGCAGTCACCTTGGAATCATGTAACAAAAAGTGACACCCTTTCTTTTACTATAGGCTAAATATATCTTGTGAACTTTAGTTAGATAAATCATCTGTATGTCAGTTCTATCTGTTATTCTATTTAATTAATTTGGAAAATAGTTGTTGCTTTCCTTTGACAAGCGCAGAGTTCATGTTTGTTAAATACTTTTAAAAAAAGCTGGTTATGCTTTTTGAAGTGGTTTAGATTATTATCAGAGAGTTTGTTCATTCTTGCTAGAAAAAGGTGACATTCAGCATATCATTGGTAGCCAATTTTAAATGAAGTAAAGTTTCAAAAGAGTATCTATAATAGTTTTTCAAACCCTTTAATTAGTTTTTGCATGGAATACCTTACACAAAGTGCTGGCATCGTATTTTGCTGTTGTTCCTTGCAAGTGAACACAATTTGAATGCTTTTAATGCAACTTTCCTTATTTTATGGCAACAAAGACTCCTCCAAATATCTCACGCTGGTTAATACAGAAAAACATTGTTAGTGTGTTAATCTTGAGCGCACAAAGAACCACTGGAGGGTAAGAGGAGGGCATCTGTTGGATAAGCTTTCAATATGATGGGAATGATAACAGACCAGTGACTGGTGCAAAACCAGCTAATCTTTTACAGTATGTGATTAAAACCAGTGCATATCTTCTTTTCAAAATTTGTTTATTGATGCAGAGGGGAATAGCCCTGTATTTCTGAAGCAGACAAAAGGGAACTTACTTTTGAGAAACCTGGCCATTCTAAGCTGCCACAGTTTGTACTAGCTGCAGTGACCATTTTAAGGTTTTTAGGCCTACATGTTCTGGGTGGGTTATTTTTGTGATGGATTGTCACTGTGATGGACGATCCCTTACTACCTCCTCTATGTATTTGTCAGTACCGTAGTAGTTGTAGTTGGTTTTGGCTTTTATCGTTAAGAATTCTTGGGAAGATCAAGAAGTTATAAATCATCTTGGAGCTTCTTTTATTACAATGAAGATGTGGTTATGAGGAAGAAAATGAAGATGCTGAGAAATCAGCTTTGGAAACCAGTAATTAATTTCTTCATTTCCTGCTGAATAACATAGGACAGACAGTCCTCATGCATTTTCTAGTTCCAGTGTAATTGACATTCCGATGCAGATTGGACCTTCCTTTGGAAGACAGGGGTTTTTAAAGATTTAGAAAAGACCTTAAACTATTGATGTTGCTTTCAGAAATGGGTTTAGCAATTGTGTACATTATAAAGATGACTAGCAATTAAAATATTTACAAACCGGTATGTAATAGTATGTACACACTTTCCTAGGCCACAAAGTATGGTAATTTTCAGACACTTATGCTACCCTCTGCTTGGTTGGCAGTGAAGCCACCAGCAGGTGACAGTTGATTATTCTTCAAATTTACAAAAATTACGTGTCGAGCTAGCTGATTACCACCAGGAAGGGTGTGCTTAGGTTTTGTACATGAATGTTTACTATGTGCACTAAGGAGCTCTTCAGAGCTCTGTTCAAACATTAGCTATTCCTATGAGCTGGCATGTTTAAGGCAAGACTAGAAGTTTTAAGTTAGCATACATCCACGTTTGTGGGGAGTTAGTTCTGGCCCACAGTCCCTTGCTTAGTATCGTTTAAGAAGTTGCATGCATTAAAAAAAAAAATCCTGTGTGTGCACGTTTTCTGAATATCAACAATTAACAAACCCAGATGACAATCTGGGTTTAAGTCTTTGAGTCTCAGTTTTATGCACAAACTTGTTCTATTTAATAATGCTTCCATTAAGCAATGTGTATCACTTTAGTTACCAACACTGGTGAAGTTTCATTTGAACTTCACAGATACATGTGTATTCATATATTTTTCATAAAATGAAGGAAATTGGGGCTTTTGGTGTCAACTACAGGAATGAAATGAATGTGGAATGGAATCAGTTCCTTGCTCATTAAATCCAGAAGCACCTGCTGTACTATTATTTGGCTGTAAACCAAAAAAAGAATGGTTTAGTTAAAACTGGGGGGAGGGGGGAAATCACTTAATCACATTTATACAGCTTTCTGAAAGTTACTGGAACTAAAGTAGTTGGTGATGTAATGTATGAAGTCAAAGAGTATTTTGCTATGCTGGAGAAAACTAATGGAAACATTCACTTGGGGTAAGACAAATGGTATTAAATGAGAAAACACACCATGAATTGCAAATGGAGCTGAGTTAATTTGTTGCTACAGTAGTGTTGCCCTACTGTTAAATGAAGGCTGTGTAATTATCTTGCTGGCAGAGATAATGTCAAAACCTCATTTCTCCTTACATGCTTCATTTTTACATGAGGGCTAATTGAGCTGCAAGGTGACAACTGATTATATATGGCTATCATCAGGTCCTCTTGCTCAATTTGCAAATAATGTTATCTTTTTTAAGTGATGATTTTTATCACATGTCAAATTAAGGCATTAAAAAAACTTTTTAAAGCTATTTTAGTAATTTGTAGCATTGCATTTCTGTCACCATTTTATTTATATTTTTCAGCATTAATTAATTCTTCCTCTAAGCTTCTTGACATGCATTTACTTGCCATCCCTTTATTTAAAGCACAGAGACATATGT
Source organism: Sagittarius serpentarius (assembly GCA_034782735.1). Classification (NCBI taxonomy): domain Eukaryota; kingdom Metazoa; phylum Chordata; class Aves; order Accipitriformes; family Sagittariidae; genus Sagittarius; species Sagittarius serpentarius. The sequence goes on along the minus strand of JAVKLA010000054.1, from coordinate 11,703,105 downwards.
ATTAGTCAGCTTTTCCTGCCTCTTGATTATTATGAATGTAAGGGTACTTTGTAATCCCAAATATATTAAGTTTTCCTTAACTTTTCTGTTGAGCTTCTTGTTTATTGGAAATCCTGCTGAATAATTTCCATTAATAAATGTCTGATTGAACAAATAACTAGATTTAAAGCTTTTACTTATGCCCAAAGAAGCCCAAGGATGCTGCGTCAAATAAAAGCACCATCACCTCTCTTTACCTCTTGGCTTTATGAATACCAAGGGGCCACTTCCCTTTGTCATTGCAGAACTAAAGGCTAGCACCATCTGGCCTGACGCTTTTTCTTGGTCTGCTGAGTATCTGCTTTACCCATAGATGCAGTGCAGTCTCTTTCCAAGATCTCTTATGTTTTTTGACTCTAGCTACATTTACAAAACCTAAAATATAAACAGTTCATTCTGCATGTAAAGAAGCAACCTGGATTTCCGTGTTCCTGTTCAAAAGCGCTGAGCAACAAAAAGAACGTGTGAGATGAGCCTTAAGAACACGCTTGGGGAAAGAGAACTTTCGAAATCTGGCACTAATCCTGAAAAAAACCAATTTTTGCAACTCTTCATAGATTTCTTACATTATTTGGGAATACTATTCGTAAAGTATATGCAATGTATTTGAGAAAGAATCTAGTCTGAAATCATCTGAGTATAGTGATTACACTTTCCCCTTGCAGATACAACTTGCACTTTAAGTGGAACCCGGAAACTTTGATACGCTTGTAATTATTGTCTTGTGTTCAGACTACTCAGACCCTTACCAGGGGGTTGATTGTAGTCTATATGGTATTTTATAACAAATTTAAAATAGGAAAATATTTTAAATTGTAAATTGAAAAAATAGACTTAGTTTGTGTTGCATTAAATAAATTTCAAAAATAAAACATCATAACTTACAACTGAAGTTTAATAACATGAGACTCTCTTGTTTGCTAAACCCCTATACTTACTCAGGATTCAAAGCAAATATACAGTTTCATTCTCAGATCTTTTATTAAACTTAAATATGTATTTTTATATTTTTAAGTAGATATACTTCTTCATTGGACATGATGTTCAGCTCTGACTTGGCTTTTAAACAAGTGAAATAATGATGCAAGACTGTCTAAATAAACAGTCTCGTATTTTACTTTATACTAGGGAATAACAGAATAAAGCGTGCTTTGAGATGAAAAACCTGAAAGGTGCTTCAGTATTGTCTTATACTGACATACTTTTCCAGACTATTTGTATCTTGTAGCGTAGGAAAGATACTCCTTTTTATTGGAAACCTCATGACTGAGACGTTAAATCATTTTACTTTATTAGATAGTTCTGCATTTGGAAATTAAATGATGCTGCTTAAAAGAAGAAACTACTCCAAGACAATTCTGTCTCTTGCTTATCTGACATCAGGGGAAGGGGAAAAAAATATTGGAGAGCTTCTCCTGGATGAAAGGAGTTACTTGAAAGTGAAATGTGCAAATCCATCAGTGATATTTTAATAATGCTGGGTCATGTTGAGTTCTGAATAATTTAATCATTTGGTGTATGTTTGCACTTCTGTATGAGACTTTGTTGGAAAATACCTTTTTAATGACTGACTTGAATCCTGAACTATTTTTTTAATAAGCTCAAGATTCATGTGATAGTTCTATAAATCTGAGAGTGTATAGTAAGTTTACACTTATTAAATTCTTCCTAAATACAACACAGTCCTCCCTCATGCAATATGGGTAACACAGGAACTGAAAGGGTACTGCTGATCTAACAATACCAGAAAACTTAACGTTTTTTCTTGGATTTAAGCAGCATATGTAACCATTAACCAGGTCAGACTTAAGTTTTATTTTTATTTCTTGAAAGCTGCACCTTTTGAATGACTTCGAGGTAGAAGCATTTCTGCTGTGTTTACTTACTACTTTGAGGTCCTAGTTAACCCTCGTTACTGATGACCTTCAGCCCAGCTTAAGCCTGAATAGAATTTTAATTTTTTTTCCTTCGTCAAGCCACTTGACTAAAACCCTGACTTTTTCCCTCCCACCTTAAATGACTGCTTATAATGAACAGCAGAAGCATTACTCTTGCTTTCCGTAGATTGAGTTTTGGGGGTTTTAGAATATTGTGAACATTAGAGAAATTGGCAGGTTTTCTTAATAATATATCCTGAATTGCTAATAGAAGATAAATCTGTGCTTCACAAGATTTTCACTTTAGATAAAGTTAATTGTTCTAATAATGAAAAAAAAAAGTGGGTACTGAGAGTATTCTAATAAAACCAGAAAATATTTCAGTAAGTAGTGGGAGTGGAGGAGCTGATGAGGAACCAGGGGTGTTCTCTCAAGAAAGCATTTATTTACTTGAATATTTACCAATACTGAGCAAAACTTCAGCAGTGAGTAACGAATTTCCACTGTTAAAATATTTATGCAATTGTCCTGGTTTCAGCTGGGATAGTTAATTGTCTTCCTAGTAGCTGGTACAGCGCTGTGGTTTCAGTTCAGTATGAGAAGAATGTTGATAACACCCTGA
>JAVKLA010000054.1:11681048-11700467 GCA_034782735.1 Sagittarius serpentarius | reverse complement strand
GCAAGAAGGCTGGAGGGGCACAGGAAAGCTGGGAGGGGAGACAGCCAGGACAGCTGACCCAAACTGGCCAAAGGGGTTTTCCATACCATGGGACGTCATGCCCGGTTGGGTGGGGGGGAGGAGGAGCGCGACTCGGCTGTCGGTCGGCGAGTGGTGAGCAACTGCATTGTGTATTCCACAAGTCACACAAGTCACTTGTCTTGTGTATTCCAATCCTTTTATTATTATTGTCATTTCTTGTTATTAGTGTCATTGCTAGTTTCTTCCTTTCTGTCCTATTAAACTGTTCTTATCTCAGCCCACGAGCTTTACTTTATTTTTCTGATTCTCTCCCACATCCCCCTGGGTGAGGGGGGAAGTGAGTGAGCGGCTGCGTGGGGCTGAGTTGCTGGCTGGGGTTCAACCACGACAGCAAAAAGAAACCCATGGTAAAAGTACATGATTCTTTGCATGGAATAATTTTCTTAAGCTACTTGGGTTTGATTTGTTTAACATTAGCACATTGTGCATCGTGTTGTTTTGTAGTCTTAAGAAAGCCTGTCTGAAAAGTACACTCCCGTTGTACTTAAGATAACATTAACTCTTTATAGATACATAAAATAAATATACGTTTACAAATACAGAAGACTTATGACACCAACACACTGGATTCTGAAGCAGGTGTCAAGTTTTATTATGCTGTCAAAGAATTAGAACTTCAGGGATGCTCTGAAGCATGTGTATACGATAACTACAAACAAAATCTGGCGTTCCGAAATGTCAAAGATAATAATTCCAAACATACCAGGAGTAACATGGGTGGTATTCGCGGCAGGTGCTCATGGGGACTTGCGGAGCTCTGTGGTTGTTGGGCTGCCCTAGCTGGTGACCTAATAATTTCCAGAAGCAGGTGGAGGTGGCAATTATAGCTATGGCCACTATCTTCAACCTTCTGTAGTAGGTGATGAATTGTAAATGGCTAGACCCGGTGCACAACAATAAACTCAAATAAATCTTCAATGTGTAATAATGACAAGACTGAAAGACTGGCAGTTATAACAAGGCTGCTGTTGTCACCCACTTTACTGTAGCCTTGATATCCATCATTATCAGCTGGAGCTAGCTCAAGAGCCGGACAAGAAGGTCTGAAGAAGGATGAGTTGTTTGCGCTGAAGCGTCCAGTAGGTCCCATCTGGCAGAGAGTAAATGGGATTTTTTTTGCCTGTTCACTGGGCCAGAGCTGTCCATCATTTTGGGCAGATATCTGATCACTTCATGCTGTGGGACAATATGGCTTTGTGCTGTTTTGTACAGCAATGGCAATTAAAATAACTAAATTTTTCATTTATTTCAAGCTTCTGTTTTACCTTAGCCAAAGGTGATCCTAAGAAGTTATCTTTACATTAACAGAGCTTTTTATTTCTTTGAGTCAGGAAATTAAGTTAAACCTATCAGTGCCAAGTTACTGAAAACTTTTAGGCGGTAATGCAAAAAGATTTAGAAATACATGCACAATGGAGTTTTTTGTCTATGTTTTCCCAGTAGCATGCTTTATACTACCTGAAAATATCAAAATAGAACACAAATTGGCAAAAATGCAAAATCATAGACGCTACTACAGAAGTAGCAGGGTTGCTTAGCCCCTGGCAAGTTTCTTGTAATTACTATGAATCCTAACTGTCTTAATGCATCTTAAGTTGATACTTTTCTCTGCTAAGTACAACTCTGCTGGGTTTACGTCACATGTGTAGCTTTCAAATGTATTTATCAGACAAGCATGAAGGATTATTCAAAAAAATGTTGTACACCGGTAAAATGGGAAAACTGAATACTGCTTAGTTTAACATGGCAGCTTATCTAATATTCGTTTGATCTGTAGACTTTTCAATGAGATCATAGGATTAATCAACATAACATGTTAATCAGCGAATCCCAGATTGATTCCCCCGCCCCCTTAGAAGTGTTGTACTTCTTCAACAGAAGACAGTTGAGTTTATTGAATATTAATTTATGAAGTCAATATAATTGCACTTTGTAAATTTGTTTTGTCCTTGTGTTTTAAGATAATTAGTTGAAAGAAAAAAAATCCCATCAGAAGTCATAATTTTAAAATGAAGGTGATTTTATTAGAGGTTAGAATTTTATAGTATCTAGGTTGCAAGCTCCTTAACAGCAGTTTCATCTGTAAATCTGTCTTATTTTGCATTCAGGGTAGGTTCTTATAAAGCTTAATCCTGGCTTTAAAAGATTCAAAGTTGTGAAGTGATGCATTATAGATATGTAGAGTCAGATGTTCTTTTAATTTTAAGAGTATTAAGTGCAGTGGGAGACTATTATTCTGCCTTGTATGGTCTTTTGTTTATATTTCAAAAGTGTTACATTTTATACATGCTTCAGCTGCGTGATAATAGTTATTTTACAAACATTTTAATGTCTGTGATGATTAAAAGTCTTCTGAGATTTCCTTCCTTCCATAATGCAGGTTCAATAGCTGATGTCCAGGCCAACTGACATACCATCATTCATTTTTTCTTTATTTCGTAATAAATCTTGAAGCCTGGAGGCATCAGACCCATGCAGATTTCTCTGCACTTTAGTGTCTTGATGGAATAACAACTTCCAAATTTAAAGTAGCAGCGTGTTGTATTCCATCTCTATAGACTTAGCTCAAAACAGCGGTAGCCACATGAAAATATATGTCAAGAACGCCGTTTTCTCATATTGGAATTTAGGCAATTTGTTTTCAGTCAGAGAGCTGTTTCTAACCTATTTTTGGAGCTCCTCTGTGGCCTGACCATACGTTCTAACATAATTTATGGTGGCACTGTAACATATGGACTTTTCATCATTGTCCAGCTGAAATCCTCTGTTGGACATGGATGCTACCCCCATACACAAGCTCCCAAGGCAGGTGTTTTAGAGAACTATTTAGTTTTGTGTAAGCTGAATTCATCAGTGTGTCTAGCATGGTGTCGGCGTTGTTCTGTGCTTTTTCTTTTTAACAGTAGTAAGATATTTCTTTTGTGTATTCTATCTGCAGATTGTCAATTAAATTTGGAATTTTTTAGCAAATAAACTAATTATCGATGAGCATGGGCATCATGAGACCCCAAAGCTTCAGGTTCTCATTGGGCTGGGCAATACAGAAATAGAAAGTAAAAGTAAACCTAGACCCAGGGGGCTTTACAGTTTTAAGTACCTAGAATAGTAGAAGCAGGAAGCAAAAAGATTATCTCACAAGTAGTGATACCTTGTGACTGAAACAATACTGTGTTTGTCACGGATGTGTTTTATTTCTGTTGCTCTTTGGTAGGACTGGGTTGGGTTTTGGATGTGAAAGCACGAACTGAAGGAGGAGGGAAGACAGCAAGGGACTAGGGTGGGAGAAACAAAGGAAGGATAGTAGAATGGGAAGAATCTGGAGGCAAGTCACTGAATATAACTAAATTGAAAGAAATAAGAGAATTTTTTTTAAGTGCTTTTGGTTTTCTTCCCTGTAAGAACTGATGGAGCAAATGGTATGCAGGTGATATTAAAAATCTTGTGACAGTAACTGGGAACTGTGAAGTGATATAAATACAAATCATTAAATAATATTTATTAATGTTGTCTAATATTCACCTTAAATTGTTACAAAAATCTTTCTCCGTATACCTGTGATTCTTAAGCCTGTGTCCGACCAAATTGAAGCCCTGAGAGATAATAAATGTAACTTACATTTGAAGAAGGATAGTTCTCTTCATTCCGATTTTTTTTCCTCTTAATGTCTTCATTTTCTATACCTACTAAATCGTAATTGCACTATTTAGAACATGAAGTATATTTTATCAGCAGCATGCCTTTAAAGGGTGGCTTTATTTTTCTGTTGACCGATGACTGACTCATTTACTACTAAGAGGACAGCAAGACTCAAAAGATGTAAACACCTACAAACTACACTTCAATAAATATTTTGTTGATTTCTGCTTGCTAGAGAAAAATAAAAATAATAATTTTTTAAAAATCATTTGTTCCATTCCCTAATGTCATATTCAGTGCAGGTGTAGGTTGTTGGGTGTTTCAATGTCAGGCCAAAAAGAAGCCACACAGAGAAATGCGGAGAACTAGCAAATGACTGAAACCCAGTTTTCCTTGCAGAGCTTAGGCATTTGAGGCAGGGTTGTAGGCAAGTTCCTTTCCTGACACAAAATTTAGATTTCAGAGCTTTCTCTTGAAATGTGTACCTAAAGCTGCATAGGTGTCCTGGGAAAACGTGCCGGTGGCGGCGGCAGAAGCATCATCCGTTCTTTGCGTAACTCCTTACCATGGGGGTAAGCGCAAGCGCTGGGTTCGTTGCCTGCCCCTGCTAGCAAAGCTCTGGAACCCGCGTCCTGCATCTCCGCTGGTGCTCTCTGTAATGACCAGCTGATGACAGTGCTGCGTGCCGGCACCGTTCTCTCTTGCGGTTGCTGTTGCCTCACCGAGCAGAATGGAAAGCAGGACTTGTGGGCAAAGAAGCAAAGCAAGCAACAACGTAGACTGGTGGTTGAACTCCTAGATTTCCCTTCTGGAACTACTTCTGGGGTTTCTCTAATGACTGTCTGTTACAATGTGTGAATCTACACATAGGACTGTTTATACAGACTTTAATTTATCCTTCAGTAAAAAAAATAAAAGTTTTTTTTTTTCATAAATAATGCAGTTTTGCACACTAATGCAAGAGTTAGAAAGTGACTATGTAGCTGCAAAAGAGCTGGCTTAGGGTCACGGAGGTGTGACACTTTGTGACAGGAAGAAATTCCCAAGTTCTTTTCCAGCTAAACTTTGAGCACGCTTCATATCTAATTTGAGAAAGAAAGGTAGTCTGGATTAATACCTTTAAAGGAGTTTCAAGCTTTCCTACAGCTAGTGCTTTCATAGCCCCGCACCTTCTTCAGTTTTGATATCTGGCTAGGTTTTCTCTTTTAAAAAAACAAACTGCCCCCCCCCCCAAAAAAAAAAAAACAGAAGAAGCTCCACTAATACTCTGTAATTAATTTGGCATCAGAAAAATCTGAACTATAGTACTGTTTATTAATTGAATCAGTGAATGCACTTAGTTTGTGATGAAGTTTTGTTGATAATATGGTGGAATCAAGGTACTGCAGTGATACATTTGGAAAACTTGTGTGTAAAGTGTCAGTATTCTCACAGCCCAATACTGGTTGTTATACTAATGTGTTTATCACCTGTTGTACTGTAATGATGTTTTTCTCTCTTCTACAGCTACAGTTGCCTAGGTTTTTTCACACAGCAGATCTTTTAGTGCGTAAAGAATTAGTACAAGAAAACCATATGAATTCATAATTTTGTTCATAGAAACCTATTGTGTAACAAAAATTACAATGGAAGCAGTTTCTGGCAGGAGTCTTTTTAGTCTGTTCTCAGCGGTACAAGATACACTTTAATTCAGTACCTTAAACACTCTCAGACTTTTACTTGCAATAATTATTCCTGGTTTTCAACTGTTCCCTGCTTGATGTTCATACAATTAAAAAAAATTACTCAGGGTCTTGAAACACGTTAACCATCATGCCAATCCAAGAATCTTCAAACAGACGTAATCCTGTTTTGTTTGGTTTGTCCTAGTAGTGCTTATATTTAAAAAGCAAATAATTCTAACCAAAGAGTAGATGGAAACTGTTATGGTAGCACCTTGTTTGTACAGATGTATTGCAGCTCAAGTTAGTTTTTCTTTAATGTGGTAGAGCAAAAGCACTTTTTATAATATGAGAGTGTCTACACCTGAAACTGTCTTGAAAATCTAAACTAGTTTCATTATAAAGCTCAGACTCTTAACCGAGATATCAGTACTGATATTTTCAATTACATGACTGCTATGTTATTTCTACTGTTTGCATTTGCAAACAGTTTATTCTAGAGGAAAAACATTCCGTCATTTAAATCTGTGATATGAACTGGTTATTTGGATCTAATCCGAAAGGTAAATTGTAAAAGACTCTGGAATCTCTTAAAATGGTCTTTCATCATCTCAAGCAAAGTTTTTAGAAAGCCCGTGTAATTACACATGATAATTGTATAATTGCACATCTTAATTACTACATTTCTTACTTAGCAAGTTACATGTATTTTCACTAATTATACTACCAAAATGTTTAATTACTAAATTATAGTTGCATATTGGGGGGGAAGAGGGGCCTTTAATCTGCCAGCTGAAAACAAGTTTGTAGCTAGCATTCTACAAACATAGTTTTGTTTAAAATAAATGTAATTAACCTAAAAAATGATGGTATGCTATTGTGATGGTCTCAGATTAAACAGAAATAACAAAATGGTTGACTGAGAGAAATATTCATGATGATATAGCTGAAGAAAGGATAGGGATATACCAGTAGGTGGAATAGTAGAACAAATTCAGTATACAGTATTGGGGTTTAATTGTTATAGCAGAGCACAGATGAAACCACCAGTTTTTATAACAAGACATTATCTATCACTACTCTCTATCCCCACCTTACACAGTCCTTCGCTCTCACCTCTAATATTCTAGTATTCCATCTGGGCTATCTTTTTTTTTTTTTTTTTTAAATATATATGGCACTCCCTTATTTAATCACTGTGGAGAATGCTCCCAGCCTTTGTCATATCAGTCAATAGTGTGTGTCAGCTTTGACTTAGCTTTCTTTCTACATCGTGTTGTTTGGCTGTCTTGCTAAGAAATAGCCTTTCTTTTTCTGTCTTTCTGCACAGTTTTAATCTTTTGCTCAGGCTCCCATCTTTCTGTATTTTCAGTTACAGTTTCTTGTCTAGCTTGACAAAATCATTCCTGCCTGTTTATATCCATTTAGAATGTGGTTACAAAGATTGTTTTCTCAGCTGAATTTTTTTGCAGTATCATCCTTCTACTGCCTTCCGTTTCCCAATTTTTTCAAACTTAATGTGCTTTTATTTCTCTTAAGGTCCTTCCAGATTTGTTTTTGTAGCCAACAATCTAGTACAGCAAGGTATCTGAGTTAAAAATGTGGTTTAAGATTCACACCTTGCTTTTGGGGAATTTATATGTGGGTTTGTTGTTTTTTTTCCTTGTGCTATGTAGCCCTGTGAACAAGGTACTAAGATCACAATTTCATCTTGCTGCCTTTTGTATCTTCAAGCACCGCTAATATGAATGCAGTCAAACTGTCACCTTAACACCAAAAGCAAAAGCAGTTCCTCCAATATGATGATGCGGTCTTCAGTCGTACTTGCTTGTATTGTCGCTTACCTTCTGTTTCAGAACCACAAAGTCAGTTCTTGGGTGTTTTTTCTGTAAAGCTGAGGAACCTCCATCCTTGGGGTCTCCCTGTGCATTTTGCTCCAGTGGTCCATGATCTCATCCTAGGAAAGCTGGTTTTCTCTTCTTTCATCGAAATCTACCTTCTTGCAATCTTGAGTTTATTACTCTAATAATCATAGATGACATTTATGTGCTTTTCTTTGTAGTGACCTACTGTCTCTGAAGACTTGTATGTCATGCTTTCTCTTTATCTTCACACTAAGCCAGCAGTATGGTGTGTGCGTTAAGATATGAGGAACCAAAGTCCTATCACCACTGTTCAGTTGGTGTGTTCCCAGAAGGTGTCTGCTTCATGAGATTATCGGTTGTTTCATAGCACACAGCTTCCTCTGCTTTCTATAAGAAACGGCAGTGAAAGACTGGAGAAAGCCCTCGCTGTGACAGTTTTACAAATGTCAGTCCATCCCCTTGAACAGAGTTTTGATAAGCCAATATTTTCTGAGGAGGGGAGATGGGATTTTAACAAAATAATTCAGAGTCACCAAAAACCAGCAACCTCTTTCAAAAGGGCAGCTTGAGAGCTGTGAAAATTGATTCATCTATACTTGCCACAATAGCGACTTTTACATGGCCTGCGTCCTAGCCACTTACTGGGTTTTTTTTCCAGTTTTGCATTCTTAGCTTTTTGCTGTTTAGTATCTTTATCAGTCTTTATCAGACTCCGGTGGCATGCTACTAGGAATATGTCTATTGGAAGAAGATTCCCCATATGTAATTATTTCTGAAGATGATCAGCAGTGATTTTAATCCATTATAGATATATATTAGGTGGTGTATTGATTTTTGACTAATGATAACTTTTAATAGACCTGTCATGCAGTATCAAGTCAGATTCTTTAGAGAATTCTTTAGGCTTAGATGTACTTCATAATCCCTATATGATGCAGCGCGTGTATTGCCTTAAAACAGTTGCATTATCTTGGTTGATGAGACCTAAGACGTTCTTCCAAGCGTGCCAAGAGGATCACTGTCACGTACTCTGTTTATTTCGGAAGAGATGGTGTCTTGCACCAAAACCAAGGAATAAGCCTTACTTATTTTTCATGAGCACCATTTGATATCAGTAATGCTTCTATGTGATGGTGTGTATACTTAGTTTGTATAATTAACACCAGAGTGAATTTGGAGTGAGATAAAGAAGTTTTATTTTTGCGGAAGAGGTGTGTATGTGTTCTGTGAGAATAGGAGGCTTTTGAGTAGGGAAAGTAAACAAATGATTAATTTGATTTATCTCTCAACTTCACTGAACAGATGCAGACAACTGGTATGTCCTGATAGTGGGATCCTGAGTCACTTTTTCCATAGGTGAACTCTTGGTCCTTCTTGTACAGTCATCGCTGACAGTTGCTTAGTCTTAGTTTACCTGAAAAAGTATTCTTTCTTCGGTTCCTAAACTATAACCTGTATTCGCTCTACTACATAATTGTATGTTTATGGAAGGTGTTCTCTGACACCAGTTCTTAAATGTCTCATTTATTTTGTGAATATTGGAAAGGAAGATGTTTTTACAGCTGTTAGTGTTTGGGTAGTTATCTGATAATTGTCAGGAAAATGTTAAGGGATTATTTAAAAAAAAAAATTAGCTTTTACCCTTTTGATTTTAAGAATTTCCTTGTATGACTGCTGATGTTTTAGACTACTTCTATGATTGTATGTTCCAGTTTTCAACTGGGATACCTTTTATCTAATAATCATTTTTTTTGTTCATAAGAGATGTGACATACTGTACTTCTAAATACATATTTTGAGAAAAAGGAATCTTCCTTTTTAAAAAAGACACCGAGACATATGTACACACTTTGTGCACAAACATTTTCATTTCTTCTTTTCTTTACAGTTAGCTGAAGTAACAAACAAGTATGTGAAACAATAAAATTCTCAGTATATGAGATCTTCCTTAAATTCGCAACTTTTTATCAAGGCCGTATTTTGTGGAGGATACAAATCCAAAACAGAATATTAGAAAAACATTGGGAGACTCTTCAGAAACATTGTGCTTTAATTTATAATGTATAATCTATACATACTGTATAAACTATATAAAGAATCAAGCAATCATGTCTTTCAGTGTTATCTATTGCCATCATTCCCCATGCATTGGGGCTCTCACTATAGCTATTACTATAAAACGTTCCCTAAGTACATAAAGGCTCTAATCGTTAAGATTTTTATTACCAGCCACACATACAGAGCTGCAAATTGCCTTGTTTCAGATTTATTATGTATTACTCTAGAAATTCTATAAAGATCAAAAGAACTGATTACAATGTTGACCTTTGCATTAACTCATCTGAATTTAAATTCAAGTGTTTGATTTGGGAAAATAAGTCCATTTATCATAGGTCTGCTACTGAGGGGATTGTGCAGCCCTGATTGGGAGTGCCGAGACAAAATTTATTTATTGAGCATGGGCTTGAAAATTGTTTGTAGGACAAGAGGAACAAAAGTTTGACCTGCCATTGTGTTGCACCCAGGGAACAATGTGGCAGCTGCCCTTTTCAAATATCTAGCAGTCTGTTTGTGCTGAAGAGCCAAAAGATATTTATAGATTAAATATATATAACTACTTTGAAAATGGAAGCCAATGAGCCTTTTCTCACTGTGAGATAATTAACTGTTAAATAAAAATGTTACAGTATAGCAATATGGAAGAAGACATGCAGTATTCTGGATCTTAACATTTCCTTTTTCAAGTCTATTTGAAGTTTACTGTCCTGGAAAGACAAATATTTATGAGTGTACATTTTAGAACTGGCTCCTCAGCTAGTAGGATGGTGGCTTTCTCAATTAATTAATTGTAGCTCATTTAGTGTGCATATTTATACCAGCTGAAAGACTAATCCCTTCAGAAAAGTAAATAAGAGTAAAAGAAATTGGAACTAATAGAGCTGGAAGTAATGTGTTCATACAGAGTCTTTGTAGTAGCATTCACTTTCTTGTGAAATGCTAAAGGTGGGGGTTTTGTCAAATAAGTTCAACTCACACTTTAAAGCGTCGGAACTGGCAGTTTCGCGGGCTTAGTCTGAGGTGTCAACGTGTGAGACGCATAATTTACTACTTAAGATATTTCCACTCTCGTTTGGAATAAACATGTTATATTTAGTGTAAACTTAAGGTAATTAAATTCAGACAGAGTGCAAGTCCTTACCTGTTCGTCAGGTAGTGATAGCAGGTCTACAAGTAGTGCGCCGTGATGCACAAAGCTGTATGTAAACCAAGACATTTGTCGTTTAAGTGTATGCATTCTTACTCGTAGTTTGGTAAACGCAGAAAAGCTACAGTGATGATGCACCCAGTACATCTGTTGATGCTTTATTTGTTTTTTAGTTTCCTGTTAGGGAAGATATGTATTACACTGAACTATTTCATCAGAAAATGCTTTGGTTGAAACTTTGGTATGTTGGGAATGTGTTGATGTCACAAGCAAATGATTCAATTAAAAGAAGAGACAAGTGGAGATGAAATATCATTTCTGGTACAAAAAGAGGCTTGCCTTGACTCACGGGCTGCAACATTTTGGACTAAAGTCACTCCAGACCACAAGCAGGAAGGGCAGGTTTCAGAAAATAAAGTTAATATTTGCTCCACCCCTAAAGAAGTACACCTAACAGAGTTTGATTTGGGAGCTTACTGTTCAATGGAGACATTTTTATTTATGTATCTGAGTCACGTGGCTGAGAAATTAAATACTCTTAGTGGGAATGCATTTTTTGTATATTAAGTAAAATCCAGCTTTTAAGATGTGTATATCATACATTAAGTAAAAAATGACATTGCCACTTAGGGTTCCTAGGGCTTTTCAAACGTCTTAAAGATTCCCCATCCTGTTGTTCTGCTACTGTGTGGCATATTTAAAACTTCATGTTTTGAACTGTAGATCTTCACTTCTATGAGCTGAATCTGAGTGATGATTCAATAATAGATGAGGACTGTTTTAATGCATGCGAAGGGTGGTAAGTACATCCTGTCCTAATCAGCCTCAAGTTTTATGGGTTCTGAAATCAGCAAACTTTCAAAACAATTGTGAGGGATATTGTCTCGTCTCCGGTGTTTATTCCCTTTTTAGACATCTAGTGACAACATAAGTGCTCCATTAAAATGAATGGCTGCAGCTTTGGGGGAATTAGTGGTTTTTTTGTTTGGTTTTGCTAGGTCTTTTTAGTCTACCATGGGCTTTGTTATCTGCACCATTGTCTGCAGGTTTATGGTTTTGGTATGTGAAGAAATGTATTCCAAAGTTGGAAGGAAAGAGGTCCATTGTATTAGGGGTAAGATTTTTCAGCTCAAAAGTTATTTATTTACTTAATGAAGACTCCTGAGGAACTGTGAAAACTTAAACTTTTAGGAGCTGATTTTCCAGAATTGTATTAAACTGGGGGTCAATGGGGGACTAACACCAACCCAAAGTCTCCAGTTTCTTTACTGAGATCCCTTATTTGTTAATATTGAACTTAGTTTCATCAGTAGTAATTTTGAAACCCTGCCATAGATCTCTCACAGTATTGTACCTGGTTTAAAAAATAAGTATCTTTTAATAGAAACCAAAAGCATAAATAGCCTATTATAAGGATGCAAAAAAAAGGGTGATTACTTCAGATCCGAATCCTAAAGCACATTGAGGAGAAGGTATTATTCCTACAGAGAAGACTAGTGTGTATTCTTTTGGCAGGAAGGCATTCATTGGTTGACTCTGATGTCAAGTGGACAGAGAACAGACACTGAAACGTTTGGATATAAGAAGTAGCTCCTATATTTAAACTGCTCTAATTTCCAAGCATAATATATTTTGAAAAACTGTGTTAATACAGCTATACCTACAGAGTCAAAACAGAATCCCTTGGTCCCCCAACTCCTTTGTCCCCTACCCAGGTCTTGTAAATTTTAAAATGTTAAGCCTGGTGGTGTGGTAAAACATACTCCAGTTGCTTAAGCATCACCTGGAAGCATGTCATTCCTGTTTTCAGGTATCAAGGATTTTTCCCCTGCTATTCTCTGTTTGTATGTTTGACATTTGACTTCTGAAACTAAACCTTGGAGATAGTATTCTCCTTAAATATTTTTAAATGTCAGAAATTGCACAAATATTGAGGTTTAACAAAATACAATGTTACATAATTCTTGAATCAATCCAGAGGACTGTATTGTGGTGTTTGCTTATGTTGCCTTTCACTAGAAATGTTTTTGCACATGGTAAACTAAGATCTTATCTGAAGATGAAGTCCCTTCAAAGAAGCAAGGGGCATGGAAAAGTCCTATAATAGGAAAGAGGAATCGTTCATCAGAGTGAAATGGTGCTGTAATGGTGGATCATACAAAATTATAGGAAATAACTTCAGAAACTTTAAGCAAAGGTACAAGTGGAAAATATATTCTTGTTAATTTTAGCCGCAAAATCTGTCTTAAGTAGTTCGATATGAAAACTACTGGATAGGCTTTCATTTTGAGTGAATGAAAACCGCACTTCTTTCCCCCTGTTTTATGATAGAAGTAAGTAGGACTTCAGTTAGAGCAGAAGCTTCCAAAGCTGAGCTTACAGGTCTGCAAGTAAAAGCAGGAAACAAAAATGAATTCCTGTAGTGGACTGAAGTCAAAGACCTATCTGAAAAGGTTTCATGGGAATAGGAATTTACCCACTGCTTTTACCCTGGCACCAGAGATTCAGATAAACTATTTAGCTGGGGAAGGAGTAAATATTTTTAACAGTGTCTTTAAAAAAAAACCAGAGCATTTCTTTGTGGATCAAGTTAGGTGAATATGAAATTTTCAAGGTTCAGGACACTTCATATTGTTTGAACCTGGTTTATTTGAGGTTAAGGATGAACTAGGAAAAACTGGAGTAGGGCAAGTATGCCTGCATCACTCAAATTCAGAGTTGCAAAGGCTTTTTTTTTTTTTTTTTTTTTTTTTTTTTAAGATTGGTTTTTTTTTTGTTTTTCCAAGAAGGTATGTTTAACCGTGTAACTAGTACCATTTCCCCCCCACCAGGAAATGGGCATTCCCTCAGGTACCATCTTTTGATCCAGTACTGGACAGATGACCTCTGGTTTGATAGCAAGCTGAATCATTCCTTTTGAATATAAACTGCTTTGATAACTTTCCAGAATTTTCCATAAGTTTTCTGTGTTCAATTGATTATTTTCCTCAGCATGGCTATATGCAGGAAGAACTTGAAAATGTTGCCAAATATTTCATGGCACTTGTGGTACCTTTTCAGTGAACATCTATTTCTTGCCAACAGCATTCCTCCTAATTAATATATCACTATATATTTACAATTTTAAAAATAATTAAAAAAAACCCCAAAATGTATTTTGTTTTGTGCTACTTAAATATCTGTGGGTCTTAATGCCAAATTCAAATGGCTGTTTCCATATATTTTTCTTCATGGCCACCTGCGCAATTTGACGCTGTCAAGGGTATGATATATACAAAAGCATTTTCTGCCAATATACACAGTTTCTTGAACGCTGCCATCAAATGCAATTTCTTAAGAGATTCAGCCAAAGTTATGGGTGTGCCTCTTTATATTTTTTTTTCCTGTGGCTTGAGCTGTTTATTTTCTATAACTCTTCTTAAACTCATAGTTTCCAGTTAACTTTGTGGAATGCAATACTTACCCTGTTGGTGTCCAGTTAATAACTAAATAGATGAGTTTTCTCTTGACCAGCAATTTTCATTTTTCTAGGAGAAATCTGAGCATCTTATCAACAGTGGGGAGCCTACCATGCCTTCTAGTTTCAAACCTGCCTATAAACCAAACCAGACCTAATAATGTCCTGAGTGCCCTCACTTCAGCCTCCATTCCAGTACTGTGTGAAGTCTTTAGGTATTTGATATGAAATGGAATAGCCCATCAGTATAGTATTGCTGCAGTAGCTAAATAAAAGGTACTGATCCTGAAACTTGCATTGAGTAAGCAAACATCACAGATACGCATTGGCAGCAAATGAAATGCGAAGTTAATAACTCACTGTGGATCGTACCACAACCAACTGGAACGGCAAGTAGTGGGTTCAGCAAGGCTTTTTGTTGGTGGTATTTACTCAGCCATCTTAGGGATGGGAGAGAAGATGACTCAGGTTATATTAACCTGATGTCTTTGAGCCTTGAACAAAGCAGAGAGATTCAAAGAATTCCCCAAGCACCATTTTTTAAAGGGATAGTCACTGTTCTTTTTTAACAGCCTCTTAGTTTTTATCTTACTGTAGAGTTCTGTAAAGGTGTGCTTTTCCAAACACTCTGTTTTTTTAATGGTAATCTTCACACACAGTACCTTCTGCTTTCATTCTGACTCATTTTCCTCTTCCTTCCTTCATAAACTAAAATCAAATATGTATTCCAGCATCCCATAGGAGAATGCTTACTTTTGTACTGGTAGTGAAACTACTTCCTTTGACTGAAAGTGAAGTTTGCATCTTGGAGACCATCAGATTCTACCACAAACAGTCTCTGAAAACTTCTGGGCATATAGAAATTTTTAGCACCAAGGCTGTTACTCGTAAATAGCTAGATGCAATGTATTTCCATGTCAGTACTCTCCTCCTTCCATCTCCTTGTCTTGGACATTGTCTTGGTGAGTCATGTCATGCTCTTATACAAGTTGTAAGCTTGTAGGGCAATTTGTCTTTATTAGGGACTAAGTTAGCTCTAAGTGTTTCCAGAATAACATACCCATATAAATGCAAAATGTTGGTATTTGATTCAAGATCCTCTCTGTGACAAAGGCCTTCTCTTTGGCTTCTCCTGAGGTTTTTTCCTCCCTTAATAACAGGGAAAATAACTTGCTCACTCCCCACAGGCAACTTAGAATTCCCTTGGCATTTTGCAAGGAGTTGCTGATAGCCACAGGCCATAATTCTATGATGTATGGTCTCTACCCTAAGGTGTGGAAAGTCAGTTTTCTCCAGGACCTGGCAAAATGTGCTTTACAGCTTTGTGTCTGAAAAATAATGTTGCTCTCTGTGCCTTGCAACACATTAAACGCTTGCAACAGAGAGAAAAATTGTTCTTTACATGATCCCCTGTGTAGTCAGGACCCAACAAACCAGTTACTCCCCTTGTGCTTATTTCTACAGTGATGCTTCATAAGTAGAGGATATGCTTTTGGTGACCAAAAGTTGCCTGTACCTGGTTTTATCGGGAATTTCAGAAGCCCAAGGCAAGTAATGTGTTGCATAGGGACCAAAACCTATTCTCATGGATGTCACCAGAAAAGTAAAATTGATGCCACCAGAGACATCAGGGGAAAGTGAATTGTCTTTCCATGTTAATCCCAGGAACAGAAGAGCCTCTAAATGACAACAGTGCCCTGATTTCTGTCTTGCAGCAGAGGCAGCCACCGACTCAGACACATTTCCCTGCCCTCAGTCACACACACACACTTGTCCAGACAATGGTTAAACTCTGTTTCCTGTACTTAGTTTTAAATTTTAAAAGAGCGAAAGTTTTTCACATGCTAACCACAACTTTCTGACAGAAACACTGTTTGTAAAAGTGAGTTTAACTTGACAGCACAATTCCAGAAACATCCACTGTTTTAACAAAATGGCATAAAACTACCAGGGAAATAGGTTATGTGCCATGAGAAACATAGCAACATCTTGCTGGAGGAGTGGATAGCAGATACAAGCAGCGTTCTGCTCCTAGAACACAGGCTTCACCTTCCTTTCTGAATTAGCGTTTTGGGATAGCTATCATTTTAATGCATTACAAGTTTAAATTACTGTAAGGAACTATAGGCTCTCTCTTAAGAACATACTGCGAAGTTTTCCATTATGTAGGGCCTGATAGCATACAAAGAGAACCTTGGAGCCCTCTTACTGATAAGGAGGGATTTGAGAGTAAGATAATACAGTTCAGTCTTCAAATCAAAGTTGCATTGCAGAATCCATTCCTGAGCTTTCGGGAGGATACATCTTTGGTACCTGCATTATGTTAGAAATTTTGAGATGCAATGCTACCTTGTCCAAGTGTTGATAGCCCAGCATGGGACTGCTATTAAGCCTAACAAGCTTGACAGTTTCTTTTAAAATGTATGAGTGGAATTCCCACTTTTGATTTTTTTTTTCCCCTATTAGAACCTACTTGTTTCCATTTCTTCTATAATAGAAGTCATGAATTATTTACATTTGGTATTTGAAGACAAGATGATGGAAAAGCTTGAGAATGTCTTGCTAAGAAAAATTATATTTATTGTAATATATTTTAAAACTTATTTTATTTCTATGTCATTTTGCTTAGGGAGAAAAATAAAAAAGACATCTTAAGCCTGAATTTAGCTTGACCTTAAAAATGCCTAATGGAAAGTTAATTTCTGAGTTTCCTGCTTGCTTATCCTGTTCATCTCTACTGACATTTACAGTTTGAAACAATGGTTATAGTTATACATTAGAAGTTCAAATGGCAGAGAAAGTGACAAATACAGAAGGATTTCTAAAATCTACCAGTCATGTAAGCTTGCAGAGTAAAATATTTATGTACAGGCAGGCTGAAAATAATGAAAAGCATCATGCAGGTACAATACTGTCAATAGTGAAATTGGCCAAGTTTGTACCTGAAACTCCACTAAAGCCTTTTTCCTGCTGTTTCACCACTGGTGTGAGCCCTTCTGATGGGAATTTCACTGGAAATGAAGAAAAATTGTTTTGTGGGCACTAGTTATTTAAATGTTATCTAACCTAAAGGGCAAAAGGTCATGCTTTTATTTTAGCAGTTCAAATGTATAAATTTCCTAAGGTCTGTTATTAATCAAACTCTGTAAATTTTAAAAGGTATTTTATTCCAGATCTTTCCGAAGTGTAACCTTTTAAACCAAAATTTTCTGATACCTGAATTACTTCCTTCACTTGGGAAATTCTTAGGTACGCTGCTATCAGGATTCTCTTGTGGCCAGGTCTTACTATCGTCTCATTCTCCTGAAAATAGTTTAAGTACTGTCTGGTTTTTGTTCTCCGGCGGGTAATATAGCTCGTTGGGTGCCCCTTTTAAAAACAAACGGTAACAAGGTTTTAAGACCGTGCGGAACCGTAGGTGCAACAGTAGGAAACCATTCTGCGGCTGAGAGGGAGAGGAGAGTTTCCCTAGCAGATCAGTTCTGCCCACCTCTGTCTGGGGTTGCTAATCCTAACCCAGTCGCTGGAAGTGTAGTAGTATGGAAAAGAGGGGACAGAAAGAATGGGACCTCACGGTACTCCTGTCTGCTACGAGCCAAGTGCAGTTCAGGCGATGGGGTGTTAATTGCAGTGGCTGGCCATTTGTTTTTCATTTAGTTATAATTTATTAAACTAAAATGCCTTTCTCTCTCGAAAATAAAAAGGCATTACTTGCAGTCTGCATTCTAGTCATAGTATTTTTAATTTGTTTTCTGATAGTCAAAATCTAACATTAACGTGTCTAAATATGTTCATGGCTATATAGTTTAATGGAACTGACGGCATGTTTAAAATCAGTTTTAATGTATAAGTAAAATGAAAATACTTTTAAAACAAATTATTTGGCTCAAAGCTCCATTTATATGGTGTATGTTTCAAGCTAATAATCAGGGCTTACTGTGGGTCAGCATGTCATATCCCAGTGGTGTCTGGTGAGATGGAGGGTTATCTTATATGTCAGCTAGATAACCCTGTGAACAATTTTGAGCAGTGGAGATAATGGGACTGAATTCTGAAATGAGCTGGAACTCTGAAATGGGGCAGAATTCAGAATGGGAGCTGGAAATATCACAGAGTACAGTGTCATATGTGAGCATCGTACAGCTGCATATGAAAGCAATCACTTTTTGGCATCGGTAGTTGCTTGTGTTTGACAACGATCCTTCTTGATAGGGTGCAATTAAAATGGCAGATCAGGTGTATGTTCCTATAGAAAAGAAAGGTGAGGTAAAAAAATTACTTCCTTGCTACTGGTGCTATCTTTCTATTCTTTGATTTAATAATTTTTTTATTTGAATGCAGCTTTTGCACGATAATCTAGTAAGGGTTTTTTTGCTGTGTTTTGGACAGCTTTTACTCTCCTCTCTTGAAGTTGTGCTGTTCATGATTATTGTGGGGGTTTTTAAAAGAAATTATGGTTTACTCTCCTTTTTTTCTTAATAAAAATATAATTTTTATGTATTTCAGGGAATTGTAGATCATCTGTGGCAATAGATGCACTTGCATCCTTTTTTTCATTTTTTATTATTTTGTATTTTACTGGGTTTAATTTTATAATTAAGGAAAATTTGTTTATGTGCATGTTTGTTGCACGTTTGTGAAAAGAATAGCTGTGCAGTCTCTGGTTTCATACCTTCTCAGATGATGCAGCAGACTTTCTAGTTGTGCATCTAAACCAAACCATTGATATCATGATTGAAGTAATTCAGTCTTCATTCAAAATCTGTAACTTATATAAACAAATTATAAATTAATTGTGTTTCAGGTTTGTTTCCGCCTTTAGAGCTAGCACAGTATGTCCTGCTGAATTCCATTATCAGCTTTTTGGAAAATGGACTTTTGTATATGTGTATTTACAGTATATATTTTGACTAATCTTAGGAGCGCCGGTATTGAAGGTATTTTTTTCCCAGTGTCTATTGTATCACTCATCTTGTGTTTGCCTTTTATTTTTAGCCATAGCGTAAGTGAATATTTAGCACTGATGAGCATATTCTTTCTGTTAGCACTTCTTCACACTCTGGGTAACCACAGTTGTAACTCACAGCAAAGGCTTAGTGACTTCTGTAGCCTTTGGTCAGCCAGTAGAGGCCACTCATAGCTTGCTACTGAAGCTGGGCCGTGATTTGAAAATGGGGGGTTTGTTGTGTGAGTGGGGTTTTTAAGCTGCTCTGAGGGAGCTTATGCTGACATGAACTGGCATAGTATGACTTGTACCTGCAAAGAGTTCTTTCTGAGTAATTCTGCTTATATATATGTAAATTCATTTAATATTGACATTTTTCTGTTTCCTATAAGTCCTGTGGCAGCAGGAATAAAAATCGCCTTCAGTGGTATACTTCAAGCAGTCTTAAAGCAAATGCTTTGATGACATCCTTTGTTGTTGGTACAATCTCTACTGTAATTATATTACATTACTTTAATGAAGTAAGGAAAAACTATTACAGATTACTTGGGGGCGGGGCGGGGGGGGAG
>JAVKLA010000054.1:11564008-11680948 GCA_034782735.1 Sagittarius serpentarius | reverse complement strand
GGCCCCAGGCTCTTGTTTGTGTGTTTTTCTTGTTTTTCCCAAATGAGGAACTGAGCTGCAGAAAACAACTTACCAAAGGTCAAAACAGCAAGCCTGCAGCACAGCAAGGAATTGAACCTCCATCTCCCAGGTCAAGGCTAGTATCCTGATCACTGCTCTGCTCCTTCCTCCTGTCTATGTCACTGTGTGGGTAACTTCACTTACTGATGATAATTTCACAAGTGAAAACATTATTTCAGCATTTTAGACCATTCTTAGTCCCACTAATACTGAAGTCAAAATCCTGTTGACTTAGTGAAGCTAAGATTTCACCCTAGAATAAGTTTTATATCTAAACAGACAGCTAAAATATTATCATAAAGATTTTTTTTATATGCACCATATTACTGCAGCATTTAATTAGTAGCTCTTTGTACTAGGGCAAATTTGGTTTCATTTAAATAAAATTTATTGAATTATAGCTAGTTACAGAGTAATGAAGTAGCAAAATTTTGGCCATTGTTTTGTTGCCATATCTAATACAATTCAGACAACAGTCCTGAAGGTTTTCCCTTTCCTAATATAAAAAATTGAAATAGTGGTGCTGTGTGATGTGTTTATGCAGTCCTGAGGATCTTACATTTGCCTTTTAACAAGGAGATGGTTTATTTAAAAAAAAAAAACTGGTTTATATTTTCTTCTTAAGACTTGTAATTATGCCATTTTTTTGCAGTGCCGTGAGCTGCTGTTGGAGCAATGGTGCCCCATAGTACTATTTCATATTAAATATCAGGAATGTCAAAAGCAATTCTCCTACTGACTTCCCTGCAGATAAGACACTTGCACTTTTCACTTTACCTGATGCTTTCTCCATAGACCAAATAATTTTTTTTACATTATACACTAGTACTTATTTGCTTTAATAGCTCCTCCAGTCTTAGCAGGTCACATACCTAAAGGCAGCATGTATACACTAATGTATATCATTACAGTGCATCAGTAAACTTATTCTGTTGCCTATTCTATAGTATACAAAAGCTTGTCCCTTTGACAAAGATTTAGGACAAAACATGGTCTGTGATATTTTCTGCTAGTGTTGCCATTTAAAACAAACAAACAAAAAGCCTTACACCCAGGCCAGTCTCTTTTCAGAAGTCTTTTTTGTTTTAAATTTATAATTATTTAATTTCAAATTCAGGTTTTATCTTAAAAGCAGCAGAGAAAAAAAGAGCCCTGTGTCTTAGCAAAGATTTGCAAAGAAATTCTTTGGTTTGCTTTTATACATCAGTATTAAATTTTCCATCTTTCTCTGAAGGAGCTTATGTTCAATAGTGGACTTTTCTTTTTTTAATCTCCGATACCATAGTTTTACTTTTCCATCTGTTAATCATTCAGTTGAAAACCATATATGAAGAGATAGAGGTATTTTGATCAGTTGTGTGAAAACAAATGCGGAGAAAACTCTTAACAGTGGGTGAAATCACAAGAGAGACTGGGGAGCTGGGACATATTCTTTAACTCCAAGAAACTTACTGATTCTCATTTTATCTAGGGTGTGTAGCTCTTTCATTTCTTTTATTTTTTTTTTAATTAAGAGAAAACAACAAAACCTGTACAGGAACATGTGTGTTTGCTTTAGGATTAAAATCCATGTCTTTTGACCTATTTTTCTTGAGGTTTTTCTCCTTTCTTATCACTTGCATATATTTTGCAAGCAGAATGGCAATGATCCATTGATTTTTGCAACACTATGTTAGTAAGAGGTCAATTTTAAAGAATTATAACTAGAGTAGCAAGAAACTGGCATAGACCTATTCTGCCAGTGAACCATGTCTTCATGAAGACTTTGCAGAGTTTGACTAAGCATCACTTAAAGGTAATATGTACATTAAAGAGATATTTCTCTGGAATGGTCAGTTTGGGCCCTTCAGCAAGAGTGTGCTTGTAGAGGGAATAAAAACGTAATGGTAATGTCAAGCTAGGGTTATGGCAATGGGTCAGTAATGTATACTGTTAAAGCTGGTTTTATTTTCTTAGTTTTCTATATTGCTCCAAGTCAAAGAATATGTATCTATATTTTTAAAGATGTATTTTAAATCCAGAGCTTTGTTTAGTGTAGGTGCTTTCCAAGGCTTCCAGTGAAAAAGGGGTGTAAAATGGGTGATAATAAATTGATGCTGAAAATAACAAGAAATTGCTCTTAATCAGCACAATAAAATTTAGAGAATAGATTTTTCTCTATTTCTTCCCTTGATGCAGTTTGATGTAATTTGCTATAAATTGGCAATTACAGATCTGTGAAATATGGAAGCGCCACTGTGATGCTGTAATTTCCACTGCAAAATCCTGTTGTCTAGGCTTTGATTTTAGTTGCATTTTGGTTTGGGCAACTTGTTTTGCAGAAACTCCTGCCTGAGAAAACTGGATTTGCTACTGAACTTTTCGAATTGTATTCATCAATATAGTGTTTTTAAGGAAAGATACTATAAATACGTGAACCCAGAAAAAAATATCTTTTCTTCTTCTGGAATTTAAGAGATTTGGTTAATATAATTAATTTTTACATGTTTAATCTGTAGTTGACTGTCCTGGTTTGGGCAGGGATAGAGTTAGTTGTCTTCCTAGTAGCTGGTACAGCACTGTGTTTTGGGTTTAGTATGAGAAGGATGTTGATAACACCCTGATGATGTTTTCAGTTGTTGCTCAGTCGTGTTTAGACTAAGTCAAGGACTTTTCAGCTTCTCCTGCCCAGCCAGCAAGAAGGCTGGAGGGGCACAGGAAAGTTGGGAGGGGACACAGCTGGGACAGCTGACCCCAACTGGCCATAGAGGTATTCCATACCATGGGACGTCATGCCCAGTATAGAAACTGGGGGAGTTGCCCTGCAGGGAGGATCGCTGCTCGGGAACTGAGTGGGCATCGGTCAGCAAGTGGTGAGCAATTGCATTATGCGTCACTTGTTTTGTGTATTCCAATCCTTTTATTATTATTGTCACTTTATTGTTGTTAGTAGTGTCATCGTTAGTTTTTTCCTTTCTGTTCTATTAGACTGTTCTTATCTCAACCCAGGAGTTTTACTTTATTTTCCCATTCTCTCCCCCATCCCACTGGGTGGGGGGGGAAGTGAGTGAGCGGCTGCGTGGTGCTGAGTTGCTGGCTGGGGTTCAACCACGACATTGATCATAGCAATTAATTTCTATAGTGCAAAAATGACCTGTTCTTTCATATAGAAAAGTGGTTAGCTCATTTGTGTAACTAGTATTCAGCAGGATTTTGCTGAAATTTTGCTGGTTTTGCATACTGTGAAAGTGACATACTGTGGTAGCTAAGTTAAGCATTCAACTGCATATGTGGATTCTTTAAACACATCACAGAATGATTTAGATTGGAAAGGACCTGTAAGACCATCGAGTCCAACCGTAAACCTAACATTACCAAGTTCACCAAATCATAGCAAGGAAATAGCATCCTCTAAAAAATGAGCTTGGTAATGTCTTTTCACTGCACGTGCTATGGAATGTTTGGCATAAAATCCAAGTTAAAATACAAAAATATCACTTTCAGTATTTAAAAATTACTTAATTTTTAAGACATTTGTTTTGTCAGTAATGGAAAACATATCTGAGGTACCGTTATGAACAGGACACAGTCTGTATTTTTTCAAGGATGTATTTCCTAAGCTAAACATAAATTATAAAGAGGAACTGTACTTGCTCACTTGGCAGTATGATAGCATGGGAAAAATTAAGGGAGAGGATGATGTATGGTTGAGTATGCATTTTAAGGTAGTTTATATTATTTTAAGTATTAAGAAAATCCTGTCTATGGAACACATCCGTACTTGGGAGCTCTGTATTATAGGTGTCTTTAAAAATAATTACTGATTTCCCATGGGCTAGTCAGTAACTGAACATTAAAATATACTACGAATGAGAAGTAAACAGGATTGTTAAGTGACGATGTAATGTATTTGTGTTTTGTGTTAACATATTGTATTTTTTGTTGGCATGTGGTAGTACCTTTTTTTAAACTCTAGCACATGTAAATTAAAATAGAGCTATAATTTATTTTATTAAAAGATGCAGAAATTGATCCACTAAATAGATTCTTTTTCTTTAAATGATGTTCTACATAGACTCCAGCCTTGGACACCTCTTACCCTATTCATATAAAGTAAACGGTAGTGTTCAAGCAACCTGTGACTGTACTGTAGACATTTTGCTCCCTCTCACTCAGTGGTATGACCAGCCGGTGGAAAGAGGGGATTATCCTGCTGCATTCAGCATTGGTGCGGCCTCACCTTGGGTACCGTGTGCAGTTCTGGGCCCCTGGGTTTAAGAAGGATGTGAAGGTCCTTGAATGCTTCCAGAGGAGGGCAACAAAGCTGGTGAAAGGGCTGGAAGGAATATCCTGTAAGGAGCGGCTGAGGACTCTGGGCTTGTCTAGTTTGGAGAAAAGGCAGCTGAGGGGCGACCTCGTTGCTCTCTGCAGCTTCCTGAGGAGGGGACGTGGAGACGGAGGTGCTGAGCTCTTCTCCGAGGTACCCAGTGTAGGACACATGGGAGACGGTTCAAAGCTGCGCCAGGGGAAGTTTAGACTGGACGTTAGGAAGCATTTCTTTACCGAGAGGGAGGTCAAACACTGGAACAGGCTTCCTGGAGAGGTGGTTGATGCCCCAAGCGGGTCAGTGTTTAAGAGGCCTTGGACAATGCACTGAACATGCTTTAACTTTTGGTCAGCCCTGAATTGGTCAGGCAGTTGGACTAGATGATCATTGCAGGTCCCTGAAATATTAATAACTGAAATATTCTATTCTATGTTACTAGCATTTAAAAATAACAGTTGCTGTGCTCAACATTGTTTCTGTAGAGTGAAATCCTCTATCTTTCTTGTCCTTCTTTTTCTGTTTAATCCCACCATCTTTCCATATATCACTTCTGAAGTTTGTCATATGTAGTATCTCAGGCAGCAGTATACAATGTTATGTATTTTGCGTCAAAACGCCCTACTCTTGAATACTTTTCCATTTTACTGTGCCCATCAGTATAGGTCATAATTTCTCAGGGAAAGCAATCTTTGCGAAACAGGAGGAGTACTTTGTCTCTGAGTTGGAGTACCTGTGTTTCAGGGCCTCTCTAAACGGTCTGCAGCCACCACCTTGTCATCTTATTCAAGCAATGGTAAAAGGGCTTGTAGCCAGAAGAAATTAAGAGTTCCAAAGATGACCCTAAACTTTATTCATATTAAAACAGTTATATCAGCTGTAGATTACAGTATCTCTTGTGCAGTATGTTGCTAGAGAGACTTGCACAGGAGGAAGATGACAAGCAAGGAGGCTCAGAGGTTTCCCTAGTTTCCCTTTATACTCCTACTTATTTTGCTGCTTTATGGAACTAAGCCACAGTACAGATTGCAACATAGTTGGGCTATATGAAGACCCATGATATTTCTTTCGTACTTTCTGAAGGTCAATATTGTTCCTCATCCTCTAGGACATCATTCCTAGTCATTTGCTACATCTAGTAAGTTTTTTTAAAAGTTGCTATTCTAAATTAGAGGAAATAGTTAGAAATACTTCCACTTTTTATATTATAGTTACCTAAGTTCCAGTATGAGTGTGATTATGTTCAGTTATGGGGTGGTGTGACTTCTAGAAACACAGACTATTAAATATACTGCTAAAAAGCTTGAAAGAGGTTATTGAGCATTTACTAGGCATTTTAATGCCTCATAGAAAGGAACTTTTGAAGACAGAATTTTGTTCGTGTATGGATTTTATAGTGTACCGTGGCCTTTTTTTTTTTTTTTTTCCAAAAGTTTATCCATCAAAAGATTTGAAAAAATATTACTATATTTATATTATTAGAAATAAATCTCCTGGGTTTTTTCATGTAAAGCATGTGGCAAAAGTAGTCTACAGCACTTGTGGGACATTGTCAAAATGTGCTTTTTAAGATCGCACTTAACTTGCCCATGGCTCAGGTGTTTGTTGCAAAAAAAGAGAAGGCACCCCCTCCCTCACTTTTTCAGAGGGAACAGTAACATAAAGACATCAGACATAAGCAAGGAGAATTTGATGAGAAGGAAGACAAGCCCGCTTCACTTCCAACGTCTTTTCTCGGATGGCTCAGTCTTGGTCACCTTGACCCCAGTGGCTAAGAACCATGAAGGACCATAGCCATCAGTGCTGACTATACAGTATCAGTACTGTGATATTGTGTACTCGCAGCTAATTTAGCATACAGATGTTAAAAACGAACACTCTTGTGTATATGAGGAGAGTGTTTAATAGTGTGTAAGAACTGACCATTACCAAGAAGAGTGTTGTTAATGAATGAACTTAGTTTAAAGTTTAAAACAGGCCTTATCTATCAGTCTTCTAAACACTCCCATCACAGCAGTTCTGATTCCCTGATACACAGGTGTGCACTCAGACATGCATACTAGCATACATTCAATAAAAAAACAAGCAAACAAACAAAAAAAACCCCAAAACCAACTTAGCTGTGCAAACCTGCTGTGCTGTTCGTTCTTAGTTACCCAATGGAAAGCTAGTACTTTACCCCGATTTCTTATGCACTGGGATTTCATCACCTAAAACAATTGTAGATAACTGTGCATTTTTTTTGCATGAATAAAGAATCTGAACAGTTGAAGAGGATATTTGATTTGATTTGATTTTAGTGTCCTGCAATCTGCTGCCACTTTCCAGAGCAATTAGCACTCTCTTGTCTGGCGATTCGGCACATCTTTAGAGTAGATTTTTCTAATAGTGAGTTAGCAGATGAAGGTGGGCAGTAGGTTTGGTTTTGGCTTTTTACACCCTAGATAAGTTTTGCAAATAGAAATTCCTTTGCATTAACAGATTGTGAATCTTACAATAATTAGCATCCAGTTTTGTGCAAGGAACTATATGTATGCATTACGAGTTTAGTTCGATAAATATTCTGTGGCTGCTTGGTAACTGAAGCTACCTGGGGTGTGCAAGAGAAACCTGAGCAGTGTACTTCGTCATCAGTTGCAATTGTATTCCAAGCAAGTTCAAATTCTCATATAAATTAGTGGAAAAACATACTTCTGTGGTTTATATATTATTTTAAAACTGGCAATTTATCAAGTGATTTTTCTTGAAATTTCCATGCTTATTAGATTCCAGATTATGTATTTTGAGTAAGCTGGAAACTTAAACTTGTTTCCATAAGTATGGCTGCAGGTAAACAACCAATTTTAGTCCAGAAAATAGCTTTTGCTTCTGTCAACATGTTGTTTATTTTCTCCCTGAGATAAAAAGTTCAGTTTTCTGATATTTGTACCAAGATAAAGTCTGTAAACAAGATTAATATAGTGTGGAAAAGGTTGTCAGCAGCCCTGGCAAAGGAAATAAGTTGCCTGTACAGAGAACATACTGTAAACTGAATAAAAGTGTCAGGTCCACCATGAGATAATGTGATCATGAACCTCTAACAAAGCATGACATAGGCACAGTCGGCTTTTCTTATAACCACAGTGTAGAAAATGGATTACTGTATTCCAGGGATACCCACTGGAATAGCATGAAAACCTCATTTTGAGATTAATGCAGGATGTAACTCTCAAGAGCTGAGCTACATGTTTACCTGTAGTGTTAAAGTAACAGTTTAGTTATCAATCTTAAAAATTTGGAAATTATTTATTAAAATACTTGTTCATATTTTTACGTCTGTCTTTGTTAACTGACATTTCTCACTCATTATAAGGTGAACTGTGACATTCCAACAGTAATGTTTGGTCACTGTTTTATTATTATCATGTGATTATGTAAGGGCTCAGTAAGTCTAGTAAAACAGTAAATTCCAAATGTGGGTAAAGCCATAGGTGCTGTCCTCCCATGTAGCTGCCATGATTTCCTCTACGAGAGATCTGTAAGTTTGCATAGATTTTTCTGCGCTAAGGTATTACCAATTCTTTTCAGTCACCGTCAGCCAGAAAAGTGACAGCACTTCCGGATTTCTCAGTTCAGCCCCGAGTGACATCATTCTTCAGGTCAAAAACAGATTTTGGTCAAATACTTTAACCGCATGGAGCTTTCAAATTATTCAGTGAGTGTTCTTTGAAAGTTTTCCAGACTTGGAGCTCCGACTGCCCTGGCTCTTCTCCATCGTGACACCAGATGAATAGGGATATTTTTCTTTCAAGGTTGAGCACATTGTTCTTTTAATAAAGAGTAGGCTGCTTTTATCTGTGAATCTTCTGCTTATGTACTTTCGGCAAAACTGAGACACATAAATCTATTATCATGGAGTTTTTGTGGTCTCCTTTCAAAACTGACAGAACATCTGACTTCGTTCCCACCGCTGATCATCTACTGACTATAAAACTGTCTCCAAGGAACTGAAAATTTGTTCCTGCATTCTTTCCAGCAGGAATAGTTTGCCTTCTGCTCTAGTTCTTCAAGCATGAATTTCATCAGGTGGTCTCTGATTCTTCTGCTTTTACCTGTCTGCATGGGCAGACAAATTAAGCAGATTCTCAAAATAAAAATAAAAATAAAGCTATTTGAATGCATTCTTGAGCAATACCAGAATATCGTCATCTGCAAAAGTCTGCGTGTGCTATCATGCATTCTGAAGATCATTCTTAAATTGAGCTTATTATGTCTTCTTGGTTTCAGTATATATAAAGTACTAGACATGGACTACAGTACAGTGGGGTAAAAATTATTTTATCTTTGCTTTCTCTCCCACATCAATTTTAATTTAATTTAATTTAATTTTGTGTTGTTATACAAAGGTTGGGAGTGGTTTTTAATAAATTTATTGCTGCATTATCCATAAATAAGAATAGTATGTTGAAGATGATTTTCAAAACATCTAACTTTCATTTTTCGGAGATAAAGTGCCTCATGGACTTCTGAAAAATAACTTAGGCCCCTGACATCTGTAAATGTTTGATGTCTGACATCCAATCAGAATTATACATGAAGGATTTTGGTAAATATTGTATAGCACTTTCTGCATCCAGACTTTACTTAAAAATTGCAGATATTGCTAATTGCATTTACTGTATCTAGTGTACTGTCTCTATTTTGTATTTAGCATTTGTGATATGTTTTCTTAATAAACAATTACTGTGTGTGTATGCTGCCCCATTATCCAAAGACTTGACTTTTTTTTCCTGCTTTTTTTCCATTAGATAACTCCAGGACCAGGCGGTAGCAGGAAAACGGTTCACTTGTCCCAGGATTCTCTTCACCATGAGTGAGTATCAGTGATGGGATTTATAACTTTTTATTATTGTTTACTTTACAGTAGTACCTCTGTCCCAAAGCCACATTTTACAACTGTACAAACACATGACAAGAAAGCCTCAGCTCAGTTACATAGTTATCTTTATTTAATAATAATATTTATAATCCTTTGTAATTCATTTTATGTTTCTTAAGGAAATGTGATGTTCAGTGCTTTGAAAATGTTTTTTTTATTAACTTGCTAAGTATACGCTTTCCTAAAACACAACACTTTTTAAGGCTAGATACCAAATACGGGTTGTTGAAAAAGAGCTGCTTTATTTTCCTCCAAAGGGAAATTCAGAAATGCCATGCTTGACTATATGAAAATAAACAAGCATCACATCTTTGAGTCTTAAACATGATGTATCATGTGAGAAAGAAGGTTATCGTAAATTCTGCAAAAAGACATTGTATTAATTGTTTAGACACATGTAAACAGGGAATGTCATTTAGTTCATTTGGTTACTCCAGTGTGCCGTTACTGTAAACTCTGATTCTGTTTAGCTGACAACATTTAGCAGCAGTATTTCTTGGTTATCTTTTTTGAATAGTTACAATAAGAAGATTAAATTTTCCTGTATTTTCCAAATCAGAAATCTAAAGTGCAGACACACATGATTAGGAAATAATATATTTGGGGGTACATTCATATGTTCTAACTGCTACTAGATACAGCATCCACAGTTTAAAACAAAACTTGCCAAAGCACACATATTAGAAACGTCAGATCCTCAGTACCAACTGTTTTATGCTACTCATCCACTTCTGTTGCACCCCATAACTTGCTAATGTGTGTGTTAACCAAAAAGGCTGTGATTTCTTGTTATTTCTACCCTATAATAATTCAACTGGCATTTTATGGGGTTTACTTTTGTTTATTTTATTAAAACAAGCAAGCAAACAAATAATACTGCAATTAAGTGAATGGACAAAATCATAAAAATAGTGCGATGTGAATATCACTTTCTTATTACAAGAGGTCTTATTCTTTATGGGAAGCTTTTAATGTCTAAATATGAGATGCATTCAAATTACTTTGATACATTTTCTTCAACAGAAATAAGTTTTACTAATAATTTAGTCTGTAATCCACTGATTTGCCACAAGCCAGCAGAGTTTATGTGGAGGAGGATACCCCAGTTTGCCGCTCCTCCTTGAGCGTTTGCTGTTGACACTGGTCAGAGACAAGACACTCACCTATGTGGAATTTAGATGCAAACCATTATATTTCTTATCTTCATCAGCTTCCGGATGTTTGTGACCTTATTTGTTGGGTCACTCACAAATGTGATGGTTTTTCTTTTCATCCACTGACATCAAAGTTGTGTGTGCATGAAATCTCTCCGTTTTCCTCAGATTTTTAACTATTCAGTGCAGTTGATGAACTTTTCATGTCTCAAATACATAAACATCTACTACTTTTTATCTTGAGGTATACTTTTAACTTTATTGCTGACATTCTTTTTTTCATTTCCAACTTCTTTTCCTTAATCACCTTAAAAGTAGAAAACGGAGTTAGCAGCATGCAGGTTTCGGTGACAGCTGGTCTCATATGTAGAACAAGAGGGTTGACTGCTCATCAGCAAACTCATAAAAAAATGAGTGACAAAAAGCCACAAAACTTTCAGATTTGTGACTTTAAAAAAAATAAGTAATTTAGAGCAGACAATTCCATGGAATCTGCTGCTTCTCAGTATATTAAAGTAAAAATTTTACTGTCATCATGTGGCTGCTGTGGGGGAAAAAATGAGAGTAAACTATTGAATTTAACTACTTCAGAAGCGTGACTAGGTTAAGTTTATAATCTTTGGTTACACTTCTAGAGGAACTTACAAGCGTAATAGCAGATAATGTGATGGCCTTTTTGTCCAATATTATAATGGGTGGAATTATTTTATCCTTTGCCCAAAACCTATTGCTTGCTTGCATGAGTAATATGTAGGTACTATATGTAATTTCAGATCCCCCTTGTTTTAGTTGTTTTTTTCCTTCTCCTTTTCATTTTGCAAGTGTCAAGATTTGCCCCAGGTTTGTATAATGCTTACTACAGCTACATTCAGGTGTTAACTCAGTTCTGTGTGATCACGGTGTGTGTGTGTGAACCAGTATTAATATGCTTTTACTGCTATTGAGGAAAAAGTCACTGTGTGAGTTCTTGTCCCTGCATGTCAGCGTCTTAGTCCAAATTTTTGTCTCTATGAAGTAAGGCTGCTAATAGTCAAAATTGTGCAATTGTATGGAGGTAGGAAGCCACTGAATTTACAGACTTTGAATTTCACTTTAGGTTCAAACTCAGACCTCAGTTTGAAATAATACGTTAACAAATACCAGGTAGTCCATAGTACTTAAAAATCTTTTCAGCTCTAATCATTAGTAAGAAACACTTCAGTACTGAATACGAAATTACTTTTATTTATAGCACATGCATTATAGTATATTAAAATACTATCATTTATATATTATTTTAGCTTGTTTGACAAAATATAATTACCTATAAAGCCAGTAGCTACTCAGAAGTGAAATTTGTGGTGCATTCTTTCAAAACTGTTACAGACTTAGAGAGTTCAATAAAAATATCCCATTAAAATAAAGCATAGCCAAAGGCTGTATTTTCCTGGCAGACAATGAAATACCCAAAAGCACGCACAGACTGGTCATATGACAGCATGTGCTTTGTTAGTTATATTGTTAAACCTGTCTTTTCCTTTTCTCCCACAGCCACTGGTTTAGCCCTGGGGCTAGGAAGGAACATAGCCAGGTAAGAACTGCTTTGATCAAGAACAGTTTAATTGAGATGTATAATGGAATTTAACTACCTCTACTCCAGAGGTAGTGGGCTAATATTTTAAGGCATTCTAAACAAAGCAGGTATGATTTCATATTTTCTTGTAAGGAAACATATTAACAGCAGTGCCTTTCAAAAAGTCCCTTAATTAAAAATTGTTAATTAGTCACTTAATTTCGTTTAAGTATCTTTGAGTTTTAACAGGTTAAATGAAAAGTCTGATTTTTTTTTTTAATGATTTTGTTAATCATAGTATCTCCAAATTTTGTATTTCAAAATGCTGGAAAGCAAAACATTTGACTCACAAAATCAAGAAATGTAGAACAGTGACAAGAGTGGGCAGGCTTCTACAGGAAGATCTTCAATTCCATTTTTCTGCATTTCATTGGTTAGAATGACCAGAGCAGTAAAAAAAGAACTGTTAAATCTCCATCATGATGCAGGTATTAGTGAAAATATCTCACTAATTTGTCTGCTGAGCCCCTGCAATGTAGCCCCTAGGAGATCCAAGCCTAGAGATGTGGATGAGGGAATGTGAAGACGTGCAACATGGTGTTTATTTCTTTATCTTGTCTTCAAACATGGAGGAGTACCTTTCTTTATGGATGATAGTAAGGTCTAAACAGAACATACTGTCCAAGAACTATAAAATGTGAAAATAAGTTTGGTTTCATTTCACAAATGCGTAGTTAACTTCAGCTATTCAGTAAAAGTAGCTGAATGTATCATCAATGGATTGACATTTAAGACTAAACTTCCATAGTACATTTTTTAAGTTGGTAAAAATTGATATAGCACAGTTGATTTCATTAGATCTGTGCCAGTTCACTAGTACATTTACAAATTTAAATAGATTTGAAACTTAATATTAAGTTTCGAATAGATTTGAAACTTGCACAATAGGAAATAAGATCTATATAATCTTTGGAGGGTTCATCTTAGCATGATTCATCATGAACGCTTGTAGCTCCAGTAAGTCATAGTTTAAATCAGTGTATGCTCTTTCCTGTTTCTTCCCCCTTCATTTGAACTCCAGAGCAAGCTGAATCTCTCAAAGTTATATTACTTCCCCGAAACTAGCAGAGTGGATAAAACATAGTACGGTTTTAGCTGTGAGCTGTGGACTTCTAACATGTTACAGTAAGCTGACTGACACTTAACATCTAAATAGACGGCTTTATATGATTCGCATTGAACTCTTATTATTTTGAAACACATTTCCTAGTAGAAGAAACACATAAAAAAGAGCATTTTAAATATGAGCATGCTTCATCTTAATGATGATAAAAAGTTCTCCTGGGCTAATCTTTATCCTGTTCTTGAAATTTTGATGCTGTAAGCAGTCAAATTTGCTAGGTTAGAATGAGTTGAGGGATTTTTGGGGTTTTTAATTGGATTTTTTAATATATTGATTGTCTCACATAACAGAGCAGTTAACTGAAGATTTACTGTTTACTTCTGTAAAAGATTCTAAGCTTAAAACAGTATGGAAATTTTTGTGCTGAGAAATATGTTAACTTATGTCATACATACTGGCAATACCCATTCAGCATAGAGTGTGAGAAACGTCTGCTTAGCTAGTATATAATGACAAATTAATTCATTTTTCTCAGATATTAGTAGATTTGAATTAATTTTAAATTTTACATTTATTTCATATTTCCTAAGAGCTGTGTTTTCAGAGCTTATCTGAAGTTCACTGTATTTGTAACTTACAGATTACTAATGAATGACAGCCTATAAAATTCTTACTAAATTTGTGAAGGTCCATAGTGGATAACTATTGGTTGCATGGCTTTACTACTTCCTCTTTTAATTAATTTCTGGAGTTGAAGTTATGTTAGAACACAGGTAATTAACTAACCAAATTTAAAGTCTGGCAGATGATCTGTATTTGTCATGCTATAACTACAATTTCCTTATCAGCCAGAGAATATTGATAACAGTAACGCTGTTCCCCTTAGCTTGATCATGAAATAGATACACATTTTGTATGAATGTCACACTGGTAAAAATTATGGGTACATTTAAATGTAAATTGTAAGTGCTCTTATTCATTGATGTTAAGAAAATGAAAAAATTATTTTGCAAAAATACATCAGAAGAAAGTGCCTTACATTTATGTATCCCTCAGATTGCCTTTTAAAACCAGACTGCACTATTTTACTGCATCTGAGAACTAGATAGTTGAAATGACGAGGAGCAATCCTTATACAAGAAGCAAGCTGTAGAGAGCTGGGGAAAAATTAATCAAGTGTAATTTCATAGATAGGTGTCATTTTTTGGAGTCCACGCTCATGTACAACATTAAGGTGTGGTTGGCCAAGTCATAAAGTTCATTGTTTCCTAACTTCCCGTGGACTTTTAAATGTGTTTGCTGTGAATCTTAGATCCATTTACCTGTACTCTATTTCTAAACAGTCTTTCACTCTATATGTTCTTCAATATACGAGTAGTTTCAAGAAACATTTGTATTTTTTATACTGTCTAGTTTTAATGTCTTCAGTGTAACTTTTTGACAGTTGTTTTTTACTGTTACTGCCACTTTACTTATTCTGACAAATATCATAATAGGCTTCTGAGTATTGGAGTTACTCTAAATGAAAAATCTTCCTTTATTTATCTAAAAATAGTGTAAATCGGAGCTTGTTCTAGAAGCTGAGTCAGTGTTCCAGTTAAATGAATCCTTCATTATTTCTACTTCCCCACTCTTATGGGAAGCTTTAATCCTGTGTTTTTGTTGATTCTGTAACTTTCAAATTACAAGAACTCCTGGGGCTTAGAAGCGTTTATAACTGTTTTGTAACTGCTTAGATACAAGTGCCAACCTGAATAGTTTTTTGTAATTTAAGTATTCTCCAACTCTTTTTGTTATAGTTTTGAAAATTTAAATTGAAATTATGAAAATCATAAAAATTTACAGCTAAATTAATTGTGAAATTGTGATTTGCATGGCTTTCTAATATGCTTTGAGAATGCTTTAATTTTTACATTTTCAGTTATTTAGGAATTTTAAATTGGTGGATATATCTTGAAATATTAGCTATTGTAAAATTCCATTAGATGTCCATCCCTTTTAGAATCTTGGGTGAAAGTTATTGAAAGATTACTCAAGACAGGAAAGAATGGCATTGTCAGGATAACATTTCTAAAAAGCAAATGAAAGCATTGCTTGTGAGACTGTTCTGAACATTTTTTTTTTTTAATAGCTTCAACTCTTGCGAGACAACCGATCGGAGAGAGGACACAAGAAGAACAGCTCTGTAAAAACAGCTAGCAGGTAAGTTAATGCTGCAGCTGTCACTAATGCTGTTTATGAATTTGTTGATTTCCTAACTCTCAAATTGTTATATAAGAAATTACACTATTCTTTTGGGGTATTTTCAGAGGTCGTTTGCTTTTTTGTGATTTACTTTCAAGAATGAGGTTTGTGCTTCTGGCATGCAAGTTAAGTGCTGAAAATGTATATTATTACCATTATGCATACATGCTTTTGAAATCAAGAAGATAACTCAAATACTGTAACACTTAAATTGTTCTTACATCATATTTTGACAATAAAAATTTTGTGAAGGCTTACTAAAACCAAATCTAATTCTATCCTCCAGCTTCTTTCGTCTCCCTCAAAAGATAAAAAATTGAACTCTGAACTGGTGGGCACTGGTCTAGGAGTCTGTTCCTAGAGGGGTTTTTATGTACATGTTACTCGCTGAATCTATTCTGCCAAATAATTATTTTAATTCTAGTATTTTGTAAAATGAGAAAATACAGAAATGTTTTTCCTTGCTATGCACAACACCTTAAACAATTTTATATTGTTCTGTAAAGATGACAATGTGCTATCAAATTACTTTTTTAAAAAAGTCGTAATAGATTTTTATCATTTTGTAATACTATGGTTTTGAGTGACACAGTTGTCTTACAGACATTTGTCTTTTAGCACATATGGTGGTCATCCTGAAACAAGTTTCTTAATATTATTAAATACTTGCTTTGCTGAATACCTAGAAAGGGAGAGCAATACTTCTTTCAAAAATATACATATTAAATATGAGTCTATTTCGCTGTATAAAGTTCTCGTTACTTGCTCTGAAACATTGGTTACGCAAGTGTTGGTCATTCATCTTCAGAAATTGTGGTTATCTTTGTCTATTAAACCTTTTTATATTAAGCCAAAAAAACTTTGAAAATTTCTGCATACATTTTCTGGTAAGCGCACTTGTTAAATCATATTTTTGCTCAGAATTTTAGAATTAATTCACTTTAGCTATCATCACCATCAATGCACTCTTACTATCAGGCTGCGACATGAAACTGAGAGTATAAAGTGGATATAAAGTGAGCAGTAAGAAACATTGTATTTAGGATCATTTTAGGATCTTTTTTATGTGGTAGCAATGTAAAACAGTGTCTGAGGAGTTCAGAATCATAACTTACATGTTTGTTATTCTGACCAGTGAAACTCTTGTGAAGTGTTTACTACTTACACAAGCAGTTAGAATAGAAATTTTTTAAATGGCATTAAATACCTGAAGCAATCTTCAAACCCTCTTCATGTCCAATCAGCAGTACATGATAGACTGTTATCCCAATAAACAACCTGGCAGGGCTGTGTAGAAGCAGTAGGTGGCAAATCCAAGCTTGAAGACTGGCTTTTTCCATAAAATATGTGTAAAATTAAAGACTTGCCTAAACCACTATTACGTCGTACATGAAGCCACATTATATTATCATACTGTAATACCCTTAAAAACAGCAAGGTCACCTGCTAACATCTCCTGGTACCATCATCTCTGTTTTCAAAGGCTTTTTCCCCCAGATGGGATCAGGTTATTTCAAAACAGTTATTTGTGTTTTTTCAAAAAACCACCGTTGTCTCTGCCTACCACAGAAAGTTTACAGTTAGTTCTTTAAAGTGACTTGAAGAGAGATTCTTAAACTTCTATGAAAATGATAGTTTTAACAGGCCTTCTGCTGTCTTAGAATATCAAGTCATATACGTCTTCTTTACAAGACACATATTGAACAGATTTTAACATTCTTGCTACAGTTCAGCTGCTGAAAATAAGAACTTAATTTGCACAATATGCAAACTTTTTTTCTCTCAGGCCAGTAGCATGTCTGGTGACTACTTTCTTCCTATAGTTTAAGTGTTCTGTAGCCTAATATTTTGCTTTTTATTTGATAACAAATAATTTGATAAGCTGTTACAACCAAAATAGAGGTTGAATTTCATATATATAGGAACAACACATGACAAATACATAGTTCTACTCCTCATACGTTCATAGTTCCTATCCTCATTTGATTCAAGACAATTCTCTGGTATTCTGTTCCTTACAAATTGAATTCATGGTGTGTAGTGACGTACGTCAGATTTATCTGTGGTTAATATTGACAGCTGATTTTGTTATGACTTAGTTTTAAATTATCACTTCTACCAAAATGGTTAATCTTAGTTTGACCAGACAATACAGAGAAGGAAAATATTTCTGCTTAACAAGGTACCTATAGAAATTACTGTTTTAGTAGCAAATACTGTTCACAGAGTTAATAAAATAGTGAACATCTCCTTAGTTGCAAATGTGCATCTTTGTTGCTGTGTATGAAATCTTAAAATGGAAATCTGTCACTCTAGATTTTTGCATGTGCCCAAATATTTTAAAAACCACTAAACTACAATGATACCAATCAAATGTCATAAGGTTAAGTTACAGAATTAAGTAATGTTATAGTAAGTCTTTCATTATTTCGGCGTACTACATGCATATGCAGTTAAATCTTCTGTTGAATGCAAGTGTTTGCTCACACCTGAAAGTCTGCAGCTTTCTAAAATTGACTCTAAATTAGTTCTCGCATGTGCTAAACTCTTACAGTTGACACATCAAGGTAATTCAGATGAGTAACCCCTTTAAAAAGAGGCATGCAAAAAGTAATGGCTGTGACCTTATATTGTCTTACTGTTTGTTGCTATATGCGGTGATAGAAGAGCAGCGGTGGGTAAGTATTGGACATTCTATAAAGTTATTGTACTTATCCAGAATACAGTTTAATCTGCTTTTATTGCAGGACAGAATTTCTCTGGGTCTTTCTTTGTATAGTTTTCACACAGCTGTATTTCTTGTTGTGGGACTCTCTTTGCTGTTCTGGAAGACCTTTTCTCTGGTGTTCATCTGTATATGAGATATGTATACACACACACATTTTTCTGTGCTTGCCTTGACTTACCCCTTTTGGATGACTGAACGCGGTTCTTGTCTCAGCATGTAGACAATATGTAAATACCTATATTACATTAGATCAGTCACTTGTGGAATAATTTATTCTGTAAATACATCAGAAAGGTGTGGAGCTCTAATCACGGCAGTGGTCTGC
This sequence comes from Sagittarius serpentarius, assembly GCA_034782735.1. Classification (NCBI taxonomy): domain Eukaryota; kingdom Metazoa; phylum Chordata; class Aves; order Accipitriformes; family Sagittariidae; genus Sagittarius; species Sagittarius serpentarius. The sequence goes on along the minus strand of JAVKLA010000054.1, from coordinate 11,662,541 downwards.
AGCTGTCTCTTCATGGTGGAATAATACTGATACTTTCTGGGTAGGCTTTACTGTACTAGGTTGCTTGTATTAGGTTTCTTCTGTCAAAATTAATAATAATGAGCCAGTCCTATATAAATGTAATGCAAACTTTTACTAGTGGCACGGTAATTAGATTGTTGAGAACTGTTGCTGTGGCTACTGATGAACCAACTGTTAAGGAGGGGTACGGTCCTGCACCACAAAACTTAGAACCTGGATAGATTATATTATGCTGATACAGCTCAACACATGATCTTCTGTATTAGACACATTTAAACACACATATATATATATATGCTACCTTTACAGATAAGCTTTAATCTACAGATATGTACTTTTTCCATTAATTATTTAAATTATATAAACAGTATTAAATAATACTGGTTTAGAAGCTGCATTTATTTCTCCTGTATAGCCTTGAAAAAGTTCTCTCTTTACATTATCTCTCTGCATTAGGACAGGAGCAGTCCCCTCCCAATCCAGCTACTCTGCTCAAAGGTGTTAATTCTGCCAGCTGCTTGTTTTCATCCTCTACTCTTTTGCCAGTAAAGAAGTTTTTTTTGTCTGCATTTTTTAATATGCTTTGGGCAAAACCAGCCTGGTTAGCTCAACTCACCTATTTAAATTAAATTGGCTGGTTTTGTACAAACCATATTGGGGAGCGCTCACATTATTTCTTCCTCCGGCAGAGCTGTGGAGATGATAATCTCCAGCAGATGTGTGATAACAAATAGCTTGGGATAGTAATGTCTTCATCTGGCACAGTTGTTAGCAGACCAAATGTCTGTCTGTAGCCTGAGGCTGTGGGCAAACAATTGAACATGATTGAGTTATGGTGAGTTAACAAGTTGCTGCCTGGCAGCTGAACTGCCATAGCTGATCATGTGCTCATTGTTTGTCTGCTCCTGTCGTGAGGTAAAACACTTTTTCTTAAGCCACCTTTGTAAAATTTTATAAAGACAAGTTCTACCTAAAGATGATTCCCCAGGGTTGAGAGATTCATTTGGTCAGCAATGGAGACAGCATTAACGGTGTTTTGCTGAGCTGCCATAACATGATTTTGAGCATGTGATTATATTGTTAAATATATGGGAGACCTCCATCACACAACTATCTGCCTTTCTCTTAGTATTTAATGTATTTATCCTCACAATACCCTTATGAAATGAGGAAGTACTGTTATCCTCATTTGACAAAATAACCAGAGTACTTAAGCAACTTAATATTTTGCCTTTGGTCATACAGTTGATGCCATAACTAGTTAATTTATGCTGTAAACTAGAAACAACAGAATTGCAGATTGGGAAAACAGCAGACTACTGAATAAATTAAACTTCTGTAATTATTTCCTTTACTATACATAATGGTCTTGTGTCATATTTCTTTTACAGTGCGTTCCTGTTAATCATAGAATCATAGAGTGGTTTGGGTTGGAAGGGACCTTAAAGATCATCTAGTTCCAAACCCCCTGCCGTGAGCAGGGACACCTTCCACTAGGTATCATTAATTATTTTATCTACATATTTATTTTTTCTTACTGTACTGTAAGTACAATTTATGACACATGCACGAATTGAGAAACTGAAAAGAAATAGTGCCCAAATTTTCACCACTTACCAGTTTTGTTTTGGTCGTATCTTGATAATTCTCTGTTGGCTTTCCACACTCAAGTGCTCCCCCAGAGATCTTGGGGGGGGGGGGGGCGGGGGGGAAGCTGTTTCTCATTCTTACGCAGTTAGTCCTGGCTTGAAAAAAGGCCAAGTCATACTCATAAAACTGATTTCATGGTGGAGTAGAATGATAAAAGTTAGGTTTCAACTAGCTAATGGATGCTGTGTTAACATCTAGTTGATGTAGCAGCAGCTTAGTATCAACTAGTTAGCGACTTCTTGCAGCTGCAAAGTAGACCATAGCTTGAGGTGGAGGTAGTACCTTGATATTACTTTAAAAATCAGCAGGAACCACCTACTCAGCCATTACTATAATGTGACAGGAGGACTGTGTACCAGTCATCCAGTGATCACCTGTTGCTGCTCTATTTTGAGCTGGCAAGAAGTCTTTGAAGTCTTCTCCTGCTGTGGTGAACAGCACTGATTGAAATCATAGAATCACAGAATGGCTTGGGCTGGAAGGGACCATCAAAGGCCATCTAGTCCAGCCCCCCTGCGGTGAGCAGGGACCCCTTCAACTAGATCAGGTTGCTCTTTGCACATGTGGAGGAGACATTCAGGAAAGCAGACTCCGGCAGTAGTACGAGAAGGGTTACGTAAAGGAAATATGTCAGATGCCACTAAGTGGTGGTGTCTATAAAAACCCGGAACAGTAGTCGTAACTTCCCCATGTTTTCTGCAACTGTCTCTTTCCCTCCTTTCTCTAGTTGTTCTCAATCCAGTTTAACTGTGTGCCTTGTGTTGGTATAAGAGGATGACTCTCAAGTGTTTTCACTTTTTATACCTAACAGTATTGGCTATGAATTAGTATTTAAAAAAAGCTCTTAGAAGAAAAATGACACCAAACCTGATGAGAGCTTTTCAAAAGTGTATTATTGCTTTGGATAGAAATACAAGGGAAACCTCTGTTTGTGCATTTGTACAGCACTTGTTCATTTTCATCTGATGATAGGGATCATGGTACTTTTTTACACAGATGTGACAAATAGCATTACAGCTGCTCTTTATTTGATCTTCTAAAGAAACAAAGATGTGCAAGGATTCTGTCTGCTCCCTCTTTCCCACCGTGTCATCTGTTGTTTGGGAAAGAGTCCTAATTTGCAGCAGATACAAAACTATTTGTCGAGTTGCAGGTTTGCCAAAAATAAATGAAACCATTAATTACTACATTTTTTGAGCAGCTGTTAATGGATTGGGATAAGAAAACTGTACATTAGACTACTGGTTAATTACAAGAACTGTAATTGTTTAATGTGGCTTTTGCGGAATGAAATTACAATACTGGAGGAGGTAAATGCATCCAGTTTTTGAAAATTATACATGAAAAAGTGCACATACTTACACTGCAGTAAAGCTAAGGAATGCATAGCTGTTTTACTAGGTGATTCACTTCTACCGTCACATGAACACATGTTCTCAACAAAAATACTTTTAAAAAACCTAATATTTAAACATACCTTTTAATTCAAGTGTAAAATTATTAAAGGTAGTAAGTTAATATCTTGTAACCCCAGAGCTAATAATGCAGGAGATTCAGATATAGCATTAAAATCCAAATGTGTTTACATCATTAGAAATTAACAACTAAGCAGTTTTATCTCCTCTTTGGAGTGCCATGAAGCAGTAACTGTACTGTTATGATTGGTGCTTAATAATATTTGCAGTTCCAGATTAAATTATGTGAATGTTTGAGGACACATTGCTTTCCTCCCTTGCTGTCACCCTCAGGGACAACATTATTCCATCAGTTTGGTATTTTTCTTCTCCAGGAAGAATAAAAGATGGTGCCATTTTGGAAGAAGGCAATTTCTGATTGAGTTTTCTATACTATGGCCTTATTTTTAAAGTCCCAAAAAGATTTTCATTTGGGAGAGGGGGACAGGGCGATGACAGTCTGATCATTATTTCAACATGTAGCTGGTGTGTGATGCTTTAATTTTATGGAAATCTTCAAGCCTCAGTACTGGTTCATGGGTAGATTTAAAGTATCCATAGATTAAATGAACATTAGTCACTACGTGTCTTAAAAGTATCATATTTTAACTCAACTTTCATAATGAGAACATTTGCAGAAGTAGCAGAAATTTTGAAGAGACTGTGCTCTGTTTTGAAAATAGATTTTTCCGCATGATCTGAGCAGTTTCATTGCACCTTTAATGCAGAACTAATTAAGTACAAAATCACAAGCCGAATTTTGTTGTTATTGCACTAAAATCTAATATACTTTATAATATTGTACATAAATAAGATGCTAAACATTACTGAAAATTTGTCATTTAGAATTGAATTCCAGGTACACATGAGTATGTTAACTAGCAGGAAGTTAGGAAGTCCGGATTTTAAAAAATCTCTATAGTAAGAAATCAGCCTCTAGAAATCATGTACTTCCAGATCCTCCTGATGTACCATCTGGATTGAATTTTCCCCTGGATGAATTGATAGCAAATTTCTCACTTTCAAATACATGAATTTTAGCACATGGTATGCTTGTTTCTCGCACTCAACTGCATTAGACACTCTCTGTCTTTTTTTTGCTCGAGGTTGTGCTCCAGAGCTCAAGCTTTGCTTGTTTCATCTTACCTGTTAAAATGCTAATGGCATAAGGATAAAGGTAATTTAGGCTTCGGAGGTGTGAAGACCCTTCCTGCTGTTTAGGGTCTGAGAGGGAGCTATGCACAGTAACTTGCACTGTAGTTGCACAAACTGTTTAACCTCTTGTTAAGCAGCATTGCAATCAAAAAAGGTTGGTTTGCAGTCTGTTTTTCCACCACTCATTTCTCCCACCATCTCCCCCACCACGAGAAATTTGGATCTTCTCTATCTGGTTCACCACACAGGCACATGAAAGCTGCAGACCACAAACACAAGGATGAATAGCTGTGCATGAAGGAAGGGTTTGCCTCTTTCCGTTCTTACTGTAAATTAAAACTGTTTGAGCAATTTTTACACCGAGTTCCTACCAATCTTGAAGGGATCCCTGAATCACATATACATAAAGCAGCACCCACTGGTGCACGTTCACTAAAATTCTGAGGCATAGACACACTGACTTCTACTCAGACTGTGGTTTTGTGTAAGGACAGAAAGAGTTTAGAAGAAAATTTCAGTAGTTTGTTTCACCTTACATAAAATTTCCATGTTTATTTTCTTTGTTGACATTTTGAAATTTTGATCATTTATTGTAAGAATACATTTCAGCCTATCTGGAAACTAACACTCAGTAACTGTCCTAGCCAAAAGGAAGCAAAGGACACTGTTCAGCCTGCTGATTTTTGGATTTTGCCATTAGTTTTGCCATACTTCTGTTACTTCATATACATATTTCTAGAAGAGTTGATATTGCTAATTAATAATATAGAGCAGAAAGACATAAGTGAAGTTTTTGCTATTAAAGAATTTTGAAACTACAAAGGACCAAAAAAAAAGAGAATGTTTCTTTAATTGTCTCTTGCCTGCTCTCCTTTGTTATCAGAAAGTCAAATTTTGTATTCACTCCTACACACACACGGACCCCTTGTACTCAATGGAGTTGCATGACAGTTACTGAGAGGAATGGGTGCAGAGTGTTAGGAAGCATAATTTGCTTAATGTTCAGTCAGCTTTAATGACTTCCGCCCCCCCCCCATCCCAACTTGCATACAATTATATCTTTGTTTATCAGATTATTGACTAGATTTTGACTGTACTATCTTGGCCAGACAATAAGATTGTTTGAAGAGTTGTTTCTCAAGCATAGTATTAAAAATAGGGAAGTGACAGGGACTAAGGAGGAGAATGATGTTGGGGTCCAGCTGCAGAGCTCTTACTTTCTTAGAACCGATTGGAAGGCAGTAGGTTAAGGACTGACCACAATGGTTGTAATACGACAAAAAGCTTCTGGATCACTGGTCCAGATCTAGGTCTCAATGACTGATTAAAAATCATTACGTTGTGCTGGCTGTTTACCTACATTAATTGAATTATTGGTCTCTTATAGTGGACTAAATTAATTCCAGTTGGCTGTGCTTGCTCACCTTCCCAGCACAGAGGTAAAGAAAGAAATTGGCATACAGGTTGAGTGTTGACTGTTTCCAACATGATAAGACATTTTCCTTCTTCCATTTTTGAGCTACTGTATTAGATATTTGGATTTTTAGTGTTGCTTCTTGTTCTGTACCTGTTTTAAAGGTAGAGGATTTTGAATATGACGCTAATGTTTGCAATAATTTAACCTCTGTAAGTTATGAGTGTAATCCGGAACTTTAAGATGTGTTTTTTAAAATCTTTTCAACAAAATACATTTGTCCTGCACTATTTATTTAGTGAATATTTAGTTTGTTTGGTAAACAAATATGTGTCCAGAAATATCTGGAAGAAATAGTGTAGCTGAGTAAGCTATCAAGTCCTTCCATTTAAGTATCTGTTCAAGCCCATGGGCATTGCTGAGGTCATAAAGATATTTTCCAAATCACTTCATAGCTGGATCAGGGCCCATATTTCTGGGTAGCAACAATGTTGTCACAAGATGAAGAAGAAACCAAAGAATATTTGCTTTAGAATTTGTGAAACAATATTGTCCTGTAGCAGGCTGGTATTCTATTACTGCAACCTATTTTCTAACTGTTTTGCCATTACACAAATATGAGCATTATTTTTATCAGGGGTTGCTTGACACAAAAGGATAATGGAACTTGCTATCAAAAATATTTAGAAATATTCTCAATTAATATTAAATTTATATTCTGAATGAATATAAATACTTGTTTCCTGTCTTGAAAATGTGAAATCATGTCATTTGTTGAAGAAAACTTAAGTTTTAGCTATTTAATTTTTAACAGAAGTGGATTTTTTGGTTTTATTCCCTCAGTGTTCCTTGGTGACTTGTTTGTACACCAAGATATTGGTTTGGATTTGCCTTTGTGTAATTCATATACTTTTGATCAATTCCAACTCATGCCCAATTATATTACACTAAATTAACATAATTCAACAGATGTTGATATTTAAATGTTTTCTGGCATTCACATCTTGGACAGCTGTCTTAGAGCTTAGGGAAAAGGCAAACATTTAGAGTTAAATGCTGAACATATGCTTAAATTACTAATTAGAAACAAGAAAAAACAATGCATTATCCTTTCTGAGGGCAGTAGGCCTCTACTACAGAATTTTTTTTCAGAGACTCAGTTCACAAATAAAGTACATAAGTAACTTGAGATTGGGTGTCAAAACATATGTAGTGATGTAAGTTTTTATTTTCCATTGTGTTTGCTCAAATTATGCCAGAGTGGAGTTGAATGTGTGGGTTTGTAGAGTTCAGGTAAATTTTGGATGACTGTTGTGTCTGAATGACACTTAAAAGTGCTGAAAAAGATAACAGAAAGGAACGTCTTAGGATACAGTATTAAATGATGGGGCAGGGGAAGATTGTATTATTCTCAAAATAGGATTGCATTCGGACTTTCAATAATACAGGTATGTCACCCATATGTTTAAAGTTACGTTGTGAACAGATTGGCATAGTATGAAAGGAGTTTGGTAGAGATGCATGGTTTTATCACATCTGTTTAAAATTTAATAAAAGGAAAATAAAGTGCATAGCTCTTCTTCTGGTTAATGTAATGGTTTTTGCAGTTGTGGAGGCAGATGAAGCAATCTGTTGTACAGATTATGTCATTCTTTAGACAAGTCTGAAGAAAAGCTTTACTGTTTGTAGAGGATGTGGAGGAATAAAGTGTGGAACTCATTTCACCTGAATGGTGTCTGAGAAAAGTGAAACCAAGAAGAAATACATATTCATCTTCATAAGCATTAAAATTTAATATATATGCTGCATATGCACTGTATTTCATTATTATATTGCCAGTTCTTTAGCACTGAATGAAAAGCTTCTGTAAAGACTTTTAATGTGTTTTGTAGACCAGACGAATTTGCAGCAGTACTGCTCTACCACGCCTAGCCAAGAGAGAAATCCCTTTAATACTCTCAACGCTCTAGTGTTGGATGGGGTGAGGGTGGTTCTTTCCACAGCCTGCAGAAAGTTAGCATGAAGGAGTATTTATGAATTTGTGAATTATTTCACACATTAGAAAGAAAAGCAAACTAGAGAAAGAGATTTTTAAGTTTCTGACTTCCAGGAATCTGTATCCTGATGCTGCGTATCACCAATGCTGCTTTTACGGGTTCCATAAAAGCCATGAAATTCTTCTAATTCACTGAGAGGGCTTGATGGAAGTAGAGGTAGACCTTATGTACAGCCTGAGCATACAGTCTCAGTGTCCCATTATCAAAAGTATATTTTTTCTGGAAAAAAGGCTCAGGTGAGGAACCGTTTGCCAAGAATGCGGCTATCACAGCAGCTTTGGTGACTTTGATGAGTCTTCTGGCATTTGATACACTGATTGCCCAGGTTGCCACCAGGCACATGTGCATGTGACATGTTTCTGTAATAAATAATAAAATAAATTTCAGATATTGATTTGACCTAAAGTCGGGTAAATTTGTACTGAGTGGGGTTTATCTCAAATGTTGTTAACAAAACATTGTTGGATTGTTTTTCAAGATTGCCCTATACCAGAATGCTAAGATGTGGAGTCCAAATCTTCATTATTAAAGCAACTGTTTTGTTCACTCTTATCTGTCTTCATCTACTCCTCAGAAATGCTGACCTCAAAGTGGTGTCCTGTGCATCTACTGGAAGTGGACACGCACTATTTGTATTTTAGAGAGTGAAAGAATGTGGGTACCTTCTTCAGAATGCACAAGGTGCCGTCCCTCTCTAATTGTCCACAGGGCACATGCGTTACTGCGCATGTTACTCTTCTCTGGGTGTTCAAATGGAGACCAGAGGCTGTGTCCATGTTTTGGCCAAGCTGTGTGCTACAAGGGAAAGAGGATATCTTTCCTTATAAAATTCCTTAGCCATTGTTTTTGTTATCTTGTTCCTCAAAAACAAACATACGTTGCATATTTCAGTGTAAGATTATCAAATCATCATGCGTCTTTTCTGTGGTTATATTGGGATACATGCCAGAGGCAAAGATTAGAAGTATTCATTATACCTAGATGATACAGAATAATCTTCCCAAATTTACAGCACCAATTGCCTAGTATATGTATTTGATGTGATACCTTTTGATTAAGTCCATACTTCTAGAGACTCAGTCAAATGGAAGTGTAGATTTTTGTGTTCGTCTTCTCTAATTAGCTAATAGGGTGACTGGACATTTAGAAATACATATATAACAGGTTTTTAATGGTGTTTACCTCTAAACTGATCATAAACTGTTCCATGGAGTGAGATGCTCTTGAAGCCATTGTCTGCCACTTGTGGAGGTTTAGGAAAGTACAGTAAGAGTTAAAGTTCACCCAAGCTCTCTTACTTACGCAGTGCTAATGGATGCAGTTCCACTGGCCACCAGATACAGCAGTGTGTGCATTTTAAGCCACCTGTACTACAAGTCCGTTCTGTGTAAGGATATGAGAACCATTTCTGTGATATTTTTGTGTAAAAGGTACTTAAATAATGGGAGGTTTGCTCAGATTATACTTTGATTTTATAACGCTGAGCTGTTCCACACATTCAATTTTTTTTAATCATTTCATTGGCTTGCTTCTGTTATGCAATTGTGAGTTACATTTTTTCATTTTTAACTGCTGCTGTGAACATTGCTTCACACACTCCTTACTCAATTTCACTTTATAAGAAATTGTCCAGTCGTTTCAAGCTTCAAGTGCGTCGTGGTCCTCACTGCATTCTTTCTTCAATCATATCCATATTCATATCTATTTTGTATCTATATTTTAAGACTGAGAACTGACAGTTTCAGTTACATTTCTCCTTCAAAATAATTCTCTCAAGTCCCTTCTAAAATGCAAACCACTCAACTCTTGCCTTATTGTAATCTCTTGTGAAAGGCGTTCACTTAAACTTTTAACAAGCCTCTCCTTAGCTGAAGCATTCAGCGGTGATAAACTTGGAAGAGTTCTACAGCCATCTGCAGGAATGCGTTGATACTGTGGCAGGACGGTGTGTCACTGTTTGCTGTGGATTTGTTCCTCAGGTGAGAGGGACGTTAATTGGTATATAATGGATAGGCAAGCATTGAACATTACCAGTTCATCTAATTATGAAATAGAAATCAGTGTTCCTGAAAACACTGTTGCGTCATAATAATATGCTACACAGGAGTTTCCAGGTTAGAGTACAGAAATTTAATAAATGCTGTTAATAAAAAAACACCCTCTTCCACATCTGCCCTTGTTAGTAATCAGTACTTTTATGCATTTTTGACACAAACAGAACATAAAATCATCACCTCCATTACTTACAAGTAATCTTAGCAATGTTGTAGCATCATCTGGTACGTGGTTTGACACTAAATGTACTAAGGGACAAAATTAAGTTTGCCTTCAATGCTGTTGTAACCGTCGGCACAATTACAGTGCACCGACAAAAGCAACTGCACTGATATCAAATAAAGCATTGCAGCTTGCAAGGAAAGTGACGGCTGCTAACAGCAGACGGACAAAGTAAAGAGATAAACAGACATCTTGTTACAATGAGACATATAAAATAAACCTGCAAACATTTTGTTTTTAATATACTAGTACCCAGAGTTCCCCTAAGTGAGACGGCAGCTTCGCTAGTTCGGGCCGTTGTACTAGCGCGCGTGAAGCTACCTGCTGTATAAGGCTGCCTTCATTGCATCTGTCTGAAGAGACAGTGGAATAATTACTGAATTTGAATAGAGTTTTTTAGCGGGGGGGGGGTGTTTTTGTTGGGTTTTTTTTTTGTTGGTTGTTTTTTTTTTTACCCATGGGATGATAGTGATTATAGAAATATGTATTAAACCAGAGAGCTCGAACTCACGTTCAGGAGCATCTGCTGTCCTACAGCCATTTGATTGTATTACCCTTCTCAGTGACTGGACTGGTGAACTTGGAACTCTGATAGCGACAGAGGTGGTAACTGCTAGCGAAAGAGTTAAGAACCACTTTGTGTGCTCAGTTGCTTAGAAGACGGGTTGCAATTAAAGCGGTGTAGCTGTAGGTTCCCCCACAGAACAAGATGTTTGTTTGGGGAATGTGACCAAATGGTCCATTGACTGCAAAGGTCAGGGTAGATAAAAATCTGACGTAGCCTATTACAAATGTCTTGGAGAGATGAACATGTGTAACTGTAGAAAAGGCACTCATAAAAAATACTTGTTTATTGAGCTATGAAAATGACAGAAAAAGAGGTTGTGTTGTGTAGGCATGGATAGAAATGTCTGGGGAGCTTAAAGAGACAATTCTAGGCATGCTACCATGGTAAGGGCAATTACCTTGAAAAGAATGATAGGGAGACTGCAACTATTTAAGAAGGAGATAACAAAATTTCTGTCAGAGTGAGTGTTTGTCACAAGAATGCATAGATGCTTGTGAATTGCTTTACATGTCATTGCTTCTATAAAAGTATTTGCTATATAAAAACTATTTTTATTGTTTATTATTTCAGTAGCTTTTTTGTTGTTACTGCCTTCCCAGTCTGTCTTCATTTTTGTGGCTCTTATTTACCACATAGAAAGGAGAATCTAAGCACTGTGCGCAAGATGAAAAATGAATAAAAATTGACAGTGGCTTTTCCAGTATTTTTGTTTAATATGCTGAGGCATGACACAACAACAACAACAACAAAAAATCTTGGCACGCTAGTGTAAGTTCACACCAGCCTGGCTTTTGCAGCCCTCTTATTTCCCTCTGCCACAACTTTGCCGCTGCTATGACACTTGCAGGCCTGCTCGGCCGTGGTGCAGCTGATGCCCTGTCCATGCTCATATTTTTCTTATTGACAGTGAGTGTTCTTGCCAAACGCCAGGGACCATAGTCACATCTGTTTGTCTCCCAAGCTTGTCTGAGGCTGCTTGGGAACACTTTTTATCCAGAGGGCAGCTTTAACTAGGCCTAATACTCTGAAAAGCCTGTATTTGTAAATGCATACAATGAGGCGACAAGTTCTTGTTGTCTTTCCTTAAAAATTATTCCATTTGACACTGCTTGCTCCAGTCCCTGTCACCAGCACGTCAAAAGCCAAGTTTTCAGGCAAGGTGGTCTTAACAAGTTTTATTTTTTCCCTAATAAAATGCCTAGCTTCCCTCCAGAGCACTATTTATAAATGATAGCTGGAAGCAAGCTAGGGGTAAGTAGAGAGAAGTCAGGCAAATAGCTTTCTTCCGTTCTGTAATCCATGCTCTTCTGATTTAATGCTAAGAAACATAATGCTGAACTTAGCCTGACTGAGGGTCAGAGTTCTCCCTACTTTATAATGCCCCCATTACCAGCATTTCAAAATGTACTGTGCGGCTTCAGAGTACTACTTCATTTTGTCTAACCTGCCAGTTCCAGGGCAGTAATAGCTCTTGTCTATTCCTCTTAAAAAAAAACAAAAACAAAAAAACAGCCCCCCCAAAAAAACCCTTTTTTATTTTGCTGTGATCTACATTGACAGTGCCTATCAAATGTTAAGACCTGGCAAAAGCAAATGCCGCTTTAGAATTGCTAGTTAGCTTAATGTTTGATGTTAGTGGCCATAAAACTGGGTTTGACAAAGCTTAGTTGGTGCTCTAGCATATTGTTATTTATTTGTGGTGTACAGGATTTTCGACGACAACAAAGAAATACCCACTCTCACCTTGGCTGGTGATCGGGTTGTTGTGCTCGGCAAAGGCGAATGATTCATTTATGCTGAAGGAACAAGGCTGCCTTTCAGACGTTCATTGATTTTAAATTAAAAAGTAACTGCTATGTTCTACATGAAGGGTGACAACAATAACAAAGTAGTCCTTACTTAGTGTTATTTGTTGCAACTCCATTTGGTGTGCCTGGAGGAAAAGTGGGGAGACCCCACTACCATAATCTTACAGATCAATAATCTAGATATCTCAATGTAGTGTAACAGATAATCAATTCTGGGTAAAATAACTCAAACGCTGCTGGCTGTTACTGCTGTGGCTCAGGTCTTCAGGTTCAATTGCCTGACTTTATTAATTTTTATCTTTCATCCTACTTGTATTCCTGGAGACTTTCTCCCTTTTTTGTTTGGAAGAGAAAACAGAGAGTTGCGCACTGTTTAACATATAATTTACCACACAACTTATTCTGCATGTTTAATATCAATGTTAAATATTGATGTATTGATGATTAAACATCTCTTAAATATTTTTTCTCTAATAATTGTTTCCCCATATTGTATTTAAATATTAATTTTCTGTATTGTACAATCAATTATGGAAGGGTTAGACTTCTTGATTTCTTTCTAAATTTAGAACTGAAATTTATCACCATGTTAATATACTAGTTCAACTGTGTTTGGTTTCTGGATGTTAAAATAGGATGCAATTTCAACTTAGAAGAATTGCAAGGAAAATGTCTGTTTTAAAACAAAGAGAATTACATAAGTGTTGAAATAGGAGTTCACTAGGTGAAGCTAGTGCACTTCTGTGTGAAACTGAAATTTCTTTGAATATTTTACTATTTAAATAAAAGCACTGTGGTACTTGTTAATTTACTCTAACTTATTAGAAGTATATAAAGGATTGTACGTTGTCATCTTTTTCATCAAGGTGTTGTTGTCACTCTTTTACATTACTGAGCAGATCTGAGGTCTCACAACATTATATGACCATTTGTTACTCATTTAGAAGCAGCATAGCTTTAAGAAGTTTATAAATACAGTAAGGGCTAAGTCATATATGCACACTGAAACCAAATCCCGTGAGTGACAGAGTGTTACTATGCTACAGTAGACTGTCAGATGCAATTTTCAGCTTGTAATTTTATCAAAATACACTGCACTTCTGTGGTAAGAATCACAGTTCTCAGTAACACTTATGGAGACATATTAAAATTGTGGAGTTTAGAAATTACTGCATTTTACCGCCTTCTGTTCTAGTTCTTTCCAAAAAAAATAAAAATGCCGGCTACATATATTCCATTCTACAGGCACTGTACGTTACTTTAAGAAAAATAATAACTGTAATTGTCCTTTAAGATTATACTCCAAAATTCAATATTTGGAAATGCCCAATTTACCCTTTTCTGTGGTACCTGACTTCTAATAGCTGGCTTTAACGCAGTAAGATTTGCTTGCTCGCCATCCTCTGCAGCTCTACCAATTTTCCAGTCTCCAAGTGTAAGCTCGTAGTTGTTTAATGAGTATATCAGATACTATGCTTCCATATTATCATTCTCACAACTTGCCAGTGAATTAGAAGAGGACAAATTGCTGTGCTACAAGTTTATTTCATGCATCTTTGAAGAGTTTACTGTTTCATGTTTTCTCATTCATTCTTCATCTTAGCTTAAAAAAAATTGATAATACTTTTCATGTAATAAATGTTGTCCTGACAGTCAGGCATTACTAGCCAATTGATAACCTACCAACACTATTGTGATCTCTTTAGATAATTAATCTTAGCTATTTTCCTGTCAGGAGCAATAGTGGTTTTGTTTTATGTTGAGCTAGAAAGATTGCCAGTTTTGAAAATTAAAAAGCATTCCCTTTATATTATTCATTCCAGTAACAATTTATGATGGTGCATTTAGATACTGAGCACTTGTCAACAAACATAATTATGCTTCGATATAAACAAGATTGGTGGCTTCACTGTGCGGCTTCATCTTCGTGGAGAATGTTTTGATATAGGTTCAGATTGTACGAGCTGTGTATTTATGTGGCGGTTTTCTTTCTTTGTTAATAGTTTTCTCCTATAATTACTTGCAGGCAAACCAGTGTACATTTAGGATCATTGTGCATGGGAGACATCAAACGGAGAAGGAAAGCTGCTCCCCTGCCAGGACCCACAGGTAACCAATTTCCCTGGGACAGAACACAAAACATGAGATGTTAAATCTCTAAATACAAAGCCGTAGGTCGGTGACCTGGGAAAATGCTTGATAAATTCAGTGACTTCCCATATAACTTCAGATATGTCCTATCCTTATTTATTAATAGAGATTAAGAAATAAATAGGCTCTCTTAATTCTCCCTCAGACATTTCCAATTTCTAGTCCTTTGTAGCACGGCACTTCTTTAAAGAGAATAAATCTTTTTTCATATACTGAGAATCATAGACGGTAAAGATTACTGCTTACGCTTCAAGCATTACAAGGTAGAAGACGAGGTATCTTTTTTCTGTGAGGAATGCGTATGAATACTATAAATGCCCTGCACAGTAAAGATGCGATGTGAATTTTTGGGCAAACAATTGAAAATGCAGAGATAAGGCTGTGAAACACAGCTTTAAAATTAGTGCTGTAGATTAAGTAAGAAGCACTTGCAAGCACATTTCTGAAAGATTTTTACAGATGCGAGGTCACAACCATTGGATGCATTTTGCTGATGTCACAGCTGTGAAATGACTTTTTCAATACTTAGCAGTGATTTAGAGGACTCTCATCATTTTGTTGCATTAATTATATATGTGCATACTGGAAGGATTAGATTGTGTGTTTGTGCCTGTGTGAGGCTTTTTATACGTTGCTAATATGGAAATCTGGATTGCATATCCTAGTCATATATCAATTACTGTAGCATACTATAGCAAATATATTCTAAATAGATGTCTTTAGAGAAGCCTAATATTTGTATTCCAGCTGAATTCCCCCTCCTGAAACTTCTTTGTTTCAAACCTCAGTGGCAGAAACAGACCAGGAATAATATTAAAAGTGTTATAAAAGCACCTTAGTGGCAGCAGTATGGAAAAAGAGAATGTATGGGTCAGCTTCTAAGACTCTGAACATATGTGAAGTGAGAAAGAAAAATACTTAATGGCTGAAGAGAGAATAATATAATTATTTCTACAAGGTGATTTTCACTTCACAACTTTCAAGTACTAGAGGATGTCATTTTGTACTGAGAGGGTATGAAGTATCATGAAATTAATTTTATTATTCATTTTACCTTGGGCTTTCAGCGTTCAGTACTTTATTTTACAAGCTGGCTCCTCTGAGTAACTTTGCAAAGCCAATATTTTGATACTAAGACAAATATATTATATGGTCATTCAATGTTATGTGTCTATATATTCACAATTTTAGAGATTGTTTTGCTTCCCAAATTTGCCTTTACATAGAGAGCAACAGAGAATAATGGTGGATAAAGGTATCGTAGGAGGTACCTTTTAACTAATGTCTGATTTTTTTCTTTTGAAGTTCAAGGTAATCTTTTCAATTTTGTTCTGGGCACGAGGATTGAGAATTTTTTCTGTGGTCTTATAAAAGTTTTTTTCTGCATTTCATCATTGTAAATTTTTTAAGCAAATAGAAACTTTGGTAAACTTTGAGTAAACTTGTACATACGTGTAGGTAATGTATAACGTTTTATAAATTATTACAGTTTTCTCAAAGGCTAACCTTCCTACAGCTAAATTATTGTTTATTCATCACAGGCCTTGTTTGTTTGTCTTTGTTAGTATTTCATACCATTTTATGAAAGAAACAGGGTTTCCTTTTAGAATGGAAATACATTTGGAAATTTGGATTAAAATGAAAGATCACTGTTTGATTATTCTTCTTTCAGTAGTTTTAGTTAGCTAAAATATAGGAACAGAAGGACTAGATTTTATGTAGAAGAATTTGTAAACTTTTTTCTTGAAAGACAGAAAGGACAAAAGTTGTATATTCATATGCGCAAAAGTTGGAAATGAATAGAAGCATTCTGCTAATAATTGTCCATATTTAACATCACAGCGAGACACGAAACGCTGTCTGTAAATGAGTCATTAACTGCAGACGTTTTCTTGAGCTATATATGCTGCAAATCAGCAAAGTTTCACCTAATATAAGCCAATCAATTGAAAAAAGTATTTTCAAAATTCTCATTTGCATTTTCTGAATAAATTACATTGGGAAATTAATTCTTGTAGCACTATGTACAGTGTTGAAAATGGTCATTTATATGTTTAGGTGCAGTAGCACTGAAGAGAATGGCTGGTGATCCCAATGAAGTATCGAAACACGTTCTCTGGTTTTGAGTCTCACAAGGGTAGCACCTGCTACTTTCAGACACCTTACAAAGCCATAGACGTCTGTAGCAAGCAGTGTTATTGGTTAAACATTTATTAATTGTGACAAGAACACCCAATTTATTTCAGTACTCCGGCTTATTTACTGCTCTTTCACCTTTGTATTTTGTATTGAAAAAGTAAAATGAATATTGATAGAGTTAGATATTGATTTCTAAATTTATAGCCTGTTCTCAGCCTGGAGTCAAAGTCACATACCAATAGGTTTGTGTATATTAGTAACAAAGGATGTAGATTTACTTGTACAGCAATGAGAAACTATTGAAGCAAGAAAGTTTGAGCAGCACGGAGCATTTTATAGTTTCAAAAATGTCATTTGTAAAGGTGAAGAAAAGCTGTGTTGAAAAGCAATGAAGAAAATGGGATATAATATAGGTATGGATTGTTAAGAGCTGACAGTGCTGGGACAGGAGTGTCCTATTCTGCCTTTTTTACTAAGATAAATTTTCTGTTTTGCGGATGCTTGATGTAGCCCCATCTGTGTGTTGCTGAACCTAGGTAGTTTATTAGTTTATCAACTAAAAAAAAAGATAGTAGTAAAAATTGATTACTTCCTATGATTTCTTTTAAGAATTAGGTCTTGTACATTACAAATACCTACTTTTTTGCACAGCTTCTTCCATGAAACCAATATTATTTCACTGATTCTAGTCAGATTTCGGACCTGGTCATTCCCAATGACTTTATGCCCTCTCTGACTACCTGAGCTGTAGATCTATTTCATATGACACCCTAACATATTTCATTGCAGCAATACAGTGCCCTCAAGTCTGTATAAAAACCTCTTAGACAAACTAATATATTATTATGGAAATAGCTCTACCAAAACTGGGTCCAGTATTAAGGAAAATAATAACAAAACAACAACAAAAAAATTTGTATGCAAGAGAAAGGATATTCTCTGCAAAGTACAGTTACTACTTGAAACACATACATTGGGAATGTTTACACTAATTTCAGTCTTAGATTACCTAGTTTAAGTCTCATATCAAGCCAGCAGATGCTACAGAACTTTAGATGCCATTTTCATACACTGAATATGCGTTACCCCAGTTCCTTCCCTATTGACTCTCTGTCATCTTCTGTATAAGCTTTTTTTCTCAATCAGCTCCTGTTAAATCCCTAAGACTTTTTAGGTTCTTTTTCTTTCTTTTTTTTTTTTTAAATAGGAAACCTCTGAATCTTAAATGTTGGAAAAAATCATCAAACTCTGCTTCACATCTGTGGGATGTTAATAACTTAGTTTACAGAATGTAGAAAGTTTGATTCAGAACAAAAACAGATAAGTTTTACTTGTGTGCTTTGTAAATAGTTATTTACTTCTATGTGAAAACAATGTTTTTGCTCTGATCTTTACATAGCGTGGTTTACAGTTTGGAGCAGTGTTGAAAACCTGCAAAAACTGGTTTTAAAAAGAGAAAGCTATTTTGTACTTAAAATACACAGAACGTGCATATAAAATATATAAATAATTCTGAATGTTATGGGCACTGTAACTAATACTTGCATTTTGCAAAAGCAAATTTCAGGTGTCATTTTCTTTATCTAGTTGGCATGTTGCATGCTACACTTCAGGCTGGTACTGATTGAAATGACCAAGTTAAAAGTCTCATTTTAAAGAATGTGTTTTAATGAAAAATGTGACAGATTCTTAATTACAGCAGAAATACTGAGCACTGCTATAATGCCATCATGACTCACTTTAACAAGGTAATCAAAAGGGTACATGTTTTCATTCCTTTTTAAAAATTGCCAACAGAACAGCTAAGCAAACTATTTTGCTGATGCTTAATATGTCAGTGATTAAAAATCAGACCTGAATATCTGCAGTACCAAAATGATGATTTGAAAAAGATTGTGATTACACTGTGATAACAGAGGTGGCTGAGGCTAAGTTTGTGGTGAAGGTCAACTTAGTGAGATACCTGCAGAGAAAGGGTAGACTGTTGTGTACTTGGATGAACTGGCAGTAAATTTCTAAAACTCTAGACAAACTATTATATGCCTACGTTATTTTTAGCTTGGTTCACTGCTTTTCTGTCTACTAAATGTACAACTCCATAGACAGAAATCCCTTGCTACAGGGCAATACAACATTGGCACGCGTTGTGAACACTTGCCCTTACTGCGTTGCGCCAATTCTTATCGTTAGTCTACCACAGTTCTTTCTGGCGTACGCAGTGTATCTGCTTGATTGTCCAGCCTGTGGATACTCTTTTTTTGGTTGGTTGGTTTCTGCAGCAGATTAAATTTTGAGGACTCCTTTCTGTTTATTTTTTTTCCTCCTACCATATTGTCTCACAAAATCCGTTCAAAAATTAAAAGATCGCAGAGTGCCATCCAGTATTGGAAACTGCTGGCCTTTCAGAGCAAAACACTTTCCATGTTGAGCTTGAGGTCATTGGTTCAGGCGGGGCCCCTTACATATAAACACCAGACTAACGAGGAGAGTTCAGTAACAAACTTCAGAAGAAAAGATCCACAATGCAGCAAGAGCCAAGCTTATACTGAGAATTTGCTGGTGGATCCCTTGTGACCTAGAGAGAGGACAGTATTCTTCAGGCTGTACACACAGCCAATATAAAGTCAAGAAGAAACCTTCAGGTTAATAGAAGATGACTGTACCTGTCTTTTCTAAATGCTGTTGTCTTCTGAAATGTGGAAGGTTCAAAAATAATTCCCCAAATTACTCTGGGAGTCTTTCCTTAAGGTAGCTGTTACCGGTTGTGGAAAGCATTCAAATTGCCGCCATTGGGAGCTGGACTCGATGATCCTTACGGATCCCTTCCAACTTGAGATATTCTGTAATTCTATGGATTTTTTGGACTTCACTTTCAAGAATCATAAACCAGCTTAACAGAGAATATCAGCAATGAGAGCATCCGTAATATATAAGAAACTTCTGCTCAAAAAAGGCTAAACCAGGTGTTTTTTTCAAGTTCCAAAGGCATGTCTCAGTCGGCAGTTGTATGCTTAAGGAATAGCTTTGCATGAAACTGAGAGGTGTCAGTAGGGAAGACTCATCCTCCAGGTCAGTTACGTGCTCTGCAAGTTCTGCTCGTTCTCTGCCAGGTACCATAATGAAGTGGTTCCCCGCAGAGAGGAGCCGTCTCCATTTTAGATGCAGTTTGTTAGAACCGTCACCTTTTTCAGATGGGCTGATGTATATCATGCAGTTTTCCTAGAACTCAACCAATAAAAGCAGTAGCTGGTATTCTGTCAGTCTGCTTTAGGTTAGTAATACCAAAAGACTTTTGTTAACCAGAGAAGGTTTGGGAGTTAAAATGCGCAAGAAGGAATTACATGTAGTTTTTCCCCAGTCAGTGTAACTTCTTACCCAGCTTTCCCCAACAACCCCTCACTTGATGGTGACTAGTTTTTCTTTCTCCTGAGGAACAGGGAGCACTGCTGCAAATAGGCCCTGCTGTAAAGTACACAAAAATCACTTTTCTTAAAGGTTCGTTAGCATATAATTTACTTTTTGAATGAGGAGGGAGGCCAGTGCATAAACCCGATTGCTTTACGCAGAAGGGTTTTGCCACTTCAGAGGAGTAAAAATAACTGTTTAAGATACAAGAAAATATTTTCATGATGCGAGAATATAAAATTCATTGATCAGGTTTCCAGTGCAGGTAAGTTTGGATTTCCATTTTCTGTCTTTCTATAAAAGCTTTGCAACTGGTGGAAACGGTTCTGATAACTGTCATAGATTGCAGTTATGCTCTGGATTTCATAAAGAAAACTTTTGCTTTTGATTTCCACGACAATGAGAGGAAATTTTCATTTATTGATTGCAGGAGAAATTTACCTTTCAGCCTATATATTGACACTGCCAGTGCTAATGTAATAACCAAGATTTACATTCTGATGCCTTCATTACTGATAGAGGGATCGCAGTGAGCATATTTTGCATAAATAAATAGGCAAATTGTTATTTAGCCCATAGTAAAAAATATGCAGATGTATTTGCCTAGTTTTAATGAATTATTCTTCATGTTTAAATTAAGATAATTTGACAGAAGATAATACTCTAACCACATAGGCACAGAATAGGCAATAGAAGTGGAACTTCACCTCCGGTATCCTGGCAATCCATCCCAACTAGGGTTAGGGTCAGATAGAGCTAACGTAATGTGTGTAGTCATAATATCAGTTTAATCCTCAATCTTTCTGCTGAAATTAACAATAACCGTGCTGTCCATTTTGAGAGTATTACTGTGATTTAAATCTTTTCCCTGTGGGTTTCAATGTAAGGTTACAAGTCTTTTTGTAAAAGTCAGGGAATGCTTATCAGAAGGGAGCAGTTTTGCCGAGTTTTGAGGGGTTTGAGCAGAACTGTGGAATGGTCCCCAGGGAGAATGCTTCTTCCAAAAAGCCATCCAGTGACAGTCTTTCTGTCAGCGTAAAAGTGACCTCCTTTGGACCCAAGTGAAAAGACAGTCTTGGGTATTCAAGAGATTCCCCTTTACACAGGGATAAATGGGAATCTAGTAATTCCAATTCTTCCCAACCAGTTTTAGTAGTAGTAAAGACTGAATGGGCATGAAGTTACACTTTACACACAGAGTAGTCCAATAAAGCACGGAAGGAGAAGAGCACCTGCAAATCCATTTCCAAGTGACCTGTGATACTGGATGA
Source organism: Sagittarius serpentarius (assembly GCA_034782735.1). Taxonomy (NCBI): domain Eukaryota; kingdom Metazoa; phylum Chordata; class Aves; order Accipitriformes; family Sagittariidae; genus Sagittarius; species Sagittarius serpentarius. The sequence continues at coordinate 11,641,171 of JAVKLA010000054.1, read as the reverse complement.
CCAGTTGAACCTGAAGTTCAGTGTCTCAGATTTTCATCAGCGTGTGGATATACGTTTATGTATTCAGGAGAGATGAAAATGGATTTAAAGCTAGGGTCTATGCTGCAAGAAAGAACACATTTACCCATGCTGCAATTATGCAACAATTCCTTTAATACCCCTTGCAACGGGGCAGTAGGAATGAAACTATGGCAGCACAGGCATTAACAAAACTCTGCTGTGAATGCTGGGTAAGTAGGGAGGTTTCCAACATCTGCCGAAGTTACAGCGCTGTCCTCTCTGCTGTTTTTATCTCTCTGCTAGCTAGAATAAAATACAATCCAAGCAGACTCACCTGAACTATAATCATTCTAGGGTTATTCTTTAGATACAGTCTTAGATATCTCGGTGTGAGGGATATATAAAATTCTGGTATAAAAATGCAATCTGAAATATTTAGCTAAATAATATGGCTTTTATTTATTTATTTATTTATTTATTTATTTTTAGATTTACAGCTATAGTATACTGAATTTTGAAAACCACTGCAGGTTCTGATTTTGAAAAACACGGTATGGCTGTCGGCTATGCTTACGATGCTGACTGCACAATTATCCAAAACAGTTTTAAGAACATGAACATCTAGGCAGTCTGATTCCCATTTTGCTAGTTAGAGAGAGCTGGCATAAAAAGATACACTACAGCAACGTGTTATTCTGATTACATTCCTTGTAAAATTGTCTTGTGTATCAGTGTCAGTCCCTACTGTTCTGAGCTCATCTGTCTCACGAGGAGTCAGAAAAGGAAAAAAAATAGATGGAATATTAAATGCTTTCAGAAAATGAGGGGGAAAGTGCACTGGCTTTTAAAGTGAAGCAGCATGTATCGTTTCTCCTTCCATTGGCTGTTTATCCAACATCAATACAACACTTTAGGAGCCAAATTACTAAACAAGCTGCCAATTAGGCTTGCAGTCAGCTGGATAGATTAGTGGCTAAGAGAGGCAGATACAAGATTTTCATCTCTTGAGCCAATTACGCAAGTGAATTACCATCCACAATGCTCCTTGGAAGATTTGAGGTAGAAAGACTGACTCTGCTGTGATAGACATAAGTGAGATCCAGGGTAGGGGGTAAGGGTTAGCAGGGCATGTATTGCAAAAATTACCCAAGCAAAAAGAGATCCTTCTAGGAAAGGATTTAAAGGATTTAAGGCTGCTGGGAGCGATAGAAGAGGAAATAATAGTTGTGGTATGCTCTGCAAAGGCATTGCTGTTCAACTCACAAGTCTTAATCATATAAAAGAAAGATGAAAGGCCAAGACTATATTTATATACAGTGTCATTTTCTCAGAACTGTTTAAAAACCCGTTTTCTTAACATCAAAAATAGTTCGGTGGCCAGAGATGAAATTTCTTCAATATGTCTTCACTTGTGTCTTACAACTGGGGGGGGAAGAAAAAAACCCAAACATTTTCTTAAATAAGAGTGATTTAAGAGATTGAACCTAGCTGTATTCTGATTTTATTCACCCCAGTATAAACCAAACATGCTTGATGTTAGTCTTATCCAGCAACTGGACCATACAAATAAATATTGTCACAATAGTGGTTTATGGGGTCACATTCCTTTATTATCCTGTAATAAATGCTAACTTAATTGGTGAGCTTTTAATTTTTTTAGAGGCATTCTGCAAATAAAATGGATCTGTCAGATCAGAACTGCGCATGGGCTCATTTGTTTCCTGCTGAAGGTGGTGTACACTGGTGTAACATTGTTTCTTAAATATGAAGCAAATTTAAAACCTGAACTTTTGCAAGCTGTTGTATCCAAAAATGATTAAACAGATGTGGAGCCTGCAGCAGCATTAGACCTCTGATCTGATTTTAGCTTACAGATGGAATTAAATTAATTCATGGCAATCACTGTAAAATCAAGGGTATGGCACTGAATGCTAGTGTACTGTTTAACCAGGACATACCTGTCTCAACAGCTGTTAAGAAAAAATTACATACCTTTATTTTTCATCAAAACCTGACTTTAATGCCGTCATAAATATCATACCAAAATTAAAAAAATGTGATGAGTTTTTTGTTTTCCCCTTCCCAGTTTTGCCTCTTTCTACTCAGAGGTTCCAATATTCCATGTGTGTAAGCTCATATGCATAATACGTGTAGACCTTGAAGTGTGTCTGTTCATGTACACAAAGGTTTGAGGATTGGCCTTTTTTTTTTTTATTTCAGTTGGCAGTATTGCAAAGAGAAGGAACATAAGGGAGGGTATTTTACAGTGCTGTCTTTTCAAGCCAGTTACTGTTCCTCAGTGTTTGCTCCTCACTCGTGTAATAGCAGCCACTTCTGCATGCAGACAACTCATCTGGTAGATCAGGAACCAAGTTGTTAGAGTTGCTAAAAACATTTTCAATCTGTAGAAAGAAAAGGCTCTGCACAGTAGATTCGTACAAGTTATTAGCACAGAGACTTCCTTGTAACTCCTGGAACCCCACAAAGCCTCATACAGCAATAAACTTAGAAAAATATATCCCTGCTTTTTTTTCTTAATCTGATTTTGCGTAATTTTTTGGGTTTTTTTTTCCGTGGGACAGTGCGGTGGGTTGATTTTGCTCTTGCTCCTGGGTGGGTCGAGACTGACCACGTCTCAGAGGTAGCGCAGCCGTTTTCAAGGCCAGTGTGCTTGGACCGTTCTCTCTAACAGGCCCTGCTGGCTAGTCCAAGAACTGCCATAGGCATGAATTAAAAACTGAACTTGAAGATGAATATTGCAAGGACAATTACTGCTTTTAATTAGAAAATAAAAGCCCAAAGCACAGGAATGGGGGCCAAGGGAACGGCACACTGTATAGCGTGATTTTTAAGAGCTCTCTGCCATCATACAGTCAATCAGCAATACACATTTTTTTCTTCTGATTGGTGTTTGGTTGTGGAATGGAGGAAGAGGGCAATACCACTGTCTATATTCTTCTGATTCAAGTAAAATATGTTGCATTACAGTTAAATTTTTCAAATGATATATGAAAATTGCAGGAATATTAAAGATAGATATAGATAGTGTTTGTATAAAACCTGACTATACTGCAAAAGAATGGCCTGCATATATTAAATATTTTTCACAACTAAATTAAAAGCTATCCATATTCACCTCATTTGCAAGAAAGAGTAATTAGTCAATTAGTAAAATAGGCAAGTTGGGTGGGGTTTTGGGTCTTCCTTATTCTTGCTGCAATACAAAGCTTCCAAACACCCTACCGTTTGGACAGTGTATGCTGTTTGATTGTTTGCCCCAGAGTGAGTTGTGAAGCTAAGTTTGTGGTGGTTTCTGCTCTTTTTTCTTGTTTCTTTTTTTAATCCGGTGGCATATAAGAATAAAACGGAACTCTTCAGGGGAGGTTTCAGTCTTCTAACAGGACTTAGAAAAGTATGTACAGTGGAAGGAAAAATAGTTACAGTATACATTCTAGAAGTACTTACATGTCTTTAAAAACAAAAAGCATTCTAATATCCTGTCGGTCACGGGAAAAAAAAAAAAAACATTGAGCTACTTCAAAAAATATCAAAAATGGACACATCTGTTTATTAAAAAACACATCAGGGTACAGGTTGTTCTTTCATATATCTTTTTTGTGAGGTTGCTCTGGCTGTCTTGAGAATTGAAATTCATATGGAAAGGTACATCTGTTACAGGAAAAGGTCTGTGGGGTTTTCCCCCAAACAGACTAACAAAAAAGCTGTTTACATTGTCTCAGGCTATGCCTTGCAAACCGTTCCAGCAGCATTGCTGTCTTTGCCTAAGCAGCACTATGAATGGTTTAGTATTTCCAATTCTTAGATGTCATGAAATACACTCTTACCCTTGTTCTTTCCTGCTTGGCAGATCTTTCCTCCCTTTTAAGTTTTTCCCGTAATTGTTCCACAGATGTTCACTGGAACAATGCTCCATTTCTTACCATCACTTCTTGTGAAAAGTGGACCGAAACACACTTCCAGGATTTTACCTGCGAGGTTTACCGGAACTTTTGCTCAACAGTAGCCTTTTTTCTTTCCCTTTTTTTGAGCTAGAAAGTATAACTAAGAAGGTTGCAAAGCCTGTGTAGTGTATGCCAGGCAGTGTCAGGGGCTCATCTGTATGAAAATTGCCTCCGCCTGTGGGAGCCTGAAAAGAAAGGAAGTCTTGGACATTGAATTTTGTGCTGGTCAGTTCAAGAGGAACCCTCTCGGGGACTGGAGGCTGCTGACTTAAAAGCCTTTATTTTAAGCCTAGCATTAAGCATAGCTTCAAACCAGTATTAAAGGATGCTTTCTCTCAATGCATTTCCCTTTTCCTTTGACTCAGGAACTGAGATACTAGGAAGCTCTCTACCTTTTATGTAGCCAGCGTTTTACTGAATATGAACAGGTCTATAGCAGATAATGCTGGAGTACTGTAAATTCATCGTCACAATCATCATGAGGTTTTTAGCACGCACCTCTCGTTTTGAACTTCTGTCTGTGTATGCGGTTTCCACTGTGCGTCTTTGCTTTTTTGTGTGTGTGATAAATGAGGCTTTTCAGAAGTGCATGTTACACTTTTCTTGTGTTCTTGTTTAGTAAGTTAATATAATGATAAGCCAGCTGCTTGTCAGTGGTAAATTCTTGGTTGAAGACATTATAGTCTCCACAAACACAAAAGCATAGTCTCCTTCTACAGTATTTTCCAAAAAATAGCAGGCCGGAATCAATAGGTAGAAAGTTAAACAGATAATATTTGAAGCTGGGCATGTGGTGGGTTTTTTTTTGTTCTTTTGTCAGGGGGGAGGGAGATGTTGAGCAAAGCTGAAAACAAAATCCATGTGCCTACATGCAACTGTTTGTGTTAGTTCAAAAACTTAAGCCCTTTTTAAAATTGTATGGTGTAACTTGATAAGTTTTAATACAAGTTATTGAAATAAGTATCATTTGTATCCCTCATGCAAGACAGTAATACATGGGAAGACTTATCCATGCATCATCTCCAAACTCTAGCTTGAGGAGTTTGGTTGATGAGGGAAAAACCAGCTTTGTTACTTGACTTCCGTGGGGTTTTTTGTGATGCATTCATGGAAAGAAAAAAATCTGTTATTAAAAAAGTGAATCTGTTATATTAACACTTGCAATCCTGACGATCTTTTCTGCAGTATGTGTGCAGCTTTTCTCAAAGATCTCGATGGTATGGAGAGAAAAATGTAAACAACACTTAATGGCATTGAAAATACCAAAAGTAAACATGGTTGTATCAGATCTCTCTTACAACGTTCAGTAAAAGAGAAACTGGGTAAAGATACAGCTGACTTTCAGAATAGTAGACCACTTGTCTGTACTGTTTCTGTAACAGCTGTAATTGTTTAATCAGAAATTATTTATTGTGTTTTATTGAAAAAGATCTTAAGCATTGATAAATGTTGCTGAGAATGGAAAGATGGTCACGTTACTGTGATGTGCCTCGGCTGACTAACTGCGTAGACAAGAAATTCAGGTAATCTTGCCAATGTGTTGGTAGACTTGTGCAGTTGATGCATGTTCTTTGAGACTGATGTAAAATCCACTGTACTGGAATATAAAAGATCTGTGACAATAGTTGTCATACTTAAAAGCTGAGCGAGTCTTTAAAAACATTAAAAATAATGCAACGCGTAAGACTGTATGATTTAGAATCGTATGCAGTCAGGAGGTCAACATGAGCAAAGACAGCCTGTTCTAGCAACCTGTTAGATGAATTAGGAGCATAAGAAGGTTTAAAGCTTTAAGGGAGATTATCCAGCTCTTCTCCACATGGCAGGCAGTGCTGATTAATGCTGTGTTTCTTTAATCTCAGGGTTTGTAGGTGAAAACACCCAGCCAATCCCAGAAAACAACATTGGAAACAGAATGCTTCAGAGTATGGGCTGGACCCCTGGCACGGGCCTTGGACCAGACGGCAAAGGGATAGCAGAGCCAATACGAGCCATCCAGAGACCAAAAGGACTCGGACTTGGATTTAGCTGACAGAAATGCACTCTGGCTGCCCGATAAAAATAAAGTCCAAAATTAATTTAAAAAGACAAGAAAAAAAGGAAAAAAAAAAGCAAACATATTACTTGTTGTGATCGGCAAATCCAGTTATTCTTCTCTTAAAGATCACTGAAGTCAATGTGCTTCACATTAGCTACACCAGCTGCAAGGTACAGCCACAGTGACAGAACCGGCATTCAAGTCTAACTTTATAATGGTGCTAAAATATACAAAAACTTCTACTTTTTTATTTTCTGTGGTCTTAAAGTTTGTATTAAGCATAAAATTCAGTATATTCACTTTTTTTCATAAAAGCTTCTGACACAGCAGGTTTTAGTATATAAGCAAATTTGGGGGGGGGTAAGGTATAATTTCATCTCAAGAGTCTTGATAACATTCATCGAGGAAAATAGAACTTTTTACAGCTGTTGGGTTTTCCCCCTTTTCAGGCAAACTTTCCAAACCTGTTATTTCTAGTGTTTAACAATATTTGAGGATAAGCTGTCATTTTGCCCATAAGATATACACGTTTCCCACTGGAAGGTGATATGGTATGCAATTTTGTATAAGAGCATGAAAAATGGCTTTGTTGTCATAGGAATGCCATTCCAACACCATTATCTGGCAATGTATCACTGTCTTCCACATTCAAGCTCAAAAGTAAAGCTTTTGTACTTGTTTTTACATTTACAGGATTATCTTTTTTCAGCAAAAATTTGAAAAAGTTAAAGTTTATTCTGACTTTGGATTTCCCTTTATATTAATAATCCTTAGTGTTTCCACATTTAAGAATAGTTTGAGCTTTGAACCAGGAAATTGTATTTTAAAGATGACTATCTTTCAGTGTTTATATTCTGGGGTTTGGCATATTTTAAACAATTCAGTGTTCAACATCGTGTTATCATTTGGTTTGTGATTGTGCTGGTGCCAATGAGCCACAACCTTTAAGGATCATGAACAGAAAAAGGGGAAGGAGAAGAAGGATTAGGGTGGAGGAAAGGAAGGAAAAAGATACTTTGACATCTCGCAAATCTAAGCTAGCAATTTAAAATCAAGAGGCATCATTAAGTGTTTTAATCAGTATCCTAATGTATCTAATGTCAGCAGAAGCAATTTCATTAATCACCAACCAATCAAGCTCCTAGGGTACTTACTGGTCTGCAGTATAAAACAAATTCCACTTTAAAATTAAATGGTAGGGCTGAAGGAAACTGTTGTTCAGAAGGAGTAAAGGGAAAAACCTGCCCCCCTCCCTGCCCACCCCTGTAGTAGCTGCTGGCTGCAGATGGAACAGGATTTGATTCTCCAGTCTTTTTTTTTTCTTCAAGAGGAGGCTGTCTCCCTTTCTCTGATCCCAAGCTGTAGAGAAAAATACTTACTTCCAGATGCTTGCAAAGATATTTCCTTAGAATAAAAAGCACAGCTTCCTTTATGTGACTCTGAAATATAGTCATGAATTTTAAGAAGTGGTTTTATTTTTTTTTTTTTTCCTCTCAACTTCACCCATTTTTCCAGAAAAATAATACTAGGAAAAGAAGTAGCAGCATTATAGCATTGAATTTGCTTGAAACAAATGTTCATGCTTTCCACTGTGAGTACTGTCGGTTTGGGAACATTGTTTCACCATACACATAGTGTAGAGTAAAATGTTAGTACCTGATACTGTTTTTAACGATAGCTGAATGCACATGATCTCTGAGTTTCAGGAGAACTATTTATTGCTGTTTAAATACTTGATATGATTGTGTGGTTTTGCTTTTTGAAACTGTAAGAAATTTTAAACAGACTTGGGATTTATAATCAACACATATACTTTTTATTGGGAGGTTTTGGGGCATAGCATAATGTGAGTTTGCCTCTTCAAATACCTCTTGCACAACTAAACTGAGTTAAATACATTCCATATCCAAAGAATTTCAGGGCCACATAATTGCAAAGGGCTGAGAGCCTGGAATTCTGCAGCTAGCAGAGATGCCCGCTTGCATAAGTGTTATTTACAATAATGAATTTATGTGGCATGCTCCCTTTTCTTTCAATGCAATGTGCTACTGAGAGCAAGTGAATTCTGAAGACCTGTTTGTATTGTACGCTGCAATCAAAAATTCCTTAAAATAATTTTCAACATGTGAATTGTGAAACTGAATCTTTAAGTTCTGGTTGTTCTAGCTTTATTTGCAAAGCTGTAAAGTCTCTGTTAAAATTCCATTGTTTTGCTTTGGTTACAACACCTACATATCTTGGTCTGGAAATTCTAAGTATGGCTTATATAACATTTGTTTGAAGTATTTCTGTGCAATTTACCATAGTAGTAGTTCCTCAAGAAATCAGTCTGCAGCTCCAAAAGTACTTGAAAATGTTTCCTGTTCTAAAAAGATAAGAGGGGAAATAACGGATACATGTTGAGACAAAACCTCTTTAGCCCATTCAACTCTTCATTCATCCGTTCATACAGATACATTGAAGCAGCCAACCTAGCAAACAACCGTAATGGAAGAACTAGTTAGTTTGATTGGAAATCTTACAACTTTTTGTTTTAAATCAGCCTATTAGTCAGTAACTGTTAGACATTAAGATTAGTCACATTGATTTTGCTACAGAGATAGATAGACTTTGTCTGTTTTCCATTAGGTATTCTCTTAGAGGCCACAGCTGACAGTCAACTTTATCTGTTAGAAGCTGTAGAACAGAGTGATTTATTAAAATATTTTAATATACTGTTTTGAGATTTTTTTTTTGTTGCGGTAAAACTCCCATTCTGACTCACACTATCATTTCATTTCTGTTTTTCCACATCTCACAGGAGTGATTTTAAAGATATTCCAGTAGTGTGATTTTGCAAAGTTAAAACTAGTGTTAAGAAACAAAACAAAAATGAATTGTACTTTTTTCTCTTTTAAGCCGTTGCAATGTTAGTTGGCTTTGAAACAGGTCGAAGTACTTGGATTTAGTGAGGGTTTTTTTTCTTCAGGTCTTTCCTATACCTAACTTGCAATCATACTATGATACCTGCTATAACGCTGGCTCACGTTACTTTAAAATACATATACAAGTATTTTCAGATAATAATTCTTAGTGGCTGTGACACTGAAGGGTTTTTTTGCCTACATAAATAAATACAGGATCATCTTGTGTCTAAAAGTTACCATCCATCAGTTGCCAAATTCTTTCCATGTAGGTGTTTGATTAATCAGTAGCTCAGCTGTTACCATAATATTCTTCCTCTGCAGAGTGTTTAGTGAAGAGAAGAGACATTATGTATTATCAGCATTGCGTTTTGCTACATGTTCCATGGTGTCTCAAAGTTCTGTGAATTGAGCCATTAACTGTTAATAAAAGAAACCCATGAGCAGTATCTTATTTTTAAATGAATATTTGTCAAAGTCAGAGAAGCATTATCGATATGCTCATTTTAACAAGTTTGTCCCTGCATTTGTCTTCTGCAATTAGGTCAATAATGGGTGTAGAATGGCAGTAAATAGCTAAATAATATGTATAGAATGCTTTGCTTTAACAACACAAATGCAAGATGAAATAAAGTAAATAGACTCCATTCTTCATGGGTTTTGTATGTTCTTTTCTTTAAACTGCCCTTTTCAATAGCGTTGTTATTGCACGGGTGAGTAAAAAAACACGCTGTTTCTAGAAAACATAATGAAGGTGGCTAATATCTTGTACCAAGCAGATGCATATTATGCTAAAGCTATTATACTACCTCGTATTTACCTTTTTACTAGTACTTCTTTTCTAGGTTATTATTATCCAGCTGAAAAGGTTACACCACAACATCAGGAAATGCCTCGTTTGAGATGTTTGCAGTACTTTTGTTATCGTATTCTTCTAAGATGTTTAAATACAAGTTCTCTTCACTCTTTAAGTATGTGTATACTTTGATAAGTGTGACAGGACCTTGTGCTTTCTCTTCAAACAGTTCTCCAAAACTGTTCCTCCAAGGAGAAGTCACACAACCTTTGTTTTACCTTCCCTCTCCCCACGCTCCCAGGGCAATTTTGGTAAAGGCGTCATCAGAAATGGGGATCCTTTCCCTCTCACTCTAGAGTCAAGAGACTTTTTAATTAGACTTTCATCCCTAGCAGAGCTTTCAGGAGCAGTGGCATAGTTAGCACACAGCAACTGCACAGCCGAGTTACCCACAACAGAGTCCCATACCTATAGGCAGTGTGTGTGTTCAGTCTGAAAAAACACAGTCCAGATTATTTCCTTATCAAACTGTAGTCCAGCTGTAAAGCTAATGTAAAAGGTTAAAAGAGAAAATGGCATGTTTAAAGATTGTTACATGTTTTTTGCTTTGAATTTTCCCTGGAAAAGGTTTTATTGTGGTCAAGAAATGTTTTGGTTTGGGTTTGGTTTTTTTTACAGATACAGTGTCTAAGATTGGGATTTTTTTTTTTTCTCCATGACCTTTCTGTACTGGAAAAAGTCTTGGAGGAGGTGCAGAAATTTCAGCATGGATGTTCTGCTTGTCTTGAGTGGGGGGTTTTGCTAAAAAAACTATGTAAAAACTTTACCAGCATAGACTGATACAAGCTGTATCTACTATCTGCTAAGCTATAAGAGATTTTGTCCAGTAAAACTATCAACAGCCTTTTTAATGCAATTGTGCTTTAAGTTGTAGTGGAAAACTTTACAAAAGCAACCAAAGTTTCATGATTGACTGGTAGTAAGTAATTCCAGTGGAAACGTTTGGGCTTCCTATGATTCTCTTCTCCTGTCGTACGACAAAATAGATATTGGATGTGTTTTGACCATGATGGTATATTCCTTGTATTTGAATATTCAATCTTTAAGTAAAAGGCTGAAAATCACTGAGATTCTCTAAACTTGATCTTCTTCACCTATGAAAACTGTGGTTATTAACAGCTGTGAAAAGTGGTTTGAGTTAATAAGAGGTATCCCATCTCTAGGAAGTTATGATTTTGGCCTGACTGCTTATAGCATTGCTATGATGAATTGAAATATTGGGAAGTCTGACTTCTGAAACTGTGAATATAAGTCATTAGTCTCTGAGGAATGTATGTTTTATTGTAATATATTTACACTTACTAAATATGCGAGCTTATTAAAATATTATCTTTCAGAATATTTGATCATAGATATGCTCAGTTTAATTGTGCCTCATCCTTAGAGTTGTATTTCATCCTTAATGTTTGTTCATTTTTCTGAAAAAGTGCAACCCTATATATGTTTTAAGTGATAATACCCAGTGTTTTCTCTCTTAAAGTGTAATCTCATGTGTGTGCTAAGTGATGCCACTTGAGATTTTCTATCGTTTCTGCTAGTGTAGTGAAGTTGTTTTTCAGTACCTCCCTAGGCCAGTTTTCTGAATGGCCCACTGTTGCCTTCATCAGTCGTTGTAAGAGCTTTTGACACTGAAAACTTGAAATTTCTTTAGCCTGGGCAGGCTGTTGTGTTGGCCCCTCTCTTTTGTGTGGCCCCAAGCCGATGAAGACTGGAAGATATGTGATACTTTCTGCACATAAATATCTCCGTTGACTTCAAGATGTGAAGTACTACATAGGTCTAAAAATAAGCATGCATGCAAGTGTTTGCAGATTGGGGCCTTAACTTCCTTCCCTGTAAAAGATATGAGTCCTAAATTTTCCATGGCATCAGAGTTCCCGCAGACCCCTGGAGTCCGCTGCCCCTTTGCTGGATCGTGCTATCCCATCTTCAGCATGGAGTTTCTTTAGAGCACCTCTTTGGCTGCTGTAACGTACAGGTGACTTGTGGTTAGTGTTGGTCTGTCTATCCTTTCAGTACCAAACGCGGTACATCCCAGCAGCGCAGGGAGTCAGGGTGCCGTTTCAGTCTGACCGCTCCGTTTTGCACAGCTCGAAATAACACAGAACGAACTGCTCGCGCCAGGTTGTCTGGACCGCAGTCGACACCACCAGGCAGTCAGTCTGGTACTGGGTAGTTGATTCTCTGTGTTATGCAGTCTTTCATTCCAGCAAAGTAACAAGAAAAAGGGGAAGAAAAAACTATAAAATGTTTTCAATTCAAAAAAGATATAGCAGAAAGGTATGAATTGTAGATAATGGAAGGGATCAAAATCACTTCTGAGGCTATGACACAATGAGAAATTTGGAATCTCTTGTAAATTTGGGGGCAGATGAGTAAGGGAAAACATGCATCAGAAGTATGCAGAAGGAAAATGTAAATGTCCCAAGTAACATTTTCTCTAATTTACAAAGAAGGTGTCAACGTGTTTGCCAAAACGGACTCAACGTTTTGACCCTCCTTTGAAGGATGCTGGCAGTTTTAGTACCTGAGTTAAGTTAAACTTCTCCTGCATCTGCCGCTCTGAATCCTTCAAACCGTCTCGGTGAGTCAGCTTAGTCTTCTACACTTGTCCACTCTCGAACTTCCTCCATCTTCTTCTCAAGCATCTCGTATTGTTGGTGCTGGACCTCAGATTGCTCCCTGCTTGTCCGCTTCCATGAGTTTTGTTTTCTGCTTTAATGAGCTGGGATTTTTTTTATTCAACTTCCTTGGAAATTGCCTATAATGTGGTTTTAACGTATTATCCTATAAGGTAGATTTAAGTGGTGCAAGGTGAATCTTTGAAGAATTAGGACAAATGGCTTTTGGTTTTTCCTCCCATAAAATGTTTCTGCATTTAGATCTTTGATTTCTCTGAAGACCCTTACTGCTGTTCACCATACTCCCGTTGGTTCCTCCCTTGCACAAACATGGCATTTTTCTTGCAGAATATTTCCAGTTGCATTTGCAAGTATGCAAATTTTCAATTTTGTGCTTTTGGTTTCAAGTCTGAAGAGTTAAGCTTGAATTCCACATGTGTTGCCTTATTTTTTCCAAACTGTTCCAGATTACCTCAAGCATCTAGATGTTCTGCCATTTGTGAAGAAAGTGGAGTATTTATCTAAAATTTTCTAAATGCCAAACTCTCAGTATATGTGATGCTGGCCCTCTCATTTCTGGTAGTAATAGGTATGATCTACAACATAAACCATACGTACATAAGTATAGCTAATACAAGAGGTAAAAATTTCTTGAACAAGAATACCAGTGATACTCAGTATTTTAATTTGGATTAAACTCAAATAGTTCCAGTATCTGAGAGAACACTTTAATAATCTGTTACAGATTTCTTTTTTATATGCCGTGGTATGTCTTATTACGGAAATAAGAAATTTTGAGAGTGAAGCAATGATAATTGTAAGGGTTTTCTTAATGTGATGTAAATAAGTAATACAATTACCAGGTGGCCTTTATACTCGTTGTAGTGTGTAAGCTGACTCATTTTTCATCTCCTTTTTGTCAGTGAGCATATGAATGCTAGTGAATTGCAGTTCTTATTAACTGAATTTAGGTAATTTCTACCCATTACCCACAAAGATAGGTCAGCTGCTAAACAGTAGCTCGTGGCCAGGAATTCAGTAGAGCAAGAAGCCTGGGCAGGAATGTTGCCATTTGCAGAAGTGTTGGAACGGAGAAGAACTTACCATCTAGAGAACCCTCTCACCTTTCAACCTCTACGTTGTACTTAACTGCAGTTTTCCCAGTAAGTATTTTCCATGACGAAGGTTCATGGGTAAATGGTGTAAGGGTTCAGACCTGCAAATTGTAGTCTCAGCGCCTGATATTTGCCTGTTACACTTGTTGATTGCTGACACTGAGAAGTATTCCTCCCATAGCTGGGTTCCCTTTTGGACATCCAGGGCCATGAACGCTACTCAGGGCTTCTGGAGAGCTGGTAGTAGAGGCACTTTGCACTGGGTAGGCTGCCTCTGATTGTGACTCTCCCTCTCTGGCTTACATTTAATAGAAGAAAATCTGAATTTGCACAATGGTGTGCCAAATTCATGTCTTCAGAGGAAAAAAACACTCCTTAGAATCAAGCTGTTCTCATACATGATCTAGACTCCGTACTCATCCAAAAAGGAAGAATTTTTGTGTCAGAGAATCTTTATTCAGCAAAATCTAATGTTTTGTGGAATTGTGCCTTTTCCAATAGACTGTGGCCAAGACACAGTGTCTTCCAAGGGTTATTCAGAGACCAGATTGCTACAGTCCTCAGCTCTGGCTTTAGCAGGCCCCCTCCGCAGGCCAACTACTCAGAGTCAGGCTCCCTCCTGGAAAATTAAAGAGCCTGGAAGCCTTGTAGTAGTAACCGTGTTGCCGGTTACTGCAAGTTAACAGTATCACTTGTCGTGGCCATGAGAAGTTTGGGTTGTGCTTCTTCTGGGTCCCCGCAGCCCCAGCAGCCGCTCTCCTGCGGCGTGGTGGGTGACGGCTCACCCTGCAGACCAGCGGCACGTTGGCTCCGATGGGCTGATCGCTTCGGGTCTAAGGAAGGGCCCGCACCAGCTTCTGAGACATGTTCCCAGTAGCATCCTGGTAAGCGCGGGCTTGGACTTCCCAGAAGAGTCAAATGTGCTGGATCGTGCAGTTTGATAGCCACTGCCATGGGTTCTTGTTCCTGGCCCAGGCTGCCATTTTGCTATGGAACAGAGCATCTGGTTCACTGGGAGGTTCATGCCTTTGGCGTGCAGGATGGGTTACAGATGCAGATTTTGAGGCAGTGGTTTGAGACAGAGATGGCGCCAAATGAACTGCTACAAGACTAATAGTACTGGAGCACGGAAAAAAGGTGACGATGCCCCGGCGAGGAAAGTGTCCTGTGGTGATTTTTGTCACCATCCAGGATAGTGGCTGTTTGAATAATTTTGGCCAGAACCACATCACTGCGCTGTCTTTGGGCCCTGGCGAATCCAAAAGGCAAAGCCAAAAAAAACTTACAAAAAAAAGAAAAAACCCACAACATTTTACTGTGTGGTTGAGAAAACGAACTTATTTGCCTGTAGGTGTCTACAAAAACACACACATGTGCGTGCATGTAGATGTAGATCTCTACAGAGAATGGTGTAATACATAAAATTATGAAAACAATAGTTAAACGCTAGGCCGTTTGTTGAATGGTCACCCCACAGAAGTGTGACAAAACCTCTGATTCTGCTGAGCCTGTGTTACTTAGAAGGGGTGAGTTGCTTCTACAAAAGTCAATAAATCTGCAATGTATTGTTTCATATTCTGTCATTATGTAAACCTAGCCAGGTTTTTTTAGTTGTCTTCTTCCTAATCAGTGGTAAAGTGCATTTAATAGCTCACTTAAGGTGTCATCCATTACTATGAGTTACTGTTAGAACTAATTAATAGAGCTGAAATTATTTTGTAATGAGAAATTGAAGTATTGCAGTGTTAAAAAAAATTACTATTCATAGCTAATTAACGTTTAACAATGCAAATAAGCTGATAATTATTTTTCAAGCCATAGAAAAATTCTGTGACACTTTATATACTACCTTTGTGATCCTAATTGTTTCTGAAAAATACCTTTAGAGAGAATAGTCTGAAGAAATTTCCCTGGGTAAAAGGGAGGTTCTGAAGTGCACAGTGAATAAGAGCTGTCCCTTTGTTTGTGCAGGGCTGCGTTCAGCAGCTGTTTCTCACGGTAAATACTGATGAAGAGAAGGAGAAAGTAAGGACCATGAAGGAAGGTGGAAGGGGAAATTATTATGTGGGGTCTTGGCCAAAATTTCCTGGCTGCTCCAAGTCAGTTGTTCTTCTGTTCTGCTACTGTAGCTATTGTAAATGTGACCCTGGTGAGCTGAGATCATTTGGACCCTTTGCGAGAGAAGATGCTGACGGCAAGTGAACGCAAAATTCATTAAACATATTTTTAGGTCATATATGTGGTAAAAGAATGCAATTCAACCACCCAGAAACAAAAAGGAAAACTGAAAGTCTGACCTTGTGTGGCAGTGTGAGGCATGTGAGGCCACAGTCCTCCAGAAATCAAGATGTTGGTTTTTTCTCTCTGGATTTCGTCCTTTTGGATGTTACTTGAAGCAGGAGTTTTCAGAGGAAGCATTAAATTGGTGGTGTCCTTACAAGCGGCCATCGCCGGCTGCCGCAGCCATCGCCTGCTCATCAGGCGGGAGTCGCTGCAGGCGCGGGTAGAAGTTTTGTTCCGTTCTGTGGCATTTTTCACCCACTTTTCACAACCAGTCCAAGTAAATATTAAAATCTGTTCTGCAGTGACGCAAGCCGCCACTTTCTCGCCACTGTTAACTTTGGTAAATGAAATATGCTCTTTACTCTGTTTTGATTTTTAACCCAACTTCATAATCTTTATTGTGTTTTAAGATGGCAGTTTAATGTGACAAAAATGTTATCTTTATCAGAAGTTTTCCTGAAAGTGTTCAGTTTTTGCTGGGGGTTTTTTTGAGTCAACTGGCAATAAATACTATTTTATTGAGCAGGTTTATGATAACATGTAATCAACTGGCAAGTGAATCACAGAGGCTCCTGCTGGTGTCCTACTAAGCACAGACACGTTACGTTATACACGTTACGTTATACACCTGACGTTTTAAGTAGATTTTCTCTCCAGCAAGACAGTGCTACTAGCTGCCAAGGGTCTGATCTACTCTTGCCACTTTTGGTTTTATCTGTACGTTAGAGTTGTCTTCTGCCTAGAGTTGTCAGACAGCATAGGTCATCCCCCCATTCGCAGGCGCTGCCCGCTCTGCTGCACAAGAGCGTTCCTTGATGGTTCTTAAATTTTCCTGCAGAACATGGGGTATTTTTTGTCACCCCGCTCTTGGCTGCCCATTCTCCCCCCACTACAGACCTTTCCTCCAGGACTGTCCACCGCTGTGTTTTTACTGTTGAAGTTGTGGTCTGCAAACTGGTATCAACCCATCTTCCTTAGAAATGGATTTGAATTTTTTTGTTGGTTTCGACCTCGGATGAGGCCTTATGATTATGTCCTCTGTAATCTTCTGGGAGCCTCCCATAATACCATATGTTTTGCTGAAAGCCACGGCTTCTGTTTGTGTATTATCTTGCAAAGTTTTACCTGGAAATCGTCACCCATTTGCGTCCGATGTGCGGGAGGAAAGGAAAAAGAACTGTGAAGGTAATATTTTATTTTCTTAATTCATTTAACTATTTTAAATTGAAATTATTAATTGATGAAAGAGGTGTTCTGAGCCAAGACTTCCAAAAACTGGGGGCTGGCAGAATTGGGCCTGGAACCAGGTGCGTGCTTCGGTCAGCACGAGAGTCGCATAACCTCTTAAACCAGGGGGAAAAAAAGGCTTGTAGACCGGCAGCACGTTACTCTGCAAAGATCTTCCTGCCATCAGGAAGGTTTGGAAGAGCGCTTGCTGATGTTTTCATCATTCTGTGTGCTGATTGAACAATGAAAATATTAAACCCATTCCAAAAATCAGCTTTTGGTCAGTATTTTATACAGATTTGCGCTAGTTGTTTAATAACCAGTGTGGCTATTGTGGTTGAAGGTTGTGATTTTTATGGATTCCTTTGCCAACTTTGGTGAATATTATTATGAGGCCTTGCCTGGGTAGTTTTCATTCCCGTTGAGTGGTCCCATGCTCTGCTCCCCGTGCTCTCCAGGGCCGAGCGCAGGCTGGCTGGCTGCCCCTGCTTTGGACCCCTGGCAATCATTTTCCCCGCCTGGCTCAGAACGAGTATTGATGATAGTTTGAGCACCTCTCGGGCTAAAATTTGTGGCTATTTTACAATTACATGTTTTTTTCATGTTAATATTAACAGATATTTAAGAAACGGAGCATGAAGAATAACACTTTCAGCAGGTTTATTCTCATCTCTCTTGCATGTTGTGTTTATCATCTTGCAATGATGGTGTCTGAAAGTCTTACTTGGGTGTGTTACAGAGCAACACAACAATTTAGAGGGGCAAATTTTCAGAGCAGTTAGTAGCTGAAGTATAAAAATTTTTGCAACTTGCGCCTCTAATATAGCTATAGAATATCAAATGACTTAAGGTATGGGTATAATTGTAGCAATTCAGACTGCACGCCGCGGAACGTGGATGCGTTCAAATGTTTTAATTTCTAAATACAACTTTACAAAAGGAGGCAGAAGGCTGAGAAACCTTCCTGTTGTGGCTCTCACGCTCTTGTGTGTCTCCGTTAACAACTACACTAGCAACAAGCAGCAGATTTTTTTCCACTCTGTGAGTAATTGTCTGCACAGCAGTGACAGATGTGCAATATAGCAGCTTCTTCAGGAAAAAATTAACAGTTTGTCCAGCATGTCAGCTCGCTCTTTTTAGTGCTTCGGAGGTCTTGGCCCCATTATGGATGATTTAGAAATTGAGGCAAGCTAAGACCAGCTGCCTGGGTTGAAAGCCTTAGTTAGTAGCCCTCATCTGCATTCCAGTATTCGCTTACATCTAGAAATTGGTAGGGCCCCTCTGGCCACAAGATGAGTATGGGCTGACAATGGCTTGATTTGTTGAGAGAGAGAATAAATGGGTTTTTCAGAAGATGAGGAAATATCACCATTACTGGCCAATTTACAGCATTTTATCTGTTCTTCAAACATGTCACTTTTGTTATTGTTGCATGGTAATTACATAGTGAAACGGAAAGAAAACAAATTCTGGTTACATATTCAGATGGATTGCAAAATCATATAATCCTGATAAATGCCCATTTATGATACACACGGATGAAAGGTTCATTTTAATTTTGAATAGCTAGCACAGCCATAAATAGGATATAGGATTAGATCCCACAGAATCTGATTACCTAAAAGCAAATAGTGTTTTTCTTCACTTTTTTTCATGACCAGGAAATTCAGTGTGTGCAGGGTATTTAAATAAGCAGGTTTTCCGTAAAAATATATGAAGTAAATAGTTTAATAATTTCTGTATTTTACATATAATCATTTAGGTCTATTCAGCTAAGTTTTTTCTGAAGTACTTGTTTGTAAAAAGCCGTCAGCCCATCAATATTGCTGAGAAAGATAGCTCACAGCTCTACCCTACTGCAAGCTGTACATTTATGACAAATAGAAGACACTTTGCTTGTTGGATATCTGGTGCAACAGAGCAGAAGATGGTCGGTATTGTGCATATACTGTGAATTGCAACTGTTACACCTTCTTAACAGTTTTAAAGTTTCAGGGCAAACGATGAATTAAAGAAGCAAGTTCTGACAAAACACCAAGTAGCTGCGATTTTGGCAGTAGCTTTCCCGCATGAATCATTGTCTAAAATACGGGAAGCTCCATTTTCCTCAGTGGGAAGGCACAACGAAAGGAATGGTGTGAAAACACGTGCATATATTAGCAGAAAGCTGTGCAATGGATTTCTGATCATTACAGAGGTGAAAAGAAACCACTTTGTAAGCTGTCTGCTTCATAAACTCTTGGCGTCCAAATTATCCTCGCGAGACGCTGTCTTCGCAGCTTGAGGGAGGGTTTGCCATGGCTTCAGGAAGAGCAGGGAGCACCCGGGAAGTTTTCGTCGAGTCCCCTCTCAGCCCCCACCCATGAGCAGACGTCTCTGTCCCTGAAGGGAAGCCAAACTCATGGAGACCTGCCAGACACGGCAGACCGCGCCTGCTCGCTTGCAGAAAGGGCCACCTACAGATTGCACGTGCTTCCGAGAGAAGACAGATTTGAAAGCTTCGGCTTGGGATACGTCTAAGTATGGTGCCTCGTGGTGCTGGGCTAGCCTTCGTGTTAGACATTATGTTCTGGAGCAGAGAGTTAATGAAGATGGTTAATCAAAATTCTCTCTCAAAGGAGTATAATTAGGCCCCTACTAAACAGTTACCTGTGGCAAAGTCTAGCCTGATTTTTTTCAGATGTTTTTATTCAAATACATCATAAATGTAAGTAGGTACCAGCAATCTGAGCAACCAGACCTCAGCTGGATCTGGTCTCAACTGATTAAATTGTATCTGGCTGCACTTGTCCACCATGTAACCATTTACAGGTTTACAGTTTGGGATCGGTTGTTACAGCTCAGTTTATGGCTACAATAAGCCTGATGTTATCACAGGTATATATTACCTAAATGACTGGTATCTTTCTCTTCCTCAGCCTTACGCTGTATTTGTAATAAATCAACTTTTCTCCTCCTTCTTCTTGGCAAGTCCTGAATCTCTGTATAGCTATTGACAAGAGTGGTACCAGTGAGAGATTTCAAAAGGCAACTTTATTGTGGGTCAGACTTTCTGCTAGTGGGAGAGGGAATATATAAAAAGGCAAATCTCTGGTCGGCAGCGATAGATGCTCTGTTACGTCGGACGTTTGAAGATGAACTTCCAGTTTGTTAGGGGCGCCTGTATGGAGGTGGCCAGTGGCTTGTGTCATGACTTCAGGTGGGGTGATGGGTGGAAGAGCTGTCGTTCAAGATTTCAGAGGGAACTGGATGACATGATCTGAATTAGGTTCTTCTGTGGTTTTACAGCAGGTGTCTTGGAAAAGAGTCTAAAATACCCTTTCCATGTTATTGTCATGAAGTCACTTTCATAGTTCTCTGCCCCTGTCTGAGCTTTTTTATCACTTTAGCATTGACTAACTTTTCTCGTAAAAGATTTTTTTCATGTGCTTCTGGGTAAAGTAGTGGCAAGTATGTAAAATGGCCACAAGAAGTGTATCCTGAGAGACATATCTGTAAGATAAATTGCTGCAGCTGGCTGAAGGCATTCCGGTACAGTAAGTGCGTTTGCTACAGTTTTGGATGCTCAGTTCAGTCTCAGAGCATTAAGTATGTGCTATTTTTTGTTAGCGCACCTTCTAAATCCCTTCTGAATATTGTGACACAGTGCTGGTGAACAGCAGAGACTAGTAATACGCGTTCCTCTGCCACAGAAGGAACCACCGGCAGCCTGAAATCCATCCCCTGTGCAAGCGTTCCAAGTCTTCAACAAAATGCATTCACCCTCGTAGCTACATAGTCGGACTTGGAAATCCCAGTGCTGGTGCCTGCTGTTTCCCAGAGCGAAGAGCGTGTCCACAGCCTACCTGATGACATACCCCCCTCTCCTCCGCACACTCGCTCGTGTCCACATCTGTGACTACGGCAACATCTGCCCTATGAGAAGTGACCCCTCCTCTCCCTGTTCGTTGAGGCAGGGCTGCTCCGTCCCTCCTTAGCAGACTTTCTAATGTGACTCGCCAACAAAACCGTTGTTGTCCCAGTTGTCTTGAAAGGATGTGGGGGACGTTCCGAAAGTGGACTTGCTATATTTTCTCCGTGTGTGTGTGTGCGTGCGCACGTGCGCACATACGGAAAAAAGCAGCATTTTAACTTGAATGTCATGTAGAAGAGTTTTTCATTTCAGCCTTCAGCAGTTACTCAGTATGATGGTATACACATACTCAGAAGAAGAACCGTATATAGCAAAGTGAAGATTTCAGCTTTGGTGAATCACTGGCTTGTTTCCCCCCACCCCCTTTCAGACTGAAGATTTCCTGCTGCTTTACACACAGTAAGCAGAGTGTTAGATGTAGCTACATGCTGCTGTAGCCTGACTTTAAACAAGCATCCAAAGTGGCTGTTGAAATCTGAATAATATTTGGTCATCACCTTTAAAAAGACCATAGTTTTGCTGTGAGCGAAATTATGAAGAAGTTCTTAAATTATTATTATTTTTATCATCATCCTGAATTTCTTAGTGGCACTGAACCTTCCATAATATGCAGCCATCTGGTACAATTGCTTCCAAATACAGCCTCACATATGATTGTAGGGTCTGGAACATCAGCCTGTAGGGACGTGCTGCTAAAGCATCTTCCCTCACTGTCTGATGCTGAACAAAATGTAGGATGATGCTGTTTACTCAAAAGCCCTATTTTTTTATAATTTAGATATAGCCATAATAGGTGCGATTGCGTAGAAAGTACCTCAGAAAGGCAAGGAGAAAGCCACAGCAAATTCCAACAAAGCTGAAAGCATAGCGAGGATGTGGATGTACTTCATATACAATTAAGATGAAGTGCAGTTATCTCGAGGGTCCTTAAAATCACTTGTTGATCAAAAAAAAAAAAAGCTCTTGTACTGGGAACTGGTATAAGGTCACTAAAACAGAGCTCAACAACAGGAATTAAAACTATACCATCGTCACATTGGTAATAGAGGAGGTAACCGTCAGCTTCCCCACCTGTGCCAGCTCCAGCCGAGAGAGGTCTGGGGCAGCCAGAAAGAGAGAGAAGGCTGGCGCAGTCCCCGACGCTGGGAAGGACTGACGCTGCTGCTCCTTCGCCTCCGCGCCGGCCGCGGCTGCCAGCGCGCCCTCCAGCCCTCTCCCTGCAGCAGCACGCTGGGAGCAGATCGGGGATGCCTCGGTATGTACAGGTAAATGGCGCTTATCTGCAGAGTAGTTTCTCGCTTCTTAATGCCTAAGGAGTAGCCGAGTTCACAGCATTCCTGTTCTCAAAGCCCCTGCATTATTGCATGGGTAGCACTGCGTTTAAGGGACTGTTTTGGAGATTTAGTTAGAGGTGACGCCAGGCTTTCACTGGAACCTCAGTCAAGTCATTTAGTCTCTCCGTGACGCCGTTCTCCCGGTGAAAACCCAGGTTATTCCTATGCATTAGTTGTCTTCACATCCCTTTGCGTCTCATTTTCTGTAGGTGTTTCAAGGTGTAACATTAATCCCTCCCAAACACAAGGCAGTCAATGGGTTTAAGTCAATCATGATTACCATTCTCCCCTTAATATTTTTCTTTGCACTTGTCGGCATCCAGGTGCTTAGAAGAAGATGTAACAGTTATCTTTGTGAAAGTCAACGCATACAGGAGCATGGTGGTCCAAAGTAATCGGCTGCACTGATCGTAACAGATCGTTCAGTTAAATGGTTGATGGCTAATCCGGAAGCCGCTGCTCATTTTGTTTGGGACTTGTGTGTTCAACCTGCCAATTCAGTCATCATTTCCTATGACGTGTTATTTATGCAGCTAGTGAATGTGGCAGTTATTAAGCCAAAGCCATTTTCATAAGTTATGTGGTTAATCTGGAATGTAATATATAAAATACACATTTTAAATTCAAAACAGACCAAAGAAGTAGCCGTTCTATTAAAACACACCTAGATCAGAGTGCTGCCTAGTTCCCAAGTCCTACGTACCTTGTGCCAACACGCAAACACCTGACCGGTACCATCGTCAGCTTTGAATACAGCCAGCCAGCTATTTTTTCTCCCCAGCTGTGGACTTCACATCCATAAGCTGAATTAGTTTGCTAAACCTGCATCTGACTCTTCGTTCTTATGTGGCACCTTTTGGTTAATAGGGTAACCTACTGTTTAGTATGAGATGTAATATCCTTCAGCAACAGAAGGCAAAGATAAAAGAAACCTTCAGAGGTCCCAATACGTGCCAGGTGACCTCATTGGCGTGCGTTAGTGACAAAATAACGTACAACACTCCTGGGGTCCATACGCACTCACGGATCTATTGCAGGTTGCAGTTTTTTACCTCCACTGCCGTGCAGCCGGAGGGATGTCCTCCCAGGAAGCACCGGCAGAGCTCCGGGTGAGGCTGCTGGGGCAAAGGGAAAGAGGGTCCTTCTGGTGGGGGGTGTCCTGCCAGCCCACCCAGCCACGTGAGCGAGCACGCGGTGATGGAGACAGGATGGGGAAAACAGCCCCGTCTGCTGGGTTGTTCAGCACCATCGCTTACTACTTAAGGAGCAAATGCTGCAGGCTCCTATCGAAGGGACGTGGTACCCGGCGGCTGAAAGGACCTGGTTCTCTTTCCTTAACAGCAGTCATCACTGGTGGTGACAGATCACAATAAAACTGAATAAAAGCAACAGCTATTTTTCACGCTGTCCTCTGCCATTCCCTCCCGTAAATAGCAGGGGTTTGTATGTTAATGTTTCTATTGTTTTAATATTCTTGTTTTCCTCATTTATATTCGAAGGTATTATTGTTAGTGCCAACTCATTTGATTTATTATTTAGAGAAAGCACTTGTTCAGAAAGTCAGCACTGGATATTAAATGATGATTGCTTGCAATGAATTTCTTCTTAACATCTGCAAAGACAATTTTGCCTTTTCTTCTCCCACTTAACTCTAAATGAGAGATCTTAAGCATAGTTAAATAGGATTCATAATATCATGCTGACTGAAAATCATCTTGAAATGGGGAATGTGAAGGCAAAAACAGTTACCCACATACAAAGCCCTCTTCCGTCTGAATTTAAAAAAAGAAGGAAGGGGAGAATGTTTTCTCTGGGCGTACATTGCTGTTCCTGATTATGTGTGTAGTGAAGAGGGAGCGGAAACTCCGGGGTCAGAGCCACAGGTTTACTGGAGATATGGATCTGACCCATTGACTCCCCCTTCCTTTCCCCAGGTCTCAGGCTGCTGAAATTGATACTTTAGTGTGGGATTAGCAATTGGGAAAAAAAAAATTACATAAAGTAATGCAAGTATTTTTTGTATTTTTAACTATACGCTACCTAAAAATACAGCCAAAGCCCATTGGATTCAAGAGAAAGTTTCCACTGATTTGTGTAAATGTCGTATCAGTTTCGTATTTACTAAAGAATGTTTTGCCATTGTTATTTTTTGGCCAAGCAAGTAGCATCTCAGTAACTTTTTCATTAGCAACAGCGCCATGATTAAGAAGTAAGATAATGCCTCCATATTTATTATCATATTAATTATCGTTTTTACACAGCCACTTTAAAAATTCTTGTGCAAGCAGAGCTGCTGAAGGCACTTCATTTCATTATCCTTGAGAAACAAACATGAAAGTAGCTGTAAATAAAGGTGCAATTTAGATGTTCGCTGCCACTAGCCAGGTTACAAAGATGGACAAAATGAGAAAAAAAGAGAATTAAACTACAGATTTAATTAAAGATAATCATCAAGAAGGCTGGTAAAACAAACAAGTATATTATTTCATAAATGTCCTAACATGAAGTGTATGAAGAGACTGAACTTTTTAGCAGTGCTTTGGTCATTCTTTTTTGTAATACAACTCTTTTTCCACAAATGGGAAAACACTACTGGGTAGCAAGTGAGTACATTGATGTCCTACTTTTCCATGGTGGGGGGGAATAAAGCAGCTTTGTTTTGAAATAGCTGGCTCCTTTAAAAAGTACAGCCATAGTAAAACACTGAAGCAGAAAATAGTTTCTAGCATAGGGTGCAGCTTTGTATTTCTGAATATATTATTAGGAAGCTAATTGTCACAGAATTATGTTTTGATTTTATGACACATCCTAACAACAGTGACATGAGATGCAGAACGGGCATTTTTTACGTAAATATTTTGCCCCCTTTCCCTTTAGATTGTGGCAAACAGTAAAAATGGCTCCAGCTACGCTTAGAAACCACAAACAGATTGTGCTCTCACTTTAAACCTTGCAGTTTGAGTACCTCACCTTTCTGCTTATTCTTACACATCTGCTAGAGAAAGGGGAAACATCACAATACAAACTGATTTGATACTTGGTAATTACAAGGGAACTGGAGAAGGGCACGATAATAGTATATTAGCTTAATTTTTTCTCATTTCATTCATGTGATGTAGTTGTTTTATTCACTGTCAGCATGCTTGATGGCATGAGGTGACCTAAAGTTTCTTTCAGCATTCATTAGACATGGTTTTCTTACGAAGAGGAGAATTCAGACTTAAACCTTCCAACTATGTCTTTTTTTCTGAACCATTACATATTCCACGTAGGCCGCACAGGTTGCAAAATATTATTCTGCAAGCAAATTATTCCATTGCAGTGGCTTTTTTTTACGTGTCTCTTCATCCTTCAGTTTGCCTTATTTTCTAAAGGCCATATTGTGGATTTTGAAGAAGACAAATTGAAAACTAATGTATTCTAGAAGTTTCTATGATTACTTTGGACTGGGTAATTTTCAAGAATATATGTGGATGTGTAGATGCATGTAATTCTTCTCATCCTTGTTTTTAGAGAAATTTTTAAACGGAGATGGGCTGTCACTGGAAAAGACTGTAACAAGCGCATGTTTAAATCTCAGTGACTTCCGATGAAATGTATGCTTATAAACATTGTTCTGAACAGGAATACTTACCTGACCTAGGACCGGGTGGAAAACATGCTTAAGAAGATACGGGCGCATAAAGAATCTCGTAAGTTGATGCGGCTACTTACTTCAGACTTGAGTATGATTTATTGGCCCGAGGTAAGCAGCATCTAAACGGTGGTGGGAAGGTGCAGCTGGCTCCCCGATGAAATTTCTGCCGGAGGGGGGAGCAGTGGTTGGAAGGGCTGGGCAAGGCTCCCAGCCAAGAACGGGAGCAAAGCGTGAGGCCTGATAAGACCTCCTCGACTGCACGTCGACCTCAGGACAAAGGAGCCCAGTGACACCGCCGGGAAGCCTCGCTCACATAGAGGACGTGAATGAGACTATGGTGATTATTGATCCAGTAGACTATAATGGCTCTTTCTGAGCCCGTAGAGGTCTGATGTGCAGATCTGTATTTAGAGACTCTTAAATATACCTTGTGAATCACTCGACAGACCAAAACTGCTTCAAAAGAGACGTTGCAGCTGGTGGTGTAAATCCTCCTCAGTTCTTGGGTAACTGAGCATCACCTCAGAGGCTGCCTCACGTGCGCACCACACCCAAAAGCTGAAAACGTTTGCATTCATGCTAGGTCTCGTGATTTCCTTAGTTTGTTTCATTGTCGTCACAGTTTTTAAACCTCTCTTTCGTATGGTCAACCAATACCAACCAAATTAAAAAACTGACACCAGCTGGAGAATTTCGTCACGGAAAAAAAAAACTCCTGAAACCAGTAAGGTGTTTCTTTGTGTTCTGTTACTTAGTGTTGTTGTGTACGTTACTGTTTTGGGTTTTTTTTCTTTCCTGTTTTTCTCTCTTCTTTTTTTGTTTTCCCCCTAAAGTGCTTCTGGATTTCATCTTTGCATACGACATTTCAGCCTAGAGCTAATTGTTACTGTTGATGGATTATAAACTGCTTAAAAATAGGGTTATAAGGGAAATTCTGGCACATTCTTGAGTACAGCAGCACAGACTTACTTCCCTGACACCAAAGTATGCCATATTTTCCTCCTTAAACAAGTTCTATTAAGTCATCCACAGCTTTCAAATCCTCATGCATTTCTTTCATGATTCCCCTGTGGAGTTATCCTTGTTGTTTTGAAAAGGATAGTCTCAAGCCTGAGCCTGTACTTCCAAGTCCTGCTCTTTGTTGCCTAAGGAGTATACAAAGGTTTAGATTGCATCTTTTCAATGCATTATGGCACTGCAGCCTAAAGCCAATACTTGTTTTTTAACTGGCAACCTGCCTGGACGAATGGAGGAAGCAGATTGCCTCTTTGCTGAACACTTAGACAAGGTACTGATTTAACAACAGTGGACAAGCAGCTGGGAGCTGGGCTGTCAGCCTGTCACACACTGACAAATCTGTTGTTCATATTCAGGCAGGATGTTCCAGTTAGATTGCCATCAGTATCATCCATCTACCACGGGCATGCGAGGCGTACCAGCGTCTCCTGCATACCCACAGACGAAATGCTGGTGATACAGCTTTCCGGGGGAATCTCAAGAAAACAGCTAGTGTGCTTTTTTTTTTTTTTTTTTCCTTCGCGGTGGTCTCCTGAAAGAAGACCGTGAAGGCAGCTGATTCAATTTTTGCCTCTCTCTGTGTTCCCTCATTTGGTATGCTGAGATTATGAGTGCAAATTGTTGGTTACTCCAATTTCATGTCGCAGGCATGAAAGGAAACCTCTGAATGGAGACTTACCATTTTTGATAAAGCCACAAAAGCTTTTTCAAAAGCCAATTCAATAAAATGCAGTCTAACTAAAACAGAAATAATAAAATAAAAAAAGGTGATTAATAAATATATGCTGAAATTACACTGTTCTGGCTTCCAGAATAATTTTGAACATATTTTCATACAGCTGCTAGATCTGTAACACTAAAATAATACACTCCAGAACGATTTCATTCGCATAGTCAAGCTCAGTCTGCGGGTGGGTGAACTCTCGGCGGAAACCTGGCTGTCTATATTCACATTAATCAGTTGGAGTCAATCTGTATTGGGTTTGTATATGAGTGGGTGTGGGGAGGGGGTGTTTATCAAAGCTGTAGAACACGTGCTGTAATTATTTTATCACAGACATATACTTTCCTATTTCTTTTTTAATTTGGAAAAGCTGTTTTTAAATACTCTAATTATATATTCAACAGATTATAGTTTTATATGATCTGTCCTTATGTCAAAGTTATTCAATTTGTGGCCCTGTGTGCCCTTTATCTTCTCCTGTTCCAGCTCCAGATCTGTAATCCCAAAGCCCACAAAAAGAACTCCTGAATTTAGCTAGGGGGAAAAAAATGGTACATCTGTATAATTTCATCTGAATTTGTCATCTGATTTTGCTGCTGCCTGTTCATCACCTCTGAGTGATAGAAATAACCCACAGCTTTCTCAAGGAGGTGACGGAGGAAGGAGTCCAGTTAACTTACTACTTATTCTCACAGTGGTATATACCATTTTACATTTTCAGACCGACACCAGTGTAATTTAAAACAGTAATGGCTCTGAAAAGTGGTAAGCTAGTCAAATTCTTAGTATTAATCTATATCTTTTTACATGTTACCTTAATACTGTAAAAATCATAATGTGACATACATTTATGTAGTATGTAATTTAATCAGCTAATATCTTCGAGCCCTCTTCCCAGCCTCTTCAATAAAATACCTTTTCTGGTCAAGAAAGCCATTTACCTTCACTATATTTTTCACAGTAAGGTTCAAGATCTCCTGGAAAACACCAAGTTCATGCAGATCAGTTAAGTGACCTATCTAAAAAGAAAAGAAGAACCTTGCAATTTTCTGCCTTTTTTGTTTTGGCTTTGGTGGTTTTGTTTGTTTGTCGGTTTTTTTTTTTATTGAGGTATGTCCATCAACAAGAAAGCTCGTAAATAGAAAATAGTGCAGTACAGATTGCAGTAAATTTTCCCACAATGTTGGGAACAATACAAAAGGTCCGTAAAAACAGGCATAAAGAAGGCAGGAGGATGATAATCTGTCTATATTTCTTGCACGATATGCTGCTGATTCTTCATTTTTAGAAAGAGTTAATTGATGTAATCTTTCATCCCTCCCTAAAAGGAATCTCAGTCGTCATTCCACACATAATGGAAAACAGAAATCTCTTATAATTGTTTGTGGGATTTTTTTAATATACAAATTGTGTTCCCAAATACGAACATTTGAAAGAATTTTCAGGTGAAGATGTTTTTAAATTCATGAAATATTATTATCCTACCTTGGGTCCTATTGAGATGAGTGAACTACATAGCAAATTTCCCAAATGATGAGCCACAGCAGTTTTTTCCTTGTTGGGGTCTAGTGCTGGATCTTTTAAAATACCTCTACAAGTTCATCAGACTGTAAACGTGGGCTGTAGACATAGAAGGTAAAGGAATATCTAGATTCTTGTTAAAAATATAAATAAAATCTGAGGGAATCAAACTGCTTTTGTGACTGAAAGTGAATAAAAAAACATGCTCTGAAGTCTTTTGTACATGGTCACATGTCGAGGCTAAGCTCCTGCTTTTTGTACACGAAGGTAACAATATCAGTTCCTTATCTTTATAAAATCTCTGGGTGTTCTTTGTTCAGAATCCTCTGTGATTTTTGATTGACAGAAAGATTACCTAATAAGCCTTCACCACAAACTAATTAATCACTGTGAATACAACACGAAATTGGCAAGCATAAAAAAGCAAATGAGATGGGTGTTGAAGACCGTTTTCAAATGACCTTAGTTAAAAGCCAAGTACGGAGTGTTGAAAGCGTCAATAATACTGCACTGCTAGTAAACTTACTTCTTCGCCGGGGCTGCCTGCTTACAGGAAGCATGTGAGGGCGAGGTATTAAGCCGCACCCTTCAGGACTGCACAAACCCTGACAAGTTTTGGTCGGTGGGACGGCGGTGAGAGCAGGGCATCGCCTCTTCTGGAAGCACTCGGGACACGGGCCGGACTGGGACCTGCCTTATAGTTCCTCTGCGCTCCTTTTGCAATTATTAATTGCAAAGATTTTTCTCAAAGGAAACACATTGTTGTAGTTATCCTGACACAGAAACTTCGTTGCATCCATGAGCCAAGGTTTTAATTTACTGCAAGAGGGTGGCATCGTGGCAGTGCAGCAAGTGGGTTTCCTCTGGTCCTGGCGGCCCCTGCGAGCTGTGAGAATACGTCTTCCTCACACACAAGTTTAACAAAGATAAAGTCACCACAAAGTGATGTTCCTGACAAGTTTATCTAAGTCTGAGGCTTAGGTCAATAAAAGATCCGAGTTCTCCGCTTTCTTTTTTCTTTTCTGATGACTGACTACCACTGCAGTCTTATTTATGGCTCAGGTATAGGGTATACCAGCATCACCGCAGGAAATACACTTGTCAATTTTTTTAAGCTTTGAAATTAAAGACGGGAGAAAGCTCTGATGGTTTTTATCCTGCTCAGATTGTTCCTTCTGTTCAGGGAGGCTAATATCAGGGATTTTTGTTCGGGCAGTCCCTGCCAGGGTTGAGATACACAACCCCCCCCAGGAATACATTGCCTTTGGTGGAACAACCACCTCTGCTGCTAATTCGCTTTCCTGCGCAGAGCTGCGGACCGGGGTGGCTGGGCTCGGCTGGGCTCGGCTCGCAGGGCCAGAGGGGACCACGGTTCCAGCGGCAGGCGTAAGAATAAGACAGGCTGCAGGAAGGGATTGTGAAGCCCCTCTACCACTTAGAAGTGTGGAGGAACAGAATTAAAAAAAAAAAAAAAAAAGGTCAAAATAAATTTAAAAATACCGCAGCAGTGAACCAAAACAGTGGGAAGGGTACTGTGGGGGGTTTTTGGCAAAAGAGAGGAGCAAGACTCATGTTTCCATCTATAATTACAGCCTGTTAAAGTCTGCTTCTGTATCCTTTCAGCTGTGTTCTGCCGTGTATCCCAGCTTAACATCAGTGTTGTGTTTCATTCACGTGCTAGTTTACCCATTCATCTGAAGAGAGGGTGAAACAGGCTTTCCTTCCTGCAGTTTTCAGATGGGTAACTGCATACCATCTCAGCGGCTTGCTAACTTTTTCTTTCCGATCCTTTGCTTCTTCAACAACTCCTGCGTAAACTGATGGAGATCGTTTCTGTGTGCCATATCTGTGAGCGCACAGGCGCCGTGACTAACTTGAATTCAGCTGGTACATCTGCATTTCCCATTCATCCACCTAACTAGAATTCTACTTAAAATAATAATTTCACATTTGTGGGCTTTGGTTTTTTGGTTTTTTCTTTTTTCTTCCTAAGGCTTTGGTTTGTGATTTGACAGCCTTGTAAAATTTTTATTTTGTAAATTAAGCTAAAATCCTAGTAGGCTGGGGATGGGGGAAAAGACAATCGTGGGCTCTTCCGTCTCGTGGCACCTGAACGTACACGGGCCCCTCTGGTCTTCAGCCTCCCAGTGCCTTGCTGGTTCAGCAAGGTACCGTTCGTGCGGCTGGCCCTGCACGGTGCTCCATCTCCGTAGCCAAAGAATGAAGCAAACCTCCGGTGCTGCAAAGGCCCTGTTCGACTCGGTAGGACTACAAGCGAGCGCGAAAGGGATGCTGTGCAAGGGGCAGTTGCAAGCTTGAAGCCGGCGAGAAATTTTAAACTGGGTCCAAGCAAACCTCGGCCCGAGCTGGGCTGCCGGCTTTCGTCACGGCATTTTCACCTTTTGTCCTCTCCCGGTTACCCGCGTCGCCTGCGTGGGGGCACAGGTGGGACGTGTGCCTCCCTCCCCTCGCCCCGGCGGCGGGGCAGCTGGGGCTGCCACCCAGGAGCGCGGGGGCACGCTGCTCCGCCGGGGCCCCTACGAGCTCTCTGCTCCACGCCAAACCTGCCTGCCGAGCTCCAAGCACGCGCGTCGCCTTTCACAACCAGCAGCAGCAGCCACCGCCGCCGCCGCTTCCAGGGATCGTAATGAATTGGCCGCTGTTCTCCAACCCACTTATTTGCCCCCCCCGCCGCCGCCGCCTCCGCCGGTCTCTTCCCCTCCCCTGCTCCCAGGCAGCGGGGAGAGGGAGAGAGGAATTATTTATTGTGTGCCTGTTGAAAATGAAAGGCTTTTACATTTTAATGAGCACTAAATAGGAGTGAGGAAATATTGTTCATTAGCTGTAATCTGTGGAATTGCTTGAGTGAACTTCCTTTGGAGGCCGCTTTAAACGGTTCACTCAAGTAAAGCAGTTTGTATGGTAATTAAGGGAGCATTTTTCTGTCAACATCTGTGCTGCTATTTATAACGCTGAAGGTATCTTATTACTCCACCAGAGAAACATTAAAGAGGGTGGGCAGAGGGGAGGTTGTATTTTATATATATATATGTATATAATTACTGTTTTCTGTCTTCAAAACCTCTCCCTTTCCTGTTTCCTTTTTGCTTTCTTATTCTCCTCTCGCTCTTCCCACCGGCCTCCAATTTGCCAAGGGGAAAAAAAAAAAAACACCCCCGTCCTCTATTTCCTGATAGTAAGGATTATCATTCTGACATCTTTTCATTAATCACACCCTTTGCTCAGCAGCCAGGCAGGGAGACTCAAGCTGCTTGGCAAAAACGAGAGGCCTGTGTCTTTGGAAACCGTTCCTCGTCCCGCTTCTCTCCGTGGTAAAATGGATGGCTTTTGGCTGGGTTGTCGCAGTCTCCCCAGAGGGGTAACACAGCGT
This sequence comes from Sagittarius serpentarius, assembly GCA_034782735.1. NCBI lineage: Eukaryota > Metazoa > Chordata > Aves > Accipitriformes > Sagittariidae > Sagittarius > Sagittarius serpentarius. The sequence continues at coordinate 11,608,629 of JAVKLA010000054.1, read as the reverse complement.
CCCCTCTGTCCTCCGCGCATCCCTCTGGTAGCACTGCTGCCCTCAAAGCAGCCCGGGCTCCGGGTGGTCTGCAGTGAGGAGAGTGAGGGGGCAGGGGCTGATGGGGAGAAATCACCTTCCGCGTGTTCAGTGTCGTCATGTTATTTAACATGTGAAGTTGGTATTTTGACTTTGCTGTCCTGAAGAAAAGAGTTTGGCTGTGATGAATGGACCTGGTTTTTACATACAAAAATAGAAGGGGTTTTATTTGTTTGCTTTCATTGGATAGCGCCCACCAGTTTAACCCCAAGTAGCTACGCTACGCTAAGGCAATGAGGAGCCATCACCAGGTATAGTTTTATCCTTACTTCTTCCCTCTTTGTTTTTTCCTGTACTCATAATGATGAAGTTCGCATCCTGAATGCAGCTCATCACTTAGGGATATGGGAAATTATGATGTCCTTTAAAAGCTGGAATTGCCGAAGCAGAGGCTCACGTTACCCAGTGCCGCTCAGTGCCGCTTCCCAGCCCGCTTGGCTTTGGGTGATTTCCAAAGAGCTGCTAAGCCATCTTCCATCCTGGATGTGTGCAATTCCCTCTTTCCCAAATCTAAATGTCCTCCTCCTTCCCTTTCTCATGTTCTGAATGTTTCATTTATGCTTCCACTGGTTTACTTCTCCCTTTAAACCTCTGACATCATTTTCTCCCTCCCCTAAACTGAATCGAAACCTGGGGTCTTTAGACAAGTTTTTCCTTGGTGTTTTGCATGCATGCTAAGGCGGCTTCAGAGAAGAGAAGGGAATATTCATTTAGTGCTGTGAAGATTTTACCTTTTTTACTAAAAGGAAACTCACAAAGTATGTGGAAAAACGCATGAGGAAAAGCAAGTAGTAGAGTTAAAACTTGGTAGACCGCACCAAATACATTGCTCTACAGAAATTAAATATGCTGTGCCAGAGCCAATAACTTTTATAGATTTTTTTCTCTACCTGTAATGAAGGAAAAACATAAATGACTATCATAAAAAGTAAACATTAGAGAGAGAAAATCCCTTTTACAGCATTCAGTCCATCTTTCTGCCAATAACAACTTGTTCCCTGTGGTATATTTTTCTAGTGATTCCTCCAGTCTAGTGTTAAACATTTCAAGTGATGGGCCTTTCTGTTCCCCGGAGAGATGGGCTGAAAGCTTAGTGCAATTCAATGTCAGGAAGTTTTTCTTGGCAACTTTAATTTTCTGTATCTGTATTTCTTCCTATTGGTCTTGGGATATCCCTATAATTACTTACGTTCCTTAAAATTTTCTTATCGGTGCTGATTTGGAGGTATCAGTATCATGCTTCTGTATCACCATTTTGTAACTCTGCAGCAAAAAATCCAGCTGCACATTTCTTTTTCATTCTTGGCTTACAGTTTAATTTATAGGTAAAGTTTCCGTAATGTTTGCATCCTATTTACAGCGAGAGAGCTTATCCTATCGCCAGACTCAATATCACTGTTGTTTTATTTTAACGGGTAACCAAATCACGAGACCCTGACATCTGCTATTTTTGGTAAGGGGCCAGCACTGGTTTCGGAAACAGGAAAGTGTTTCCAAAGAGAAAAATTACAAGCAGACAGGGAAAAAATAATGGAGAGCAAAACTGTCCAACAAGTAAGAGAGATCTAAAAGCAAAGGGGAGAGGTTTTTCAGAAGAAAGCAGACGCCTGGAGGCCTCTGGTACAGAAATAAGCAATTTACCTAGAGATCGAGAGCATTTTATAGTCAAGGAGAAATGGAAATTTGCCTGAACAGGCGGCACAAATACGCGGACCCGTTCTGAAAGCGGTGTATCACGCCTAGCGTGCGCTCACCCGCAGAGCAGATCAGAGAGGCTACCAGCGCTCCGGCTCTTCAGCTAATGGACGTTCCGGCATACACCTGCTTACAAGCTGGGATCACAACAAAGAGCTGAGGGCCGTTTCATGGGGCTGAGGAACTTGCTCGAGGGCTGGAGCCTTTCCCTGAAACCGCTGGCAGGGGAGGTAGAGGCTTTCTGCCCTGGTCCTTGTGAATATAGACCTGCATCTCCCAGGCATGGCGACAGAGGAAACGCAGTCCAGATTGTGACATACCAGAGTGCTTGAAAAATTAAAACTCTGTCTAGATTTCAGTATGTCTAATTAACTGTGTTATAAATGCCAGAACATGGTTCCTGGAAATTTTGTCTGTCTGGTTTGCGTTAACATTTGGAGTCTAGGTGAAATGCGTATTTTGCAGGCTGCTAATAGAGCTTGCAAAATCATCTCTCCCGGAGCATCCGAAACCCCGACAGACAGAGTGATTTTCCAAGTAGCACTGAAAAAGACATGTTTACTGTATAGGTTTGACACAAAATGTTTCAGGGCCCAGCCTGCAGAGTATCTGACAACAGACCGGGCTCCTCCTCATCTGTTGGGCAATTCAGATACTAGAAGAGGTGGCAGGCAGACATCCATCAAAGAGCGTGAGCATAGTTAGTGGCGAAGCACCACAGCTCGTGCCTTTGCTGAACTGGAAGAAAAAAATATTGCTTACTAATCAGGACGTCAATTCGTTGCCAGGAGGCTGTATTAGACCTGGTGTGTATCACGCAACTCTACATTTCCCCTGCATCTCTTGTGATGAGCTCAGTCTGAGTAAAGCACGACTTTCCAAAGTTACCCAATCTTGATTTGTCTCATTTTCTTTAATATTTAAACCTTTCAGGTACTTTTCAGCCAAACAGACGGGACAGGACACCTCCACAAGAGATGTAAAGACTTCCACTCGGTGACAGTTCACTGTGATGCTGGAATTGTACAATCTGCCAGTAACGGACTAAAAAAGAAGTCTGCCTAGTAAGTAGTTACTTATATCTCTTACAAGGTGTATATTATTTACTTTTTAATAAGCAATTAATTCAGTCCGGTTGTTTAATACATCTTGTTTAAGAGGCCTCTCAGTGAAATAAAATACCATAGCCACAAAAGGCAGGGGAGGAGGAACGTAAATCTCTGCAGTAATTGTTCATTTTCTCCTCAATTATATTTTTAGTTATCAAAACTAAAAGAGATGCCAAATGAAGAAACAACTCCTAAGCATACAAAATATTCCTGTCTTTTGCTCCTGTTAAGGTAAGTAAACTATACTTTAAAAACATCTTCCTTCCTTACTTGTGACCAAATTGTTTTCCCCAGCGCTTCACAGTGTATCAGTATGCGGCGTCATGTAAAAGGCAGCTTTACAGACAGCTCTGGCTCCGCATCATCAGTGCGTCTCCTTCCAGCAAGGAGCCCACATGCCTCCTTATCTTTAGGAATGTGTAACTGCTACTGGAGCTCAATGGAATGTAAGCTCATGGAGAAACTTTAATGCTTTGCGGAGTGGGAGTACAGTTTGGTATATGCTCAAGTATTTTTCTCAAGAGGCTTATCCATACATAAGACTTCTTGAAAGGCCCTTCTGAGTTAAAAATACCTGAAGTTCTTTCCTTCTGCTCAAGGTAATCAAGGCTCACGACATCTTATATTTCAAAATTCTTATTACGAAAGAATAAAAAAGGTAAGATTACATTAGATAAAATAAGCACAAGTTAGAGTGAAAGATAAAAGTGGAGAAGGAAAACAGTAGAGCAGAAATACGTAGGCATCTCGTAATGAACTTCTTAATTTATAGCCTTTCTTAAGCTATACCATATTTACCTATAAGCTCTTTAAGGCAAGGATTCATCTTTCTGCATGTAGACGAGAGGCCTACGGTGGTACATGTTAATATTTAAAACCAGATCATTTTCTGTGGGTGTCACAGAGTTTATTTGCTTTAATACCACTTTGGTATTTATTGAATATCTGAACAATACAATAGACAGAGAGAGACAGGCAATTAATCATAATATTTTCCGAAGATCACAAACGTTCTTCTGGTTTTTTTGGAAGTTACTTCTCAGGCTTCCCAGGTAGTGTACCATTGTAATATAATATTAACACATGACAGGGCATGTTTCAGAGGTCCATTAATACATGATGTAGATGTGCAGCCTCATGCATTCAGCCACTGGAGGCGTGTATTAATGGACCATTAAAACATGCCCAGGAGTGTCTTAATGCTATTACAGTACGGCTCTGCAAATTTTAATTCAAGTTTTCTGTAAAACAATTCTTTCAAAAAAATGCATTTTTTACTATCGTGTGAAATCTCTCCTATTCAGGAAAGAAAGGGCTTTTGTGACATAAGAATAAGAAGACAGCAGGACATGGATATAAATACCATTTTTTCTACCATTTTAATAAATTCTTTTTTGATTTTACGTTGTTTTATAAATAGCATAGTCCTAAGGCCTGATTCTCATTTTTGCTGACCTACCTTTCCACTGCTCAGGAAGGGTAAAGGAGCCTTAAAGTGCCATAAATGTAAATCACCTCCCAAGACTACTTAGCTCGGTTGCTAATTTCAGTAGACATTTCTAGGTTTCTAGGTGAGTAAGACTTTTAAGCAGCTTTGGACTTTTGTTGAAGAAGCAAAACTAGAAATCCAAGCCGTTTGCCAAATAAGTTTTGCGGTAGAAAGCTAAAACTAGGGAAGGAAAAACTGGGTCTGTCACAGGTGATCAGACCGTTCGTACCCTCAGTAAAATGTTGTCACTGACCACATCAGTTTCACAGCTAAATCTCGATTTAATTAACTCTGTAAAATAATGTTATCATTCGGTACTGTTATTTTATTACTGTTGTATACCAGTATTGTTATTGTTATTATACAGAAATTGTTATTTCTATTATGCTAGTACAGCAAACAATCATCCATGATTTGATACTAAATCCTGTGTGAGCACGTCCTGCAAGCTGTGGAACAAACCTTATCCTCCCATGTCACCCTCTGGTTTGAAAGTCAGGAGCAGCATAAAGAGCTTGGAAGTACTTGAGCCTGGCTAGAGAAGATTTCTTTAATGATAGTGCTTTGAAAGAAGGCCATAGGCCACCCGTCAAAAAATTTACCATCTGCCCCAAAATGAAATACTGTCTCGGGTCAATTTAAAAATTGCATTTGGATTTTGCCTTTATTTATTTATCTATTTATTACAGCCCTGCAGAGAAGGACTTGGGGGTATTAGTGGATGAAAAACAGAGTATGAGCCAGCAATGTGCGCTTGCAGCCCAGAAAGCCCATCGCATCCTGGGCTACATGAAAAGCAGTGGGGCTAGCAGGTCAGGGGAGGCGATTCTGCCCCTCTACTCCGCTCTCGTGAGACCCCACCTGAAGTACTGCACCCAGCGCTGGGGCCCCCAACATAAGAAGGACATGGACCTGTTGGAGCGAGTCCAGAGGAGGGCCACGAAGGCCATCAGAGGGCTGGAGCACCTCCCCTGTGAGGACAGGCTGGGAGAGTTGAGGTTCTTCAGCCTGGAGAAGAGAAGGCTCTGGGGAGACCTTATAGCAGCTTTCCAGTACTTACAGGGGGGCTAGGGGAAAGCTGGGGAGGGACCCTTTATCAGGGAGTGTATTGATAGGATGAGGGGTAACGGTTTTAAACTGAGAGAGGGTGGATTTAAATTGGATGTAAGGAAGAAATTATTTACTGTGAGGGCAGCGAGGCGCCGGCACAGGCTGCCCGGAGCGGCTGTGGATGCCCCCTCCCTGGCCGTGTCCAAGGCCAGGCTGGACGGGGCTTTGAGCAATCCAGACTAGCGGAAGGTGTCCCTGCCCACGGCAGGGAGGGCTGGAACTAGATGATCTTTAAGGTCCCTTCCAAGCCAAACCATCCTATGATTCTATGATTCTATACTGCGTGCCATTACACGTAGCTGAAGTCAGCAGTCATTTTGAAATGGAGCATTGCAACACATTGTTCAAAAAAGATTGTAATTAGGTGTCAAAGCATAGTTTTTCCATGTTTCTGTCTAAAAAACTATTTAAGGAAATTCTTCGCCTCTTTCTGAATTAGTTTTCTGACAGAAAAAGTTGCAGTGGAGCTCAACGTTAGACTAGCATCGCTTTGGGCTGTGTATTAATCATCATTATCATAATAATAGCATTACAGTGTTATTACATATTACTCCTCCTCTGAAGTGTATAAGTACAGCGAGCTGTAATTTGTAAATACCAGTGCTGCTTCTGCTGCACTTTTCATTTGCAGCGCTGCAAGCGGAGCATCAGAACCATGCCAGGTTTAGCTGCAGCGTCACCACCTCGGAGCATCAGCTCCTCAGCCATAAATCCTTGCTGCTGATCAGTGCACGGGCAGAAGGTCTGGAAGGATACGTGGCTGAATCGCTGGTGGGACATGGTGTGGACCTGGGACGCTTCTTTTCCTGTTGTGTTCATACAAGAGCTATGGTGCTTGCCAGCCGCGGAGCGGGAAGATCTGACTGATGGGAATAGTATGATAATCTAGAGCATTGTAACAACTGGTTGGATTTGAGAGCTTTTTTCCTCTTCTTCCTTCCCCATGCTGATTTCAACTGTGGGGAGTTTTTTAAGAAGGTTTTTTGAAAGGAGGAAGAAGGGATGAGGGAGCACTTGGTTTGGGGTTTTGGGGGGGGTAGAGGGATTTGACTGGATGCAGTGCTAAGTTCCTATGTCTGCCAACACAGAGAAAGGAAGCTATTTTATAACATCCCTACTCGTGGACGTAGCCTGTAAATTCAAAACCCAGTGATGACGATTTAGGTCTTATCAAGGTTGACAGTGTCAGTGACGTCTTGTAGTGTTGTTGGGTAGACATGGCAGTGTTGTTGACTGTTGCCTTCCAGGATGAGCTTGTAGCCTTCCTTATAAGTAGATTTTCCAGTTGTAAAGAAATCCCTCAAAATTACACGTGTACTGAAATGAACCATGTCACACATTTTCTCTGAGGCTGAAATTATATATACATATAATCTCCAAATGACTTAAAATAATTTAATCCAGTTAGAGGAAAATATATGGTTTGGACCAGGAACTAGAGACAGTACTACTTAGGCACTTCAATGTTTAACTTTTAAGCCTGTGGCTGCCAGAATTTAATCTAATTCAGCATTAAACACCTCATCTTCTTCTACAGTTTAGGTAAAGGCTCATACGCTCCGAAACTGTTATCCAAAAAGTGAGAGCATAGAGGGGGAAATCCAGTAGATCTAATCAGTAAGCAAAGAGCTGTGTCTGAATTTATGACACATTTGCTTCAGGGCTCTTTGGGGGTGTGCAGGAAGGACTAGGATGTAATGCTGGACCTGATTATGTGAGGAGAATGGAACTGAGAGAAGGAATCAAAAGCAGAGAAGAGCAGGATAGGGAAAAACACAGTCTGTAAGGGAAGAGGCTGAGACAGTCAAGCTTGGGGCAAACATACGGGAGCACGGCTCCGTCGCTGCATGATTTCCTCCTCTGCCCACAACGGCCTGGACTTTTACCTTGTATTTTATATTTTTATATTTTATTATAGATCTTATGTTTATTATATATTGGATTGCATATTTATTGTATCATTTTATATTACTCCAAGATCCATCTGTGATTTATAGCTTATACAACCTTAATTTCATCCTTACAGCCTGAGAAGTAGATACAACGTGGTTTTACCATAACTAGCACTGTTATGCTGTTTCCGATATATAAGCTAGTTAGATTTAGCTTGGGCACTATGCGGTCTAGACAACCATAATGAAGAGCTGGGGAGCTGTCTGTCCCCCACTCAGGCCGTGCTGTGATGGAGCAATGCAACAAGTGAGATGACAGGTCTGAAGCGGTCGGTCTGGTGGGGAAGGTGGCCAAAGGTGGAGTGACTTTTAGGACCTAAGGAGACTGCTGTTCCCTTTCTGAAAGGCAGCTCACTGGAGTGTTGGCTCCTAAGATATTCAGAGTTATATATAAAAATAAATGAGAAGAATATTGTGCATGTATTAATCATTAAAGTCAGGTCATAACTATTATAATCAGTAAGTAATGGAATTAACAAATATTTGTACAGCGCTTCGAAAAAAAGCAAGAATCATGGAAGTGCTCTGTACAACCAAGTACCGGTTTTAGTATTATGATAAATGATGCAGGTATGACATCCCTCAGCAAGTGCCAATTATCCCTAGAGCTGTTTCAAAATTACTTTTGTAGGGTTTTTTAAGCACATCAGGGAAGAGAGACCTATTATGTAGTACAATACAGAAGATATCACCACCCTTTTATTGATAAGTTGCAACCAATTCAGTTGGTATTTGACCTACAAGCCATATGGCTTCCTCTAAAAAGGTCCCAGACTAGTTGCGCCTCAGTTTTGAGACTGAGGCAAGTACTCCAACAATGTATTTTTGACAAAAATAGGAACATTTAAAATATGATGTTGTTCAAAACCATGCTTTGCTATGTGAGTGCAATTCAGAAATAGCAGAATTCAGATTCCTACCCAGAGCTGGCATTGACCAAACACAAATAATTGTCATCTGAATTGTAGTTTTCCAAAAGCAACTTTCCAGCCAAGATGGCTTGGTCCCAGGTTCTGTTTTAATTAAAACAAGAATGTTAGAAGTTAATTAGCCAGCACTGGTCCTTTTCAAAAATTCTGCGGCTTTTACAGATTTCCAGATGAGGGAGGTGGAAATTTCCAAATGATTGGATTGAAACGGCTTTTTCTACCTAGTTTTGTGTCAGCTTCTGTAATAATAGGGGAAGACAGGGGAAAAAATTGTATTCAAATTCTGATTCCAAAAAGCCACATTAAAAAGTTTCTAAAATACTGCCCCAAGATGTGCTCAGAGATTGATGTGTAATGATAACGATGTATAAAACAGCTCCTAAGAAAATCAAAGGCTCTGCAGTTCCCTCTTACTGGGAAAACTATGTCATTGATATAATGTGGAGTCTCTCCTGGCAAGAAGTAGTAGCAGCTACTTCAGACATGGGCATGGCAGATGGAAAAGAAGGGTTCCACACCTCAAACAGGATTGCCCTGGACATCACTTTGATGCAAAGTTTCAAAAGAAATTATTTCACGTTGCTTCAAATAGCATCATACTGCAATATACTTGCTTTAATAGTCGTGAAGGAATCATTAGTTTACTCATTTGCTGAAAAGACATGCTATCACATTTTAAACAGGAAGGCAATAACAAAAATGATCTCTCTTAAAAAATGTGTCTCTAGAAGAGATGTGTGGGAGGAAGCATAAAACCAGACTGGAGAATACTTAATAAGTTTTCTTGAATATAGCACTGTTGTTACTGGAATAGCATTAAAAACCTGCAAGGTGTTCCTGGGAAATTCCTTCACTGGCATGGCTTTGACCTATATTAAATGATATCATGATGGACACCGCCACTTAAGCAGCAAATACTAACGGAGACTAGATGGGACATGAGAAGAGAAAATCAGAGTATCGATGCACAAATGCTGACTACCATCTGGCACAGATGTCATTTACTGCTGTTCATGAATCAGGAACCAGATAAATTTAACAGGTTTAGCGGTCTATCTATCCTTGTGCAATGCTAAGTAATGCAATAATTATTCTTCAGAGTTGCAAACTATATGGTTCATTATTTTGTGAACAGAAATTCTTGGTAATTTTTTTTAATTAGCATAGGTTTTAGGTTTAGGGTAATATTCTAAACACACAACTTACAGGATCTAATAACGACATAAACATTTAACAATAGTAATCTTTCAGCTCTAGAATGTGTGTGTTTCGAGGCTGCTTTTTGAAAGAGAGCTATCAGGACTGCTAGTTGAAGGGGTAACTGCTGAACGGTGGGGATTTTTTCATTCACTGGAATAAAAGTGGGAGTTTTCAGCTTAATTTTTTCAAAAAATACATGTAAATTGTGTTTTTCTAAGAAATGTGATAATTTTGCCGAGTATCTGTGAATAAAGCTTTATATATGGCATTATGTAGCCATACATATGTATTTTAAAATATATTACATTATGTAGCAATAAAAAAAAAAATCCATAGCACAATAGCAGATACTCTACTGTGTTTGCATTTTAATTTTTGGAATAATATTTACATGTTTGCAACATTTAGTAATTAAGTTAAATGCCCTCTCTCCAATATTTCCTTATAAAAATAAAAGCTCTGAACTCATGAGCTGTTTATGAGCTGCAGGTGAATATATTGAGGTATCGTCATTAATAATGGCAACCAGTTTATTTTGCTTATACGTTAGGTCATGAAAAACATCATATATACCTGATAGAAGATATTAATTTTATTAAAGCTTTACCAATTTCCAAATTCAACCCCTTGGACTTTTAAAATTTGACGTTGTAACTAGGACAAAAAAAAGTGTTTTCAGAAGTTTGTTTTGGCAGCCTAGGCCAAGAAACAAAATTACAACGTTTTATTCAAAACAGAAGATGAAATGCTGTTTAAACATGAATGCTGGGCTGCCGGTGAGATAACGACAAAAAAGCAGAGAAGTGGGGACGGGGTGAAAGCAAAGGGAAGCACCGCCGCCGCGCCAGTTATAAAGCCTTTTTAAAACATGGTTGCTTCTAGAATTATACTGTTAGCATTAACTACTCTGCTAAATGTAATTTCAGAGCAGCTTGGCTATGTTGGGACCAATAATGTTTCAGCAGATGTTAACAGTGAGGGAATTTAAAGATTACAGAGTTTCATGGGTGTAGTAAAGCTGCAGTGGGAACAGAAATATTACCGTAGCTGTTATGTTCTGAGTGCACCACATTTACTGACAAGTAATACATGAGTGATAGTGAGGACCAGGGGAACAGAACTTTATACTTACTGGTCAGCAGCCTATAAATTCCATAAATTAAACAAAGTTTTATGTATTTTTCATTTCTTTTCGGAATGATCCTCTCCAAGGGCCCCTGCTTCATGTTAATTCCATCGACAAAGCATAGCTCTGTCTTTCAGCATTTTTTCATAAGGGTACTTCCCCACATATACGGTCGCTTTTCCTCCTCCCGCTGCCCTCCACTCGGAAGGTTTTCACGAGCAGTGCTTTCTCCCCAGTGATCCTCCATGGGTCAAGCCTTGACGATCAACCGAAGAGCCGTAGACAGCGGCTTCTGTAGCAGGAAGGCCCTTCACAGAAAGACCTTTTTTCCAAAATGGGACTAGCCATTTTGTGCACGACCTCTGCCCACAGTCTCCAGGCAAGGCAATCGTCATCATGAGTTACTGAGACCGCTAGAGATTTACAAATTCTTAGCAAAGCTGGTATCTTTTAATTGGCCTTCCTAAAATATTAAAGCTGCAAGCCTAAGATGAACAAGGCAAACTAGAAAGATACGGCACCAGGTAACAACATCCAATGCAGTTCTAGCAGTAAATGGAGTGTGGGGGTAAATAAATTGGCCAGACATTATATACGGCTGGCAGATAGGAGGTGCGTGTTTGGTCATGGATCTAGCTACAGAGACAGAGCATGAGCCAAGTATGTATTGCAGAGACCAAGGCTAAACTTGTGGAAAGCATGAACTGCTGTATCCAGGCTCAATTACTTAAGTATGGATAAAGTGTTAAATTGCATTAATTTTAGAATTTTGTGTTTAGTTGATATTTAGCTGGTATTCAGCTTTTCGTGATCATGCCACTGAGCAACAGCATCGCTTACCAGTCAAAGAAAAAGAAACTAGGCTTTTCAGAGAAATGAAGAAAAGAACCAAAATTTATGCTATTTTCTGTCAAAGAATGAAACAGATTATAGTTTAGAGTGAATGTATCCTGCACTGTTACAGAAAGGAGACCGGGAAAAGGTAATTAATGTAGTTACATTTTAAAAGTGCGGTCTCATAGACTATACAGGGCCTACAGATTTCTACTTTCAGGCTGGACACTAGGAGGGAAAGGGATGACCTTTTGTCAGCTTTTTCCATCACAGAGCTCACTACAAGGTGCCACCAATGTAAAAGTTCCCTTGCCATGACGGTGACTGTGCAGAGCCCGCTGCCAGTGTTGGTCCTGCCTCCGCCCTTTCCCGTAGTGAGTCAAATGTGCTTATGAAAGAAGACAATACAGTACCAGTATGATGCTCGTTAGGACAGAAGATCACAATACAACAGACTACACAGTGAAAGCCTTTTTATTTTGATGGCAGTCTTTCACTGTCTATCATAAACTTAGTGAAGCAGGCTTTCTCCATCCAACTCTCCTTTTATTGGGCACAAATCACTGCTGACAGGAAGTTTTATGCCTAAATCCGTTTACTGTCCTTGTTGGTAGTCCTTAAATTAATATTTATAAGCTGAGAGAAGCCTAAAAGCATGCAGCAGTAAAATACCTAAATGCTTCAGTTTGGGTTGAGCTGAATTTTCTCCTTCTCGACCACTGACATTCCTTAATTACTAGTGACCCAGGCGTGTATTGTCTCTGCTGCTCCAAGCCTACAAATCACTGCCTTCCACAGTATTGTGGCTGACGAAAGGGGAGGTTCAAAGCAGACCAGTTTGTATGATATACATTGGATGAACAGGTGTGGGTACCTGAAAGAGAGAGAAAAAGAAATACCTTCAGAGAAATGCCTTAAGAGAAGCAGCTTAAAGCTGAAACTGATTACTTGGCTATGAGAAAAAATGAATAATGTTTGAGCTGGCAAAAGTAACAGATTTAGTTGCTACAATTTTAAAAACATTGGGAAACAAACCAGAGGGCATACTGAGCTCAAAAAAACTCAGTTGGGCATATTCAAATCTTGACTGGATGATACATATGCACACCCTCAGCAAAATGACCATTTTCATTAAATCAATATGAAGGACACTTAGTCTGCATATCAGAAATCATTGGGCAAGCTGAAATTAGAACAAAGCTGATTAAAAGTAAAATTCTGTTGCATTCAGTCTTTTCCTCCTTTTGTTACTATTTTCATATTTTTTCCTTGACATCTTACTTCTGTCAAAGTAGGCAAAGAGTGTGCAACAGAAGAAAAGCAAATATAATAAAAATCAGATCAGCTGTCACTACCTTAGCACATAAGCACATAAAAATAATGAGGCTGGCTGGACTGGAAAAAAAAAGTAGAGGTAACAAATGGTAGGGTCCTCTTAAAATGCCATTCTAGGAATAAAAAAGTCATGAAAGAGAAGAGGGACAGAGAATTCCAACCTGCAGCTGGTGAATCTGCACCCTGGTCCTGATGCAGACTGAGTTTTGGCACATGAATCATTTTGTGATTACATGAGAGGATTCCCTCAACAAAACAGAGCAGATAGCCATCCATGCAAGATGCAACAGACCCAAACCACCATTGTCTGTAGACTGTGGGAAATCTTTTTCATAAGGAATGAATGAGACTTTTATGTCCTCCAGGTAACAGAGAAACAACTGAATAGTTTGTAATAGAACCACTGAAAGATGCAAATAAAGATCTTTCTAATCTACTACTCATGTCTTTGTACCCACTAGATCTCTACTTACAAGGAATGTCTAAACGGTGGGTTAATGCATATCTGTTTCATTTTGGGAATGAAGCCATTCATCAACCTGTTTTATTTACTCTGCCAGGACTAATTTGGGAACATAAAAGATATTTTTTTGCTTAAAACCTCTGTTGACTATTTCATATATTTGCAGATTTGATTTATTACACCTGACCAAACTTTCCTCTACATCCCTGGCTGCTGTACGTCTGAACCAGTGTGCCGGTAAGTGTTGGTTGCCTCTCTTCCCAGGAGTGCTGTACTGCATACATGCTACATTCACACACTACAATAGGATACGTTTGATATGTGGGAAGAAGACTGGGAAATAAACCATTAATTCTTTAGTACCTCAAAACTGCTGTTCTTTTGTGTTCAAAAGCCTAAGCTGCCTCAGGTAGTCTTCAAACTTCTTTATAAAGAGTGCTCCTGCCAACTGAGATAGCTAATGAATGTAACAAGCCTACTCTCACAATTATAAAAGAGGCATGATTATCTGTTCTATTAGAATGACTCAGACTTCCCCTAAATCCTATTCTTCCCAAGCAAGATAAAATTATAAGACTTGTAGAATAAGCCGATCATCTGCTGACGGCAACTAATTCCCATATAAGTCTCTCTGCTCTTGGGTAATCAAGCATCCAAAGTGATTCATTCTAGAGCTTAAAAGGAGATGGCATTTTGACACCTGGGCCACTGCTCTGAATCTCCAGACACAAAGACACATGTGTGAAACTTGAGGCAGGACATACATGATGAGATGTGTGTGATATCAGGAAGCAAGACGTAGAATGCAGGATGATGCAGGAAAACAAATGTAAACTGAACAAGTGCTAAATCTGCCAATTAACTGTTACCTCACTATTTTTCGATGTCACTCCTGCTCCTCTTTGTAAGAGCACAAATAAGCAGTGGTAGATAAGGTTGAAAAAGCAAAATGTAACGTTTCCCTTTGCCTCTTTTTCTTGAGTTTTACTTTGGACCCTTTCAAATACGTTAAGTATGTCACAGGTACAGGGGTACCCTTTCTCTGTGCCGATGGTTCTCTGTACCTGCCATGAGCTATTCAGCCTTCCTTGAAATGATGCCTCCATTCAAGTGAACCATAGTGAACAGTAATCAGGGCTGCATTTTTTCTTAGGCCTTACAAAAATTGTGGCTTTTTCTTCCTTTTGTTTAGATGTTAATTCCTAAGGCAGACCATGGGACTGTCCAAAATCAAACAACACATTGACATATTCTCTGCTCTTTCAAATTCTTCAGGGTTACTTGGGTGGCTGGTTTTTTTCATGCTTTTTCTTAAAGAGAAAAGCATAACTGGAGTACTGAAGCAGTTTATAAATGTTGGGAGAAAAAAAGGTCTGAATGCCTTCATTTTATTCTAGCTGTTCAGCAGTTAAGATAATACTGTTAATGTACCATGTTTCATTTTTTCCGTCATCAGGACTGAAGGCACTGTAGTTCTGAATAGTGTGTCAGAAAGGCTAGCCTACCAGCCATAAAATAGCACAGCAGTTACTAATAGCTCCTCCTTATTCTGAACTTTTTTTCCTACGAGAAGATGCCGGTGTAGACCTTTTCCATTCAAACATCACTAAAAAGTCCTCACCTTTTAGTAGTGTTTTTCCTACAACTTGGACGCAGATTACACGCGCTCGCAACCGAGCATTTGTTGAAGGAATCTGTGCCTAAGGCTCAGGGATGCTTGCTAAATGGACTGTCATGCTTTCTAAATGCACTTTCCCTAGTGCCCTGACCTGAAACAAAGCCCCATGGCAATGATTTTCCATAGCTGAGAGACCTTTAAATTGAAATGTTTGGAAGTTGCCTTTCCATTGGCTCCAACCCGTTGTTCTCAATAGCCCATTTACTGTAACTTCCAGCTAGCCTAATAGGGACAGAATAGTCAGTTCCCTCTTCCGTGCTGGGCTAGCAAATGCCTCCCTGTGTCCTGGTGGGCAAGCTTTGCTCCTCTGGGGGAAAATCCTTTAGGAATCAGGTATTTCTGATCTGCCCACCAGCACGCTGAATGTCTAGTCCAGGATGTAAATTTTCTCTTCAGTTATTTAGGCTAGGAAGGTAACAGCTGTGTCTGGGGCTTGCACTGGGATTCCTGGATGTTGACCCTGATGTTGTGGGAAGTTCATGAAAGGCTTCTTTCTTTTCGTTTCCTGTTCTTCTCTGCCTCTGCAGGCGGCTTGTTGTCATCTTGCCTTGGTTCTGTCCATTTCCTATTGCTCTTCCTCTGCTTTTCCACTTACTGTCCGGAACTGAATAGAAACGTCTTTTTGGACTGAAGAAAGCCCATTTCTCTCTCTTCTCCACACATATCTTTCCTCATTCTTTTACCTCAGAGCCTTAATGTCTCCTCCTCACCACCTACCCCCATCTCCCTAGTGAATTTTCTGGCAGGGGAAGAAGGACGGGGGAACAGGACTTATTCTTATGACCTGAGCTAAGACGAGACGATATTTATTACCAGTTTCGTGTGTCCTGCCTGAAGCAGACAGAATTTCCTTCAGGTCACAGGGATCTTTAGAGAGGGGATGGGATTTAGGTACTTAGGTGCCTTGAAGTCTGATCCTCCATCCCTTGTTCCCCTGGGCTGAAAAGACGAAATCTCCGGCACTTCACATCGCAAGGTCTCGGTACCAAGACTGGTGCTGTCTTCAGGGTCTGAGGGAATTACAACCATCTGTGTTTGGCCAGAGTTATGAAGGGCTGGATAGTAAAGAAGTCAGAAATAGAAGGAAAAGGAAGGATTCCTCAGGCTGCAAGAAGGCTTTGGATGTCCACATCCAATCCTTTCTCTAACCAAACTCCTCTGAGGGCTAAAACCATAAATAAGGAGCCCTGAGCTGCAGCGCGAGACTTCAGCACAGCCACATCAACAGCTGTAAATCTGCTTTTGAGCTCTTCCTGCTTACCCTGTAGGGGAAGCACAATTCTGCCTGGACGAGGCAGTAGCATTTGGCGGCAGCACTCTGGCAAACAGACTTCCAGATGTTTGATGAGAATGACAGCCTCAGAGTGGGAGTGCTTGAGTGTGTACATGCATGCCACTCTTTAAAATTCAAGGCTAGCTTGCAGCATTATCAGGGAGCGAAAATGTCAAAAGAAGACAGTGTTCATAGCAGGCGTCGCATTTCAGGCCTTCGGAGGAAAAAAACGAGGGAAGACAGCCCTGAAGCAATTTAAAAAATTGGTAGGGGGGCAGTAGTTAGAACAAGTCTGGGAAATGTGGAACAGACTGTTATCCCCAGCCCAAACCCATGTGCCAGTGCTCGTCTGGCCTCACTGAGGGGTATTTCAGATCTCTGTGCCCCATCGCATCTATTCTGTACCCCTACACCCTTGCCAGGCCCTGTTTCCAGCTACCCTGCATTCAGAAATACAGGCTCTACGTTTTTCCCTATGATGTCTGGCTTTTGCCTCTGACCTTCTCCTGACTTCTCCCACAGATGTCCTTCACTGCCATGCCACTCCTGCAGTCCCCCCCTCATGCTTCTGCAGTTTTTGCTTTCCACATATTCCAGTTTTCTTCTGTCCCTGAGGTTGCATGTCTTCCTTCTGTCCATCACCTCCAAAGTCAATGCCATTTGCCTGCCATTGCACAGCACATAGCTCACGCCATATCCTTTTCTCTCATCCTTTGTCGATTTGGCCTGCATAGGTTGCATGTATAACAACAATGTTAACCTGATCTTCTTTTTTTTTCTTTTTCCCATTATCTGGAATGTTATATTAGATTTTCCTAATATATTGCATATCCGAGTGGGAAAATATATAGATAAGTGAATCTACTAAGTAGCATTATCATTTCCCAAATGCTTCTTTTTTTTTCAAGTTTGAGAGTTAATCATGTTCTTAAGCATCTCAGCTGTTGTCATTTCCAGAGTGGTTTATTTCCTTCTGATGAGAGCTTTTTATGAAAATCATGTACGGAGGGCATGAGTGTTTACCGGGAAAAATGTAAAAATATTTCTGCATTCCCATTCGGACATGCTCCCTTCCATGTGGAATTCGTCTTTCCAAAATATCTCCTGCATGTTTCTCATTGCACTGGTGATCTCTGCAAGTGTCTCTATTTTAAATAGAAGCTTTGCTATCCCTGCAGAAAGGCAAACCTTTTGCTTCACATATAAATATATTACAATCTTTTTTCTTCCACTTGAATGTAAATCTCCTGTAATATGACCCAGATATCCCTTTGCAAAGAGAAGAATCTTGGTTTGGTTTTGTTTGGAAAGAGATTTCAGGTGGATCTGGCAGTGTTGGGCAAGGCATCTAAGGGTCGCGGCGGCTGAGTGCGCTAATTGCACCTTCCTGCCTCTGTGAGCCATGCTGAAGCACAGGTTTTGACAAAGTACTTGCACATTATTCTGATAACCACTGCCCTTCGTGGGAAGTATCCACACCGCTCTGCTGAGGGTAGGAAGGCTCGTGGCTCAGCGCACTGCTTTTATTGCAAAGCCTCCGTCGTCTTCCCTGAATAAACACCAGGGACCGATGCTTTCCCTGGTGTAACATCGCTGACCTCTCTGAAATTACACCGGGGATGAATTTGATCAGATTTGTCATCAAATCCATTTGGTACCAGCAGGAGCGCAGACAAACGAGGCAAGCCATCCCGCAAGTCCCATCCAGGGCTTTTCAGTTGCCCCCGCTGTTACCCCAGGCTCCTTCCTCACCTTAGGCTGAAGGGAATGATAAGGTCCGACTTGTCAGGACTTATTACTTATTCACGAAACTATCACACCTTTGACACATCTGTCAGTTTTTATACAAGAACCGAATGAGCAAGGATGCTGAAGTTTCCTTTCAGCACACTGGAGGGCAGTCCTTTTTACCACACCCTTAAGGCTTTCATGTCAGGGCTTAGTTGCAATGACAGAGCAGTGTGAGAGAGCTATCATTTTGTCTGGCCATACTATGCTTTCCTCTGGACAGATTATACTTGCCCCCTGGTATTTAAGAGAATTAAGCTTTCATCCTTTACATAAAATACAAATAAATAAATAACTGTGGAATGTAATTGTTATATATCATCAAACATCCAATTTATGTTAGAGTTATGGATTAGATGAAGATATTTCCTTTTTTTCCAACACTTCCTAAAATAAATTTGGCACTTTGCCACATCATAGAGATCAATCTTTTGCAAGAGCAAACAGAATTTTTTTTTGTAAAAATATGAAATCAAGAAAGGCAGAGCACAGAACAGACCAGTACATTTTCTAATGAGTTTGTGGTCAGATCTGTAATTTAAACTTGACAGTAGAATCACAGAATTCAGATTAATACTGAAGCCACCAGGGACCTTAGGAAACATTATGTTCAAGAGAGTGTATGGCTAATGGTTACAAAATACAAAGGATACGGATAAGCATGGCTGATTTATGAAAATTCTGTCTGTATACCAAATGTATTTATTCCAGCATTTGGGCTTTGGTTGCATTTAAAATGAAAGGAAAGGCTGCTTATTAATTTTGCATGAGCTTTTTTGGCTCTCTTATTCGGGGCCAAGTTCCAAGCAATTTGCTGTATCCTTCTCTGCACACAGTCATTGCGTAGCCTTAACTTCAAAACTGGTTCTAAGTTTCCAATGGTTCATTAATCCTGTTTTCACAGTCCTCTTTTTCTAAAAATGACCATAACTAGGAACAATGCCTTATAATTCTTTCAATCATTAATATCCCTGCAGAAGAGAAAGAAAAGGATGCATGTGTGACAAAGTCCTTCAGTGCCAGCATGTACACCATTGTGGTCTGAGATTTCTTCAGAAATCATAATGCATTCAAAACCTGCACTTCATAGACTAAACTTCCATGACGTGTTCCCACACTGGCAGTGAGCATGTCAGCCCTCTGTAAGCGTACTTGGCTTATTCTGTCGCAGTTCTCAAGAGTTCTGGTGACTTCTTTTTTAGTCAGTAGATGCCTAAAAAGGGCAAGGTATGAGATGATAGTATTTTCCCATTGCTTTTAAATGTTATGAAAAGAAATGCCTGCTGGTATTGTATACACTTTGGAGCCACCTTTCGTAAAGATGTAAGGCTTATTCAATCACACAGTTTGCATGTTTGTGTATATGCATGTGTGTATTTTAGCCTAACCAGCTTTTAATCTTTTCGATCTTTTCAGACAAATTTGACAGAACAGAAATCTTTAAGATTACAAAAAAAAAAAAAAATCCTCTGCTTTTTGTGGAAGGATGGATAGAGGAGGATGGTGAAGAAGAGACACCCGATAAGGACCCTGCCTAATGGCAAGACTGCAGAGTGAGTTCATGCATTATTAACCATAAAGGATCCACACAGTATATATATCTATATATTTCTCAGAGAGTGTGAGAGACGGACCATATGTGCCCCACCCATGGGAAAAGCTTCAACCGTAGTTCACAATTAATTATGAGACACAAAGCAGTAGGAAACAGAGCTTCATTAGTTCTGTTCTTGCAAAACTACTTATTTATGTTTTCATTTTCCTTCCACAGCACTTCCAAACATAGATAATATGACACTTGAATGTACCTCAGGACTTCTTTATAGAGTTATTTTGCTACTGCTTTTCAATCCATAGTAAAAAAAAGAATGAGCACATATGTTAAATAACATAAATTGAGTAGAGTTATTCTTCCTTGCGCACCTATTACTCTCTTAGTCCATATCATCTCTGGAGGAGAAGGAGGAGGAGGAGGAGGAGGAGGAGTAATTTAAAAACCCATAGACTTTCCTCTATGATGTAAGAGGAAGTCAAGTTGTTCCAAATATTAAAGCTAGCAAAAGCTGATTCGGGAAAGATAAAGTGGACTGACGCCCCAGACAGCATTTCCCCACGTGTATCTGTGTATTACTGCTTAAACAAGATTCTCATCCTCATCCTTAACATCAATGAAATTGAACTGCCTTTGTGACTCTCACTGGTGGGTGGGTGTGGGTACGGAGAGGGGAAAGGGTGGCAATTGCAATAGGAACATCTTCAAATGAACCAGAAAAGCCATGTCAAACAACCCCTTTTCCCTGCTTTGTATTCTGCCTTCATTTCCAACTTATTGGAGAGACGAATGAAGGCAGTACACAGACAGAATAACAAAACGACCATAAAACAATTACATCATCGAAAGTAACGTCATATTCTATGTCCTAATTGCTTAAAATGTATTGGTCCAGAAATGATGCTTTAGTTCCTTCCTCAAAGTATCCTGACTGCAGCTAAAGTCGGATCAACTTTGAAACAGCTAAAGCCTTGTTACTGTGCTTCTGTTGCAGAAAAAACCTCCCCACTGCACTGGCTCTCCCGTTCTTACACAACTCGATTCATGTATTACTGCAACAGATTCAGAGCGTGGTGCCGACCGAGAGCCTGACCTGGCTCCCACTGAAGGCAGGGGCAGGACTCCCCTTGACTTCGCCCGCAGGTGGATCTGAAGTGGAACATGGGTGAGCAGACACATCCTGGATGTTTAAGAAATGTATTGACTCTCAGGCATTGGTTTTGCCCAAAGCAGAATGAAGTTAAATCAATGGTGGAGTAACGATCTTTGTTTTGAAAAGAAGACAGTGATGGGGGAGGCAAAAGAGGAGCACTCCTCCTAATTATATTACAGACACGAGGATGCAGAAGTGTGTGATGAGGCCCCGCTACAGCAAGCAGCTAAGCACAGGCTTAAAATTAAGCACTTATTTAAGGGTTTTGCTGAATAAGGATGAGATCATTCACATACTTAAAGTTAAATGCATGCTTAAGTGCTTTGCTGAATCTGGGCCCAGATACATAAACCATTAAACAGTCACTTTAAGAAAACGGTGGAAAGCTGTTATACAGTTTCTAGACCTTTTAAGTCATATCTCCTACATTTCCCACTATCTCTTTCTTATTAGCTCAAGAAGGAGGTTTTTAAAGCTCCAGTTCACCAAAACTGATAATGTTCATTGCTACCCGATTGTAATTCAAATTGCTCTGTGCAGCCCCAAGCGTGTGTTCAAACATATAATCAAGCAAACAGAAGACTTGAGTCTTGCCAGTTGGAATACTGTCGGTCGCAGATGCTACGCTTATTTATTTTTTTTTTTAGCATAAACGAAGAGGGGTAGAGAGGTTGATAAAAGCTGGCCTTTGCTGTCCATTTTTGGTGCTCTGTTCTTGTGGCTTGGGTTATTTGGGTACATGTTGCTTTGTGTCTGTGAGGAGTCTTTCCACCCCCCCGCCACCCCCCCCCTCCCCTGGTCAGAGAAGCAGTACTCATCACCTGGAGTGAAGGCTGACAGGAATGAACATAGGCAGGAAGCAGCGTGACACACACATTGTCATGCATGACTGACCAGCAGCCATCAACAGCAATTAAACATTGAGAGCACTGGATCCTTTTGGACAGGTTCAAGTTTCCTGGCACTGCCATGATTAGATGTTTTGCACTGTTTCCCTGTAGTCAGTATGTGACACATTCCCTTTTGCTTGCTCTTTTCTGATAGTTATTTTTGCACCATCCTGGTGTTAGCATCTTCTCATGGAAAATTAATCACTTAAAAAGGGATCATTTTGAAGGTGATTTGTAAGCCAGGTTAAAGAGCAAACGGACATTTAAAAACTAGCTCTTTTTTTTCAAAACACAAAATTCCCCCCTTTCAGTCGAACATTATAGTGTTTCAGCATTTTTTAATAACCGTAGGTGTGTATGAGATTCAATGAGAGCGAACTCTGTGAATGGCAGAACCCAGCAAACAACAACATGGGCCTTTCAGTTTCCCCAGACAGCTGCAATTTTATTGTAATTTAAGACGACAAAACAAAGTGCCCTTAAAGGCAAGACTGAAGTGAAGAGCGGCTGCAGTTGTGCTGGGCTGTCACTTGCTTGCCCTCATTTCAGGGCTGAGATCCAGAGCCGCCCAACTGCCCGGCATTTAACGAAGGCCCAGACTTCCAGGGCAAGGTCTGTGGCTTGGCACGAAGCGCCGCGCAGCGCAATGCCCAGCTACGGCACCGGAGGCTGCGGCGAAAAACCTTTTGGCACAGAACAAGGTCTCATGCCTAATTGAATAGTCACAGGGTTTGAGGCCAGAACGGCTCATTAAGGCTCGATTCTGACCTCGTGGATTGTCGTCCTCTCCATTCCCCCAGACTGAGTCCGGCAGCTTACGTGTGATTAATTAATTGCTCCTGTTAATTTGCGGTCTCCTAGTCCCTGCAAGGACCTGGGAGGTCCGCTAATAAGCTGCGAGAAAGTGCCGGACTTCTGTGTAGGAAACCTTCATGCCTACGTCCTTTCCAACTTTCACCTTCCATGGGCAAGACATGGCTCCAAACATGGTTTCAACCAGGGGAAGCAATGAAGTAATCAAAACTAACGGGATTTCAGCATTCCGCAAGGAGTTACGTGAGAGGGCAGTGTAGTTTTAAATGGGCTGTGCTCTGCTGTGCAATAACCAGCCCAGCCAGGGGAGCCAGTGAATGCGTTAGATTTTCTCCCTAACTGTTAATTCCCTCTTGCACAGTTAATGAGGGTTGCTCCAGCCATGCAGCTGTTTCACCTTTATGTTCTTGCAATAGCATTTAGAGGCCAGAGCAACCCTGGGGCTTTGATACTACTGCCTTTCACTGATAATACAACTCTTCAAGAGCTTTTTCTATCGGATACATGGCTGGGATCATGGGGGCAGCAATAAGAAGTGCTATAAGAACTGGTTCTGAATTTGTTATTCTCAATGGTCATTCTAGATTGCCATATTTGTTATAATAATTCCACTATTTTGTGAAGCGTAGTGTATTGATAACACTAAATAAGCCTCAGAAGAACCGTGTGAAGCAGAAAATGTAATTATTATTTCTGTAATGCAGATACAGAAACAAAGGCACAAGGTCATACAGTAAATCAGAAATGTAAATATATCAGAACCTCAGCCACATCTCATTTCTGTATGGTGTGGGTATATTCAGGAAAAAATAGCTTACTGGATTCTATCTTTTTGCAGTTTTTCAAAGACTTTCTACCTTTCTCCTTGTAGTCTTCCAGAATGTCCTGATAGATTGTCATAGGCACTTCTACAGATATTAAGGAAAGAGCATCAGATGGTAAAAAAGTGATGCTTGAATTTCTGCTACCAAAGTAGATTACAATCAAATGTCCTGGGCATCTAAGCCTGGAATGTTGTCTTTACCTGTGAATTAGATTTTGGACCTTCTGCTGATGACTTGGAAAAATAACGGTGGCGTGAACAATGACTTTGGATTTCCAGCCTAGGGGAGCCATTGGACAGCTTCATGGACAGCTGTCCCGATGTAAATGAAGATGAGCATGAAAAGAGCATGAAAAATGGAACAAGCACTGGAGAGACAGCACTTACTTCATTAACTAACTTCAGCACTGATTTCTTTAGCACTATTAGTAAACCTATTAAGTCACAGCCGAGATGCATCAGAAGGTTTTGCTCTAAGAACTGAAGCAAGGATATATAAGAAGAACACAGCAAACCAGAAGATTAAAAAGTAGTACTGCATAAGTCAACTGCTAGTTGCTGACATCAATAAAATATTGTCCTTTATTATAGTCATTAGGGAACCTTTTAACAATGATTAAAATTTCTTAATACTGTAGTAAAATTTTTAGTTGTTGCCTGGAAAAAAGACGGTACTCTGAACTATATGGCATGCAAATATTTCAACCAAATGCTGTCATAGTATGGAGGTATTAACAAGTACTTCTTAGAGCTGATGTTCTGTTTTTGGAACCCACTCAGGAAAATAAAATAATATATATATTATATTTAATACAAGAACATTGAGATTTTTCTGGCAACTAAATAGATATAAGTGATTTTACAAGTGGAGCAGAAACATATTAATTATGAAGTTCAGATACACACTGATTGGGTTTTGGCGTTTGCTTCACCTCCTAGACAGTGTCTTCCTTTTTCCTCCTGCATTCTGTTTGCAGAATGTGAAACCATGAAATTAAACTGAACAGTTTCGCCAGATACAGAAAGTGTATGGTGATAGCAGTAAACAGATTAATAGTATAGGAGCATGGTTATTGATCAGAAATGTCCTGGCAAAGCAGTGTTTCAGGTGGAGGGAAGGATTTTTTTTTAATTAATTTTTGGAAATAGAAGAGTCTGATATTCAGTTCTACCTATAGGATGTTTGCACATCAAGAGCAGGCTCTCCAATGGCACACAAAGCCAAAGATTTTTCTTTAAATACTGTAATAGCAGTAGTGTTTCTCTGCTTTGACAGAAGTTCAGTTTGTACGAGCTTGGCACAAGATGAGTGAGATGAACCGTATGATTCCTATGACTCAAAAAGACAGGGAGCTTAGAGGAGCTTCCTACCTCCTCTGTGTGCAGCTAACAGTACACCGTTACAATAAAACTGGGTCATATTCTGATGTATTTGAAATTACAACTGGTAGGAGAAGGAAAGGAGAAGCACGCCATGTCTAACTGCACCGGCAAGGAGGATTAAGG
Source organism: Sagittarius serpentarius (assembly GCA_034782735.1). Classification (NCBI taxonomy): domain Eukaryota; kingdom Metazoa; phylum Chordata; class Aves; order Accipitriformes; family Sagittariidae; genus Sagittarius; species Sagittarius serpentarius. Next base: position 11,583,833 of record JAVKLA010000054.1, on the reverse strand, counting down.
CAAACAGAGCATAAAGTCCTTAAGCAGCATGTTGGCAGGGGAGAGGAGTAATGACTTGAGTCTGGCCGCATCCTCCGAGACCTCTAACAGCCTTCAATATTCAGGTTGCACATCATGGGAAAGAGAGCACTTTCGGAGCTGCGGTGCCCCACAGAACTGAGTGAGAGGACTGATGAGAAGGAAGGCTGACCGGCGGCTGCAGAGTTGTCAGCAGGTAATTTCTTACCTACGAGTACAGAGAATCTTTGTTCATTGCTCACAAAGCAGTATACAGCTTTGATTGCAGACTGGTCCGGTCCAGACACCCTCAAACTTGGAGTATCTGTTTAAACATCAGCAACAGGCCAGTTTCTGATCTTACTTCTAACCTTACCTGGAACCCAGTGAATCTAAAGCAGTTAGTGAAAATTATATCAAATACATTCCCTCTCTCATATCAAACCATTTTTATTGAAATGCATACGCTACAAATTTTTTCAGTTCTGAAAAATCTTTGTGCTTATTCAGGTCTGCAGTAAAAATGGTGCTCTGAACCATTCGAGGAAGGAATTCTCATGGCATCCTCAAAGCAATAGGTGAGACCCAGGAACTATTTTTTCTTTTCTCTTTGCCGTGAATGTTTGAAGTTCCGTGATGGATCCAATCCTAAACTGACATACCTGTTTTCAGTCGCTCTTATCCAGTACCTAATCTTCATTGACTTTCTGGGGCAGTCAGAATTTCCAAAATTCAAGGTTCAGGTTGTCTCTGCAAGAAAGCTGGATGCAAGGTGGCCCAGCAGAGAAAGCCATTTAAATAGGTGCAGGAAGACCAGTGTTCTGCTACGGATCAGAGCACTGGACAGGGACTTACTCGTGTTGAAGTAAGCACATGGCTTTAAAAAGTATTATGTCCAACTAGGTTCACGTACCAGCACTGGCCTGGGAGGTCATCCTGCCCTTTGCAGCATTCTGTGAATGGGTGTTACAGTAGAATGGCAACGGGACTTTCAAAGGAAACCTCCTGACTTGGCTTTCTCACAGTTATGACCGCCTTATAGCTGTGATTTTCTTTAATAACAAGGAAAGTCACTGTGAAAATTTCTAGGAGAGAGATAATTTAAACCCTTCCAGAATACCGGTTGCAAAATTTAAGAAAAGCAAATAAAGTTGAAATATGTATTAGCCTATTTCTTATAGTTTTAATTCTGTCTTTACCCTCGTGCCACATTTCACCCTGGAAAATACTCAGCCAACTTGACAACATGGAACATCGCAGGATGCAGTGCTCAAATGAGGAAGAAGAAAACTGCTAACCATGGGCAGAAAGAACAGAAATTGAATTTAGGTCAGGACTAGTGATTAACAATGTTTCACCTGCATCTCCCGCTCTCCAGTACCCTCCATTTGCTACCTGTTGCCACCAGTTGACGCTTGCCCTGTCCCTGCTTCTGCCATCATCAGGTATGTTACAGACTGTTACAAACCTCAGGAACGTGGATAAGATTATTTTGCTTCACTCCTTGCACAGTGCGCATAAGTGAGCGTGGCAGTGGGGTGGGTGGTGGGGGACTAGGATCTGTTTGAGCTCCGAGGGCCGCCTTTTCAGTGTGTGTACTGTTACTACCTACTTTAATTAACATCTATGCCAATCAGAGCGGCTGCCTATAACAGAGAGAAGGTTAGGTGAACATTCAGGAAGATAAATGAGACAAGGGGTTGCCAAGGGGATGGTATGTCAGACACGTGCCGTGGCTGCAGCATACATCCACATTCCCATTAGCTGTACTGCTCTTAGGTCTGGGGGCAGAGTTAAGGCTTGAAGGCAGGGATGATACATACGTTAACTTCACATTTTTTATCTTTAAAAATGTAAATACAGATATACTGGGTATTCTGAAAGGGTATGCGACTCCATCAGTCAACTTTAACCTTATATGAATAGAGCATTAAAGCAGCTAATAGAAATGATTAAACATTTGGCATCTGAGAAAGATTTTGAGGCTATGTATGGTATTCCCTCCAGGAGCTCTAGGAATAGTAGAGCTACCTAAGTTCAGATGCCAAAGTATCTACAAAATAGAAGGTTTATAATATCTTGCAAATTACGATTCTTCATTCCAACTGTAGGCATTGCATCCCATGGTCTCATGAACCAACTGGTGCTATAATAATATGGACGAGTCTGAGCTCATGTGCCTTGCTAAAATGGAGTGCTCTTCCCAAACCTTAACAACCTTCAATATTGGTTTTGGATTTTTGGTTCTTTTTATCTATTTAAAAAAAAATTATTGGGAAAACAAGCTACACTGAGATCATCCTATTTGGACATATTAGCTTCAGAAAGATTGTAGTAAAATCTTTATGCCCCAGCACCCTAACAGCATTGTAATGCAGTAGTCATAGGGTCTAGACATACAGTGGAATAGTTTTGCCATCACAATCTTGCATCCAAATAGCCTCATAAGACAATCCCTGTAGACATGCAATGAAATCCTTTCCTCCTAGTGACAGCATCACAAACTCTAATTGTTAGGCATTATTCTTTCTTTGACATTGACATGAAATCTGTACTACAAAATGCAGATCTCATGCAAGTTTACTTTGCATTACTACACTCTTTAGAATTAGTATTTACCTACATATTAATTATTTTTCAGTTATACTGAAGTTACACAAATGTCTTGGCTTTCTGATGTGTTCCTTGCCTGAGTACACTACAATGGTTTTGTAGGGAAGGAAGCCTGTTCATGTAGATTTGAATAGGGAAGAGTTAGCAGTGGTCTTTAAAGCATTCAAGCAAATGGTTTACAGTTCTACAATAGAAAATAGTTTCTCCTCTTTTTTTTCTTTCTTTCTTTTTTTTTTTTCCCCAGAAACCTAAAGCATTCAGAAAGCAAGTAATCTCCTCTTTACTTACAGCAGTATTTGCTTCCTGTTTTTCTCCATACCTTTTCAAATATAATTCGTTTACAAGGTACTGGTCTACAGTAAGATAAGAGCTACTGTAAGCTTCTCCAAAGTTTTTTTCTGAACTGATAAAGGAAATTAACTCCCACTTTCACTTACACATCTACAGCAAAGTTACATTTGCAATAAGTTATAAAGGTGGGGGTTTTTTAAATATATTACTAATTTCCTCTCGGCATTTATCGGAGAGCAGATGATTCATCTTGGAAGCTAAAGCAGAGACGGTATTACTATGCTTAGCTTTGCTAATGATTTTCAGCATAGTCACTTGGTTTCTGCAAAGGCTGGGCCCCTCTGTGATGAGCAGCCCAGGCCTCCGAGGAGACAGGGGATGTACACTGAGGTGCTTATACAGAGATGGGCAAAGAAAGACATTTGTTCTTTTACAGCAGATGTAGAGTCTAAGAGAATGCTGTTTCTAAGGATGAAAGCTGAGGGAAAGAGCTGTCATGCCCCTGAACAAAGCAAGAGATAAAAGCCTGCCTTCTTTGGTCCTCGCATCTCCTTTTTTGTGTGCTCTCATCCAAAAAGGGATTGAAGCTGGGAACCACCCTAGTTGCACAAGGCAACCTGAGCAAGTGGACAAAACCTCTTCTCCAGTGAGTCTGCAAGGGGAGCTTGTTTCCTACATTGGAGAAGACTGGGGAGAAAAGATACAACGTAAGAGGAGAGTCCTAATCTCCCTTAGCATGTGCAAAAGAATCAGTCTTGTCCTAGCGATGGCTCTAGTAGGCATTAGATGGAGATAGTGGACATCACACTGGCTCCCCTGTAAAACCCGGGTAAGGCAAGAGTCCCAGGAGATGTTTGTTTAATACCTGGAGAATGCCGGTGCCCAGCAGTGCAACCCCTTGCTGCCACATCTCCCGTGGGGGCAACATGGGGAAACCTTGCTCTAATGCAAGATTTTGCATTTCTGTAGACTTCCATCCACTTAGCTCAAAAGTGATTCTCACGCATGGGGGTAAGCTGGAGGCGATGGAGATGGTCCAAAAGAAGTTTTACTGACATCTGGACTACCTTTTATTGGGCTGTGTCATCAAAGGTTTTGTCACCAGCTAATCTAGGTTTAAAACACCTCTTTTTTTCTTCTAGTGAGAGGGCTGACACTGATGAAAAATCAAGACAAAATGCAAGCCTGATTTTAACTGCCAAAGAGAGCGTGGGTATTCCACAAAGCCCACTACGTACTTGACCATCATTGCTGATTTCACTTGCAAGGCGCTATGCCAGCAGTGCTGAGTAAGCAGTACAAACCCTCTAATAAAATGTCCCAATAAAGAAAAGTCACAGTGAGTGGCAGGCACTTAGGCTGAAACGGGAGTATTGGTCACACGGGAGCATATGGTTGAAACAGGGGTGCTGGCAGATGAAGATAAAAGAGACCCTGACACCGCTTTCGTGGTGAAAGTGGCATGTTTTTCTTAGAAGAAAGCTATGCCGAAGGTTTTGCATTTGAATATTTTTACCCACGCAGGGAAGAAAAAGTCTTTTCACTAAAGAGTTCCAATGTGTTTTAAAAATGCTTTGGTGCCTTACTCTAAATTTAATGATGCGAGTACATTTGCAGTGGACTCATTTAGGGTGCATGCATGCATACTTTGTGGATAATGAAGTCGTCAGCAGTTGCTTGGCATTACTGGGTAACTAAATAGCTACTACAGCATTGTTGTGAAGAAGTTAAAACAGCCTGGGGCAGCCCTATTTTATGCATCTGAGTTTTCCCAAACTAATTCTGCATTCATGAACTGTTGCTATTTGTATCTGCAAGGATGAAGCTTTTAATTTTTTTACTCTTTTCTCAGCCTCTTTGGAAAATTTCCCCATTCTCCTGTTCAAATAAATAAAGTGGGAATTACTCTCCATATGAAGAGGCAGGGAGGGGATGCTGTACACATGAACACAAAAAATCTCTCAAAGGGCAGGTCACTTTTCAATCTGTCTTGTGGTATAAGCACTTTTCAGATGAATCATTATTAAAATCAGAGCAACTCAGTTGTTTAATTCACTAATGTATCCACTTGATGTCACTGTCACTGCCCAGTAGAATTGTTAATGTCAAAGGGCTTTCTGGTCACAAACACTTTGCACCAATAAGTGACTGAGCTGCCCAGAGCCACTTGCCTTTTGGACCCTTCCAGGTAGCTTTACCCCTGCGATGGTCCGTTCTGTTGATGTGGACGCTTCCGCTTCCCGATCCTCTTTATTCATGTTTTGCATCTCCCCAAGAGACAAACACTCATTTTTCAAGGTTGTATTTTCCTGCATAGAAACATTCTGTCATTTTATTTTTGTTGTAAGTAGAGAAAAGCCTTGTATCACTGCCTTAATTATTTGTTATTACTCATTTCTTCTTAAGGATAATGCCAATTTTTGAGAAGTCAGTGAATGGCATTTATTTATTGAAATGTTGCATGATCTCTTGGTACTCCTCTTATTATCATTAGACATCTTAATTTAGGATGAAAGATCTACCTTTTGCAGTTCTCCTCTCTTCCCCATTCCAGCCTTTTTCTCCTCCCACCAAGTCCCAAAATTTTGTTCAAACCTTAAGGAAGCAAAGAGGTGATGTCCATCCATTCCCCTATATATTTCTTTTCATAATGAAAATAGGATAGATGTTTAAAAAAACATAGAAATCCTAATTTTTATTTATTTTTGCGTCCCTCTCTCCTAGATTTATCAGACTGAGATATCATCATGTGAGGGGGAGTGGAGCACTTAGCTACTTTAAGCTGGGATTTAGGCAATCGTCCACAGCGAAACTCGGCTATTGCACGTGAACTGTTCCTTGCCAAAGCCTGCTGGCCAGGATCAAGTTCTCTGGGGACAGCTGTACGCTGCTTTAACAGGCCTTGAGCCTTTCCCTGTTGTCTTCTTGCTGTCCAGGTAAGAAGCACGTTCTGTCAGTCTATAGCTCTCGTTTCAGTGCCAGAGCAAAGATCCGACCTGGCAAAGCGGTGCAATATGCTCTTCGGTGCTCCTTGCTCGAGTTGTCAGCGTCTTAGCTCCCCTCCTGCCCCTCTCTAATGCCGCTCGGCTGGAGCCCTTCGAAGGGCTGCAAAGCTGAAAAACTGGCATGTGGCTCTGCATATTTGTACACGGGACTTTATTATTTCTGTGCACATAGGTATTATTGTGGGGGCTGGAAAAGAAGATTGTAAGCGTTTCATGGAAACATGCACTCAGAGCCAAATCCTCATTAAAAATTGCCTTAGCATCCAGGCCAGAAGAGAACTGCAGGCACAAAGATTATTTGTGTATACTGCACTTTCAGAGGGTTACTGAGATTCGTGTTCCTTTCTACAACATCTCAGACAGTCAAGCTTTGCTCTAAGTGGAATAGCCAAGATTTTCCCCCATGGAGCTACAGCAGCTTTACACTGCCCCAGAAGACCAAAGCGACCTTAAAACTGGTGCAGCAGGAAACAAGAGGATTATATTATTTTGAGAGACAACTTAGAAACAGCATTCTCAAAATCAGCACCTCCCTTTGCTGCCAAAATAGGATGCATGGCAATGGTACTGCTTGCCCCATTTCATTCTTAGCTCTTGCACTCCTGCCCTCCGGGCTGTTGGTAGCCGGTGTTATTTCGAGCCATCCTTATGCTTGGACTGCAGAGGTCTTGCTTGGCATGCAGCCATACCAGGCTCTGAAGATACCAGAGGCCAATGTTTCTGCCCTGAGCTGTGAGCTCAGGCCGCAGCAAATGATCAAGATCAAAGGTTTTGTCTTTTTCCTTTTCAAAGCTTTGGGGTTAAATTCTTTCCTGCGCAAGGGCTCCCTTCAGTATATTCTTAGGAGCCATTTTAAAGGCATTTCACACCCTCCTGTGGGTAACAGTAATTACCAAGTTGTGCTAAACTGTAATTTTGGAATAGGCCATTAGTGGATGGTTGTAGCAGTGCACCTCTATTCCCCAAATTTACCCCTCATCGCGTAATATGAGTTAGAGAAGGAGCCACATGAAGGGAACTCAAATCTGGCATGCCTAGGTGAGTGTTGATTTTTTTTTTTCCCTCCAAATTATTAATTTTTTATGAGGAATTTGTGGCCTTATTAACATCCCTTTGCACTACGTGAGCAGCACAAGGAAGCTGGAACTACGGAGAGAGTCTGGTTCATTGCCATATGCAGGGAAGCAGATGTACCACTGTCCTCACAGCAATCTGCCTTACTGCCATGTCAGCTAGTAGCAGCTGCAAAGATGGAAATTTTCCATATTTCACCCTGTTCCTCACTGAGGTGTGAACTTGCACACCCCACTAAGGCTGTTTAAATGTTGGCGAGAATAGGGTTAGGTTTTATTCCATAACGCGCACAGAAAGACTTTCATATAAATAAATATCCTGAATAACAGTAACAAAAGTTTACAACAGTCAACGTTACAAATGTAGTAAGACATTAAAAGAATTCAAGGTTAGCACTGATTTGTCCTTTGCATTTTATGGTTTTAGTGAATATTTTGTGATCCTTACAACATTTATGCAGATAAGTATGTAGTCTCATTCACTGGCATATATCATGCGTCCTGAAAGTCTAGTGTCTACAGACTGGTTTGTAGGACTGAGGGTGAAATAGGAGGTGAAATCTGAAACAAGGAAAACTTGTTCATGAACTTTATGGAGAAGGATGGGAGAAAGAATCAGTTTAAAAATGTTATTCATGTCAGTTGTAAAATTGCAGGAGAATGAAACTCCTTAACCCAGAACAAATCAAAAGCCAGCTATACGCAAAATTCTCTAAAATGTATGTTACGTCTAGCAATCTACCCATTGCAGATTTCTGCATGACCTGGCTTGCTGTGCTTGGCAATGTGAAGGATTTGACTTAGAAGTCTGACAAATCTTCCTGTGCGGAAAGTGAATTCTTCAGGGCTTCACCTGCTCTGCAAGGCCTGGCCCAAATATTAAGGAATAATAGACAGGTTTTCAAAGGCCTGCTTGAAGAGGTGCATCTTACAAGGTTTTCTGAATGCTGTCAACTGATTTTAAGGGTTTGTTGGGGTTTCCTTCCTCCCACTGACAGAATTTCAGAATACCCTGCTAACAATGGCTCTGCTGACCCCAAGGTCTGCCTATAGCAATATAGCTCCCAGCTTGATCTTTAAGACAAAAGAATGAGTTTAAAATGTTACAAGAAAAATGTTTTTATACACATTTGGATAGAAAAAATGAAGCTGGTTGTTAACACATTTTAACGACACATCGTCTCTGCTGACCACAGCAGAGTGAATGGCAGCTATTAAAAGCTGGCCAGAGAGATGGACTATGTTCTACAGCTATAGGAAAAATTTCCTCACCGAAAGGGTTATCAAGCATTGGAACAGGCTGCCCGGGGAAGTGGTTGAGTCACCATCCCTGGAGGTATTTAAAAGACGTGTAGATGTAGATAGGATTTAGTGGTGGACTTGGCAGTGCTAGGTTTACAGTTGGACACGATGCTCTTAAAGGTCTCTTCCAACCTAAATGATTCTATGATTCTATTCAACTGACACTGAGCAGCGACAACCTCGAATGACGCCAGCTAGTCTTGCCTCCTGTAAGTTTATCTCAGACTTCCCCGATCCTGTGTAACCACCGAAGATTTCATGTGGTCTCCAGCAGCCCCACATCTGGTTGCCCTCCAGGTGTTTACAATTAGAAAGGACTCATAAAGTCACCTTCCGAAACCTGAAGGGAGAGTAGCTAGAATAATTTTGGTTTGGTTTTTCCCCTCATGCTTTGGTGTGAGAAAGGAGATGAAAGGGACAGTTGGGAGCATGCATAAACACGCTCATGAGGAAGAGATCAGAACTCTTTTTTTCTAAATTATACAAAAGTCGCGCTCAACCTTATTGACCAGTCTTTCACCAGTCCAGCTCTAAATCCAGATCCTACGCTGGTCAGCGGGTTTATGAAAGCAGCGACTGAGACACTGCTTTCTTTCAGCTAAGAGCAGCCTTGGGAGCAACAGGTCTTCCCAGTTCACAGCCTCTTCCGTGATTCCCAGAAGAACATATAAAACTGAATCTGTTTCTTATTCTATGGGACAGCAAAGGTTTGTGTGCTCACTCATGCTCCCTGTCACGCCTTCAGTGTTAGGCATACCATGAGGAGAAGAGGAATTTCTGCTGCAAAGGAGCAGTGGGAAACAAATAACCGTAAGTGTCAGCGCCTGGGCCAGGCCAGAGAGAGGTCACTCGCATCTTGAGGTTGTCCAAATTCTCACGTGTCCTACAGCCTCTGGGACCAGAGAGTGCAGCAATGTAACGCACCACGAAGGGACTGCAACTTTTTAAGAGCTGCTTCGGCCGTACGAGGGAAATGCTCCTCGAGCACCGGGCAGGGCTGCGCAAACCGCGGCTCCGCTGGCAGGCACTCTCCTGCAAACAAGGCGAAACCTCTGAGCGTGAGGGGAGCGAGCTCCTGCCCTGCCTCCTTCCAGGTGCAAGGGATCGAATACTTAGTGGGAAGTCTATTGCATCATATGGGGCTGAAGCAACTTATTGACTCCCCACCTGAAGCAAGAGGAGGGTGGCACTCCTCAGAGAACAGTTGCCTCGTAGGCCGTGCCCTCCTGGGTTACTACGCAGCCCCTCAGCTGCGCCAGGAGGAGCCTAACAGCCTCTCCGTCCTAACCACCTAGGCCTGGCTGGTGCCGATAAGCGCTCCCTCGCACAGCACTGCCTTTCTGCAGGAGCTTTTATTCCGGTATGCCCTCCTGGGACAGCTCTTCGCATGTGGCAGAGCCAAGCAGCTGCACCTCCAGCAAGCCACTTCCCGGCCACCTGCTGCATGTTTTGGTGGTCCAGCTGGTGAGCATTCCTACGCTTTCACCCAGGCTGCCTCTCCTTACCCCTGGGGTGATGATATGTTCTCAGAGGGGGCCTCAGATCCGTGGCTAATGAAGGAAATTGTTCTCGGAACTGTTTCCTGAATATTGGCAGCCTTTCTGCTTCGCGTCTTAAAAACGAACTCAGATTTTTAATGTCACCGAGCATGGAGTTTGTAAACTCAGGAAAACTCTGGCATGTCGGAGATGATGGTGCTAGATACTATGTGCCACGACGAGCTTTTCCTAAATCCCCACAGTATACCAGAGTCCCCTCGTTTGTTTTAAAACCCCTTCTTTCTATCTCCGTCTCCTTAACAGAGCGTACGAACAGTAGCTAAGCCCTTTCCAAGCTAATCCCTTTCCCTACCCAGTTCTCAGAAGGCAGGCGTGGGGACCCCCCACCCTGCAGCCATTATCCCCATAACAACCAGCATAACCCCGCAGCAGAGCTCAGCAGAGCCGCTGCTCCGCTCCCAGCCTGCTCCTTGCAGGGGGAGAGAGGATCGCCCTTAAGGTTACTCTCTGCCCATACATTAAACGCAGGACCCGGCCCTCTGTATTTTTAGCACGTGTTGCGTGTACCAGCTAACTGGTCTGGCTGTCAGGTGGCCGTAAGTTAGGGCTGTGCCAATGAAGTCGCTTGAGATTCTTCAGCACTGATTGGGATATCAGCGTATAAAAACTTCAGCCTGCTTTTCTTTATCTGGATCAGGTGCTGCCCGTTAAATGTAAGTTGGTGGTGTTTAACAAGGAAGGAAAGCCTTTCTGATCAAATTGAGACATCCAGGGAGGAACAGAAGGAAGTTTCTATTTAAAGCACTCTTTTCGGAGTGAGCCATCACACCAAAGATAACCCCTTGTGCCTAGGCCGTCTTAATAGAGTTGTGACGAGCCTTTATTTTGACAAGGTTATTAAGGTAAGCAGAATGGCTGGAAATTTTTTTCTCCTTATCTTGTAGTCAAATTTGAGGAAGCCTTTTTCAAAAGCCTGGTTGTTGTCTTTGCTCCCCCTGGTCATGGGGGAAAAGTGTGTCCCCTTTGAGACACGTTGTGAGGGGATGGTTATTTTGCACTGGTTTTTACATGGAAAATCTAGGGTTGGAAAACCCTCTGCTCACTTCCAGAAATCTTGGGTGATGCATCGTTCAGAAAATATACTCTTGTGCTGGACCTTCTGACAAGGTACAAACACTCTAAAAGTTTTTTGCTGGTGTTTTTTTTTTTTTTTTTTGCTTGGTTGGCAAAGATATTTGTTTTTCTGAGTAGCAGTACCACAGATTAAATCCTGGAAAACATTGCTAACAATTACAAATAAAAATTGATTTTGTGTAAGATATCCAAAAGCAAGGATTTATTTAGGCTTTGGCTTCCAGTTCTCTGGTTAATTCTAAGCTTTCTCACTGACTTTGCCTCTTTGCTGTGCCAATCTGCTCTGATTTTTTTTTTCTATTATGTTTTTAGTTGTTGCTTGAGCATATTCAACCTCTAACATAAATCACTTATTGTGTTTTGAAAGTTGGATAATGTGTTTAATGCACCCAACGTTAAAAATACACATCTGTTTTGATGTTAGGTGCATCATGCCAGTAAATAGCATCATTTATCTTAATATTTTTCACTTCATATATAAATGAGTAATGAGTTTATATTCATAGAAGCATTTGTAAGTGGCATGGTTTAGTTTTTATTTTTCCTTTTTTTCTAGGTTTTTACAACACATTGTTAGTTTACAGAGAAATTTTGATTTTTCTTTTTTTTTTTTTTTTTCCCCCAGGGGTTTGTTAACTCCTCTTTCCCTGATATTATGGCTCCACTATAAGTACAATCAGATTGCATTTTATACTTTGCGCCTAGTACCGACATCTCTGTGGTTTGTGGCCATGCATTCTTAGGCGGCGTTCATCGCCAGTTGAACTTAGCCTGTCCCTGGCCTGTCTGAGCACAGGGCTGCCATATACGTGTCTCTGCCGAGGGGGGAGGATGGGGCTGGCTATCTTGCTTTCCATTTCTTTGCTGATGCCAATTCGACACGGGAAGGGAACGCAACAATCTAGTTATTGGGTTAAGTACCAAAGCTGCAATTTTTATTGAAATGCAATAATTCAGGCTTCAGTGGTGCCTGGCAGATAATAGACCCCGTGGTAGTAAGTGTTCATAAAGCTTGAGGCCACTACATGCCCTGGGCTGCAAAGCAATGTGACCCTCAACAACCCTTCCCCTTGCTGCCCTTCTGTCTCCCAAACCACAATATTCTTGTCAAGCCGTTTAACAAGAATCATGTTTCCTTGTGGTAAGTCATAGCCGTGCGCTATTTTACACTCTTCCTTCTTCTCCCTTTATAGGGTTGTCGGGCTAGAAGAAAGCTCTTGGCTTTTGAAGCAATGCCTGTGCTATTGCAGGCACTTATTTCATATTGTTCTGTTTAAAAATGAAATAAAACCCCACTCCGAGGTGGAAAGAAAATTGGGTCGCTTGCCCTGTTACTGGAAAACAGTTCAAGACTCGGATCTCTCAGTCTCAGAAACCTAGTTCCAGTTTCCAGACTAAATTTATTTTTGGCCCAACACCCATTTCTTAATATATGAACACTGTCCTGCAGCTTAAGTAACTCTTTTGTCTCCCAAGTGTCTACTGACAATGACGTGTTAGGAAACATCACTCATTTACACCCCGCTCTCTTTCCACTAGACATACCGAGACCTTTAATTCCCACAAAGCATGTGCCTGCTGTATAAAACCAAGTAAGAGGTTTGTGGAGTCACGCAGCACCTGGCCTAATGTCACCACATCCTACTAATTTCATGTCTGGCTCCTGCAATACTAAAGAAGGAGCTACTTCAGCTCTTAATTTATTTCTAGCAGATAAATTCCTTGATACTGAGAATCTTCATCCTCCTTCCGGAGATGACCATGAATGCCTCTTCCAGCAAATCAGATATGATGCTAAAGGCACCATTTGATGTTAGTACCAACCCAACCATTACTATTTGCTTCTTAATTTTGATTTTTATACACTGTCAGATTTGCATCTGTAATCACTGCTAAATTAAGAAAGTTAAATTAACAGCACCAGACTGGGTGGGAAGGGAAAATAGCAATAGGATATGTTCTATGTCTCTCTTCAGTTGGCTTCTACTTTCTTGTAATTAATCACTCGGAATGTGGTGACTGTCCTGGAAAAAGTCCTTGATTTTATATATATTTATATGTGTGTGTGTGTGAGTTTCTTATTTTTACATATAGAAAAGTATGTGTATGAATGAAGGAAATTAGAAATTATCTTTTCAAGCTCAGTACATTACTGCCTGTGGTTCATGATTCTTAATAAATGAATGAGAAAAATATAATTCTGTGTCAGAGAGACAATATAACACACTGATAACAGAGACCCTCCTTTACACCGCACAGCACTAGACATCCTTGGTTCTATTCCCGCTTTCATTGCGTGTTTTCGGGAGATGCCGTGTGGTAGCAACCGTCACCCCAGAGAATCCCAGCGGTGCTACTGTTGGGCCAACAGACAGCATATGAAGCAGATTTGTCATTACAGCCATACGTTTGGTTTGGTTTGGTTTTTTTAATGGCTCAGCGTCAACCTTTGAGGAAGGTTGTACTAATCAACCAGCACAGAGCTCCCGAGTATCCTTAAAATAGATAAATGCCAAGCTTGTTTTTCTTGCTAAACTTTTAAGGGCCGTTGGGCTTCCGTGGGTTGGTGTTTCCAGTCAGCACGAGTACTTGCATCTCGGACTGGCTGGATTTAGGGGAGTGCAAACCAGCCTGACACAATGGATGTGAAAGTTCACGGATGAAATGAGTTTGGCTGATCTTGGTCCCCCAGCGCACATGAATACGTGCAATAAAACAGCAGCGCGCTGGCACCAATTTCCCACTTCTAGCTGTGGGAGGCCCGCTGGGTGGAATGAGAAGAAAGAAATGTGCCTGTCTGGGGCCGGCAGCGGGTGGTGGCCCAAGGTCAGGTGTGATCCTCAGTAATGGGTCAGTGGATGTTATGACAGTCTCGTTCTGCAGCTGCTCTCCCTCTTTCTAAGCTATCCTAGGAGAAAAGGGGGGCGGGGGGGGGAATCTTGTGTGCGTTTTATTTAATGGCACCTCTCTGTAATGTCGGTGAAGTTGAGCTCTGATCTTGCGGTCGGCAGCGTGTAAGCAAACTGATGACGCTCTGCCTGGGGCCGTGGTGAAGTCCACGGGGCTCGGTGTGGACACAGCAGTCTGGCCATGTGGTATCAATTTCAGGACCAGAGCCTGGAAAGAGATTGTTTTACATCTTTGATGCAATTTCAAACCTGAAAGTAAAGCAAAGTAAATGAATTAATGAACTAAACGTACATAAAGGTTCAGAAGTTGCTGTTACGTCTCTCTCTAGCCCCGTTGCAATCAAAAACCATTTCTGTGTCTTTGCATCGAACTAGACAGGCCAAAAGTGTGTGATATTTTTGGCTGTGATGCAGCATACCCTGCAACGGTGCTTTTTCAAGAAATGTGGTGTTGTGCATCCTGCCACTGTACATATGCACACTAATATAGATTTGCCTGGCTCTTTTATTCTTTGTTAATGGGTAGTGACTTCTTTCTCTATTTTATAGAAATGTCTCTTGACTAAATTCCTTGAGCTATGAAGCAGTTTAAAATTTTTTTTTTTTCACCTATATCCTGATGGACAGCAAAATCCAGGGTGTGACAAATGGCACCTGACATCCAGGAAGGAAAATATCCTTAAGAATAAATCCATATCTCCAAACTCTGTCTAATTTTATAGGACAGCCTTTCATTCTAGATCCATATCTACCGCAGTTTCACAAAGACCAGATCTCATTTCTCAGTTCCTGTGAATTACAAGCATTACAAAAGTTCAGTTACAAAACTAAGTTTCCGTTTACTTCAGAAACCTGGCTGAAGTTCGTTGTTGTTCCTCTGTATGTTGTATTTAGTCTCAGAATGTAAAATTTTAACTAGGAAATATATTCACAGTTTGCGTTGGGGAGCAAAAGGCAAAAGAAATTACTCATCCAGAGGTATATTTTGTATGTAGCCCAAGAGGTCCATCTCTTTTAGTTCAAGTAAAATGTACTCTCTTAGGGTGGAGAAAGGCTAGATTAAGGCATTATAGTCTTTGAGTATAACCCTCTCTGTATTTTCGGTAGATTTGTTGAAATGTTGAGCCTTAAGCAGTTGTTACTGAAGTGCTGGAGAGAGAAACTGATACTATTTCCTTTAAATGTTTGACAGAGACTGAAGTATGCCTTTTCTTAGTTTGCTGTAAGTGGCCAAAAGTTTTGCATAGAGGCAGACTGATGTGGTTATAAACAAGCATCTACGCTCCGTGTTTCTAAAACCTCTCATTACAATACTATATCAACAGCTATGATGCCTGGACAGTCTTGTCTTTGCTGCAGCTATAAATCATTCTTTTCATAACATGGAGAATGCTTCACTCCCTGTTGCCTTCCTCTGGAGGTCCTAAGTTTCCTAAGCATAGATGATTTTATGCTTCCTCGTCTCTATAATCTGGGTGATACACACAATGTGGTTTTGTGGGTCATCGTTATTTCATCAGTGTTCTGGAGCTATCCACAGTATTGAAATAAAAGGACACAGATAACAGGGAAAACTGATCCACCTGTAACAGAAGGTGGAGGAGATCACGTAAAAAAAAAAAAAAAAAAAAAAAAAGCCGCGGGTCTTTCATAGAATACATTCAGTGTTCTAATTTTTTTCTCTAGATTGCTCTGTGTCTTTTCCAGATGCAAACTTCTTTACCTTCGATTAGCAACAAGTTTCTGACTAGGGTTTAAGAAGAGA
This sequence comes from Sagittarius serpentarius, assembly GCA_034782735.1. Lineage (NCBI taxonomy): Eukaryota > Metazoa > Chordata > Aves > Accipitriformes > Sagittariidae > Sagittarius > Sagittarius serpentarius. The sequence goes on along the minus strand of JAVKLA010000054.1, from coordinate 11,568,245 downwards.
AACTTAGAGGGCAGGAAGCGTGGGTGTTGCACAAGCCGTACATGCTCTGCCTCGAAAAACCTGTCAGCAGTTTGCAAACATGAATACAACAGAAAGGATGTCTGAGAGGTGGGTCAGAAGTTAACAGGATTTTGCCCTACTATGGAAACTTAAGCCGCAGATCGGAAAGTGTTTATGTGATATCACAGTTTGAGTGACAACTGTCAATAGGTGTTGGATGGAGGTGAGGTCAGTATAGATTTTTTTCAAAGGCTGTCTGCTGGTATTGCCTGTCATGAGATAGCTGTCATTTTCCAATCACTCCATACATTCAGCAAATGCAAGGCATCAGCATGCTGGCAGAAACACTGAGGCAGCAACTGTTATGAATTTATTTTTTAGAGACGGTGGTATTCTTCTAAGTGTAGTGAATGTAAATTTTCTACACTTACAAAATATTTGGGAGGCCCCATAGATTTGGCAAAAGCATTAATTAAGGTATTTTGCTTAAATTTGTGTGTGTTTTGTAAATTTATGGTGTGCAAATCAGTTCTTCCAAGACTTTTAATTAAGTACCCCAATGTATTTTATGTTTCTTTTAATGGACAGAAAATGACTTTTGCTCAAAAGGACTTCATTGTACAGTATTATGCATTTTTCATCTGATGTGGGGAAAAATCAATTATTTTAAGAGTTCTGTTCTTCTGGCAGTTCATTTAAGTGAATTCTTACTGTGTTAAATGATCATCAGTATTTTCTTTTTACATAGCAACTCTTGTAAAAGTATTGTAATGCGCACAAAGAAGTGTAATTTGCCATCACGTAGGGAACATTAGTCTTGTGCCTTTTATGGACTCATGAACCTCTCGTTTTCAGCCGCAGTGCTTTAATTTCTATTTGGGTAAAGTTTTGGGGGAAATGAAAATGAAAGATTAAGTAATAGGCAAGTGCTTGCAGATTTGAATATATCTTTTATTTATTGCAGCTAAGGGGCTGTAATTCTGATGAGCCCATTTGTCTCACTGTAATTCTAACAAGTCCAAAGTCCAGTGGAATAAATGATGAATTGCCTCTGTGTGACCTCAGAATCAGGTCTGCAATAGTTACAATGTGCTTTGGATTCTGCAGAAATGTTTGTGTTAAAAGCAACAACCACGTATGTGTAATAAGACCTCATAGAATAGTTGCATCTGACTTTGTTGATACTGAATTATGTTTTTGACAGGCATATGAGTAAAAGAATAATTTGACCTTTTGTCTAAGATTCTGAATTTTATCTTCCAAAGCCATAGAAAAAAGTAAGACCTTCCCCCTTATCTCAGACTCCCTTTTTTTTTTTTTTTTTTTTTTTTTTAGGTGGGGGGGTGTTTCAGATGGTTGCTTTTGCTAAATCGTATGTTTCTTGACGTTTGCATTGGAGCGAGGGTCTACAACCCTGAGAAAAAAAGTTCCTAAAACAATCACATGTGCTTTCAACTGCCTTCACAACTACAAAAGGAGAAAGGTAATCACTAAAAATGACAAGTTCAGCAGACTGCTGTAGATTTTACACATATTTGTGTGTAAAGCATTCTTCCAACATAGAAAAGAATGGTAACACATCTCGGGTATAAATGCACCAGGTTTTCCACTCTGTTAACAATCCTTGGTTTTTATTAAACTTTGTATTTGTAGTAATTAAAGTATTAAAAACCATTTTATTAGAAGTTAGCCTATTTAATACTGTCTAAAGCAATTTCTCAAACATCAAAATTGGTTGAACACCTGAATTTTTAATATAATCTACTTCCAGGGTTATGTTTTCAGAACTTTGAGTCACACTTCCTAATCCTAATTTTCTATGAACAGTCACAACCTATTGGAAATGTCATGTACACAACAGCAGTCTCTTCAGAACAAAAGTGTTATTTCATATGTTGAAAACTGTTTGGGGTTTTTTTTGTTGTTTTTTTAAAAAAAAAAAATGCAGAACTATGATTTAGGTGTGCTGCAGGTCCTTTCAGGCTTAATTTTACAATGTTTACATTGGAGCAGCTCAAGAAGAGGCAGATGACCAAGGATGCAGGCTCAAGAGGTCTGATGATTCATGGAGAGGTGGGACCAGATCTTCCCGTCCCCGTGATTCATCCCCGCTCTGTCGTGGCAGCCGACTGGGTGGCATGCCCAGAGCCGAGGGCCTGGTACCTCGGTTTAAATCATTATTGATTTCAGTTTACACGAATATCCCCGGCTGTGAACTGCCGCAGCTGAGGGCTCTGATTCACGATCTCTGTCAGACTTAAAAGTGGTGGCTGAAGAGCTTTCTGAGCACAACAGCCCCTTCAGCAACTGCATCTAATTCCATGCAAATTGGGAATCAGATCCTGGAATATTTCGCTACCCATTTGTGAATAATTATTCTGTTTTGTTCTGCTTGGTATTTGTATGCTTGAGTGGGAACAGCATAAAACAGAAAAAAAAGTTGAAAAACTGCTCAAAATAAAGGTTCTGAGAGAGCGCAAAACCTTTATGTGATGGAGGAAAAAAGGCACACATTCAAACACATGATCATATCAAGAAATGACAATTACAATTTTTTTTTTAAGTTCTGTAAATGCTAGAAGGGGTTTATTTACATCCTAGTGGGGAAAAAAAAAAAAGTCTCAGGAGAAAATATCTTTTTATGGAAGACCAGAAACTTTCCTCTGGTACAAGTTCTGCCTATGGTCAAGAAGATTTTTTGTTCAATGGAAAAAGATTCAGACTATCTTTGAAAAAGTAGATGTTTAAAAGAAAAAAGTGTGTGTGTGTTGGGAGGGGGTTGTATGTGCAGAGGAGTCACCTGTTGAGACTAATCCGTCAAGGGTCCATCAAACTAGCAGCTGTGACAATCTAACCTGTCTATAAACCCACAGACAGGTAAAATAAGTAAATTGCAGCAACCTGCTGAGCCACTGATTCATCTGTAGATTAGATAGAATATGGACCCTTACATTTTATGCAAATGTTGTGATATCTTCTAGACTGAACTGAAGTTTCAAAGGGGCTTTTTTTTTTTAAATTGATATTCCTCCATGAAAATACCCCACAGTTCCAGCTGCCTAGAATTTGTGTGTCTTCCAAACCACAGGCATGCAAATGATCTTGCAGGGTCCCCCGACTCCCCGCATGTATAAAAAGTGCCGTACTTCAGTGCTAAGGTAGATAACTGGTTATTAGCCTCTTTAGACAGCTGTTAAAAGATGTTTCTTTATCCTTTGGCTACGCAGGATGTATTTCCAACCAGACAGACTACTCTTAGTCGTGCCCCTGCGATGGTCAGTGCATGTGAGCAGACGAGAAGTTGGATTATACCTCAGACTTCCATTTCCTCCTCTGCTCTTCCTTTGCTCTGGGGGTAGAAACCTTCTCATCTCTCGTGAATTGCTCTGTTCCCATTGTGCCCTGCCAGGTCCTTCCGACAGCACGCAGAGAGGTGCAAGCCCAGGCTGTGCCCTTCTTCCCTCCCCTTGGCCTTCCTCTGCCTCTTTCTCTCCCTCTGAGACCACCTGGAGACAGTCCAAAGGAGAAAGGTAAGACTGGCAGAAGGATTAAAAAAAAAAAAAAAAAAAAAAAAAAGCCTAAATGAGAAGAGTGAAAGAGCTGGGTGGTTTAGTACAGCAAAGAGAATGAGAAATGGAGGCGTAAGGGCAGGGCATGGTAGCAATCTTCAAATCTTTGACAGCCTGCAGCAGAGGGTTGAGTCTGTAAATTATCTGGGTTTTTTCCAGGTCTACAACAGGTGAGAGGCAGTGGTTAAGTCTTCTTGCACTTTAAGAAAAGCTGCCTAATGGCAAAGATAGTTGGGCAGTTGGATAGACAGGTGGTGTGGTTTAACCCCAGCCAGCAACTAAGCACTGTGCAGCTGCTTGCTCGCTCCTTCCACCCACTGGGATGGGGGAGAGAACTGGGAAATAAATAAAACTCATGGGTTGAGATAAAGACAGTTTAATAGGATAGAAAGGAAGAAAATAACAATGATAATAAAATTACAATAATAAGAATAAAAGAATTGCAATATACAAGTGATGCACAATGCAGTTGCTCACCACTTGCCGACTGATGCCCAGTTAGTTTCCAAGCAGTGATTTTTCTGCCCCTCCCCCTGCCCAGGCCAACTCCCCCAGTTTCTATACTGGGCATGACATCCCATGGTATGGAATACCCCTTTGGCCAGTTGGGGTCAGCTGTCCCAGCTGTGTCCCCTCCCAACTTTCCTGTGCCCCTCCAGCCTTCTTGC
>JAVKLA010000054.1:11528427-11563908 GCA_034782735.1 Sagittarius serpentarius | reverse complement strand
CCCAGCTGTGTCCCCTCCCAACTTTCCTGTGCCCCTCCAGCCTTCTTGCTGGCTGGGCAGGAGAAGCTGAGAAGTCCCTGACTGAGTCTAAACACGACTGAGCAACAACTGACAACATCATCAGGGTGTTATCAACATTATCCTCATACTAAAGCCAAAACACAGCGCTGTACCAGCTAGTATAAAGAAAATTAACTGTATCCCAACTGAAACCAGGACAACAGGCTGTGGCATCTCCATTGCTGAATGCTGTTACCAAGATTTGAGACATACATCTGTCAGCAATAGTTGCTTCTGCTTTGGGATGAGGGGATGGACAAGGTGGCCTTTCGGGAAGATCCTGACTTGTCCTGCTCCAGGAAATGTGGTCCAGAAGGGGGTTGAAACAGGGCGAGGCACAGAGTAAGATTCAGTTAGGCAGCATGGAGGTAAGTATTGTTGATAATTCAATATGCAGTATGCCCGTACAAAATATTAGTTTGGCATCGTGTATTTTTACGGTCACATTTCTATCCTGGTACCTGTAAGTCACCCATTATTAAGGAAGGGGCAGGAAGATGTAATTTCTTTTATTCTTGTAATGCAGTTATTGGACGTGAAAATTGCAATCCACACCTGCCACGTTTTGAACCTGTTACTGTAGTTCATTTGGAGGTATCCCTGACCCCCCTGGCATGGGTTAGTGACTTCCTGCTTTCTTAATGGTATCTTGACCTGCTTCAGACTTGCATTTTATTTACGGGTTCATTTCAAAGTGCTGGTTTTGATGTACAAAGCTCTTTTTGTATTGGATCCTGTATATCTCTGAAATGACCTGTCTTGTGTGTTTTGCTTCAAGAGTTCAAATTACCTAGAAATTTTTGAGTTAAGGTGCCTTAAGCCCTACACCATAGGACAAGGCACTGATGGTAGGTTACATTTGGCTGTGTAATACTTTTCCTCAGTATCTGTTGTCCTTCTGGATACTTAGTATGGTTTTTTTCTGCAAAGCAAAAAACATGTAAAGAAGAGCTATGTGTTCTTTTTGTCTGATTGACCTGAAGACTGCCTTCATGATAGATTGATTTAGATAGCTGCTTTGTTTAGGCTTTTGCATTTTATTGTAAACACATTCAAAAACATTCCATGTGACTCGTTAAGTAAATAAGAGTAAATGGACTAATCAAGTAAATAGGAGTAATCATGTAGTAGGTACCAGTACACTGGCTCATAAGTGTTTGTTAGAGTTTTGAAATCTGTCTTTGCAGCATCACCTTAAATCTTTAACTGGACATATTTAAATATAATCTTTTTTCAGGGACAGTTTGAGTAGAGCATTGACAGCAGTATGTGTTCGAATATGCTAGGAAGCCAAGCGGTGTTGTATGTGATGGTTGTCTGTAGATTTCTTTCGGTTGCCCAAGCCGCTGAATTGAGCCAGTTTACTGTTGGCTAAAAGCTGAAAGGCTCATCCGCCTCGCAGAAGGCGGCTCCTCCATCCTGGGACTGGAGGTCTCTGAAAAGAAGCCATGGCAAGAACAACCCACGCGGTGTGCGTAAGGCAATGCTTCTCCAGGAGCTGATTTATCGCTTACCTATTCTAGCCCTAGGCTTTGAGGAGGAAAAGTTCTTCACAGCAGTGGAGTTTCATTATGGAAATAGCACAAAATCTTTGCTGATTAGTAACGTTCTTTGGGTGTGTTCACTTACTGGTGGCACACCTTTCTCTTGAGGCATGACGCTGCCTTTCGGCTTCTCCCTGCAGCCATGCTGGTTCCCAGGGACTGTTCCAAAGCGTGCCAGCCATTGCTTTCACTGCCTGTTTTAAGACAGTTTTACGTATTGGTCTGCGGAGCCTGTGATGGCAGGGAGGAAAAAAATGCATATCAGAAAATGTTAACTGCCAACTCTAAAGCTGAAAAGGGTTTGCTCAAGTGTCATTTTTTTTTAAGGGGGGGGCAGGGACTAAAACTTTCAGCTAAATTCACGCGTCCTACAGCTTTTGTTATTTTATAAATTATTTCAGTCTCAGCACAGTACATTCCCTAGGTTTTTCCTTGGGCAGTTTCTCATCGACTTCTCTTCTTCACAGTGTGAGTTACTCCAAACAAGAACTGTGACATCTTTGCAATTGCAGCTCTTCTGTATGTTATTCTTCAGTTTCGGGATATACTTGCTTGGATAAAAACAGGAATTAGAAAAAATAAATACTGAAACAGATTAAGGATTTCAGAATTTGTTCTTCTTGAATATTCATATTGACAAGAGCTCTCCATACCTGCATGCCTTGCTAATACATATTGATTTTTATTTAATTATTTATTTATTTTAAATCTTTGTTCCTTTTGTTTGGGTGTTCTATTGAATTACATTTTCTGCAAGCTGCAAATGTTATCAAACTTGCACAGTTAAAGATCAGAATAGAACAAGTAAAAGTAAAGAGATAAAAATCCTTTCCTGTCTCTGCAGCTGGCAAGGACCCCTAAACAGCAGGACCAAGCTGTTCTGCTCTGTGTGGGAGGAATAACTTGATAGCTAGTTCAGATTCAGCAGGACAGTTTAAGCAATGCCCCCAAACTGCCTTGATGTAACAGCTCTTCATTACCTGGAAAAAAAGCTAGCGATCTTATGCCTTGACTTCTGGCACGTGTTGACCAGCCAGGCCATTCGCTGAAGGAGCAGGGTAGAGTTGAGGAAGACTGGCAGAGACACTTGTGCTACCGTTGCTCTTGCTGCTTCCCATGTGTCTGGAAATGGTCCAGATACATGCAAGAAACATCTGACCTCAAGACATCAATGAGCACTTCAAAGTGCCGATCTGTTCATTCATTTTGACTCTCATCATGGCCAAGGCATTGAGAAGATGACAAACCTGATCAAGACCATGCTGTGTATGTTCTCTGAGGTAAGGCAAATGAGAAAGCTGTATAATCATGCTGACAACAGTGAAAAACCTTGCTCCTCCCCTGCTAATAATATTGTGACTGTATAATGGAATTCATACCCAATTCGTGCTCCCTTTAGACACTTGGAACTGGATTGAAGATGCTATTTAACACTTAAGTGCAGCCAATTTCTGTTTTTTCAAACAGATAATTCAAGTAAGATGGGGCCAATTAACACTGGCAGGGGGTGGGGGGGGGAAGACTATTCTCTCTGTGTTTGAGTTGTTTCGCTGCCCAAATTAGAAAACCCCAGGTAAACTTCACATAGTTTCACGAGACTCTTAACGGCAGGCATAATTCAGGCCAAGAAAATATAGGCACAGAGAAAGCTGAACGTTGTGGTAATGTTGAGGATATGGAGAAAAGGAAACTGTTCTTGCCTTGGCTCTAAACTGGCAGTTTCTCGGCAGCTCCACAGAACTTTTGAAAAGCTCACAAAGTGAAAACTCGGGTGTTTAGGGGACCTAGGGTCATAACCTCAACTGTATAGCTTCTAGTGGCTGCTTTGGTATGATTTAGCAGCATATGGATAGCATTTCTGAGCTTTCCCTGGCATGCTTGATGAGAGAAGACAACTTCTTGCTCGAGCATTGTAAAGTTTGCTGCTGCTAGGAAAAGAATTAAATGGGTAATATGAGTATTGCTCAAGGCCAGAACCCTTGATAGAGTAAATCAGCTCCCTGTATTTCAATGACTAATACCATTGATTATCACCAGCTGAGAAGTGGGCCCCAAAGAGTATAAAACAATAGTGGATTACAATGAGCAATCTATTTTCATATATCCAGAATGATTATGTCTCTCTAGAGATGGAGCCAGGCAGAGTCACAGTCAATTATCACTAGTTCCTTTTCATTGGAAAAAGAAGAAAAATTGTTACATCCATACATCTTTGTGCTTGTTTGTATCAATGTTGGTTTTAGCTTAAAACTAACAGATACTCTGGAAATCAAAACATTATCTACTTTGGTTAACAATGCACACTTCTATGCTTATATCGCTAAATTCTTATTTTCATTTAATTGCTGCCACATGCTTCGTCTTTGTTTGTTTTCCTTAAAAATTCAGCCTTATTTACACTATTTTATGCTTCTCATACCAATTTTTTTTAAGTCACACCTGCAGATTTTTATCTGCTTTCCCTCAGCATAAAAGCCTCGGGATCAGCACTTTTCCGTTCTCCCATGAAAAGTGATGAGGTCTTGCAATGGTTTAAGTCATATGATCCGTCTCATCGCCGCCTTAACCAGACATCAGGAGCAACAGCATAAAGCGAGTGCGGTTTTGGCAGCACTTTACTGAAGTCCCCATGCAGATGCTCTGCGTGTTTCACAGTAGAATTAGTAACAGCAATCATTGTTGAAGACTGAAAATGTCCCTGCTCAGGACCGCTCCTGGCAGCGAGCGGTGACAAATCTGTTCCCTTCACTCGACACCGTAAGATGTCCACGCGCTGCAAAGCTGCATGGTTCTGAGGCAGTAAATCACATCATGGGAACAAGCAAAACTTGGCCCTGGTACCCGAGGTTTCCCCTGCCTGACATACTACACTGTCAGGCTTTACAAGGAGCAGTAGATCTCCACGTTTGGACTCTGCTTCACACCCTGCGCTTTCCCTCTCGCTCGCTCACTCTCTTTAATTTGTCAGATGAAGTTCTCTATTCAGGGTACATGTATTCCTGATCTGTACATAGAGAATTTAGTAAGAGTTCACTTAAAATGCGTGGCTTGAATAGATAAGCAGTCTTTCTGAAGTGTTCTTTGATGAATTTTAAACAGTAGCACTGACTGATACTGTTTGAAGTAAGTTTGCAATGCTTTCTTTTACCTGAAACAAAAATTGGCTCGATAACTCTTCATAATTCCTAGTAATGTCCTCAGAAGTACAGCTTTTAGGATACAGTTGGATATCTTGCACGTAACAATTCTACCTAAAATTTCTTAGCCTCAGCTAGAGGAGGGGATTTTATTTATTTTATAGTAACCACAGGTATTTTTCAAAGTTTCTTTCCGAGGATACAGCTAAACTGAACAGTGGTTTTTAGTGCAATACTGTCTCATCAAACCTAACTGCAAATCCAAAAGCACCTGTTAGTTGCCCTCCATGCATTCAACTCAGAACAATATTAATTTATAGAAAGGTTTGCATTGTCAAAAGAACAGTGTTCAGAAAATAATCCCCAGGATTTTCCAGTGTGTCAGTGATAGCTTTAGCATATGTTCTAAATAATTACGTGGTTTAGATGATTTACTAGTTTTATAACTGGCCATTTAAAGATGATGTGTGACTTACTGTTGTTTGTATCAGTTTTGCTTCTTTGATCTACGGAAGCTAGTGTGAAATGGAAATGGGAACTCCACAATATTTGAAATATTTAATACTTCTATATTTTATTCATTGAATCATGATCTTATTGGATGCAGGTTGGCACTAACTGGAAGTGGCTAAAACTAAAAATCTGTAGAAGGCAGGTAGCATAGCGGGTATGATTTGCACTCTATTTTGGCCTAAGCCAGTGAAGTCAGTACAAGTGAATGTATGTACGTACGTATGAGTTATCTCTTGGTTCGGAGACCTTGATTTCCTTTCTCTTTTTTTTCTTTTCTTCTGCCACACTGGAGCTAACCAAGTGCAAAATGGCAAAACGCAAGTTTAATTCATTCTTAAGATGATGTGTGTAAGAAATTAAAAGTAACTTGAGTACTGGCATCAGGATTTTGCCATTTGACAGTAAAATAGTTCAATTTTACTAGTGAAATGAAGATGCCGTGTTTGAATAATAGTACCAGCTTTTCTTTGCAGTCAAGAATCTTCCCCCTCCCACCCAAATAGTAATAATTTTTTTAAAAGTCAAATTTGGAATTCTCTCTTTGGTATCGCTTACACAAATTAGAAGGAGGAGGAGTTGAGAAACCCACCTCTGTCTTGGAAAATCTTAATCTTATAAAGACTTATGTGGAAAAAGTAATTACATGCTTGTTGACATTGAGCTGAATGGATATCATCTGCATTTCAGCCCAGATTCCAGCCGAAGTTCTCGGGGTGGCCTCAAGTGACCAGCAGGTTTGTTAACTGTCATGCAGGGAGATCCTTCTGCTTTTCCCTCTATGTCCACTCACAAGAGCCTGATAACTGTAATAAAGTAGGATGTTTTGTCTTGCTGCCTTGGATAAGATTAAAAGGAAGGTCTAATTTCCAAATATTTTTCACCTTTTATTACTTCTGCTTTGTGGTTGCAGTGTTCTTCTTTCTTTAGGGCTATTAGCAAGAATTTTTCAATGAAATGCTAACGTTAAACAAAACCAAAATGTATTAGGGTTAAGAAAATTAATTTAAAAGAACAGAAATAGTTTACTAAATGTCTGTAAATTTACACGTCTTACAGTCTTAACTGGATAAGTCATTCTCAGCTTTGTTAAAAAGGGGGAAATAATGAGGAATAACACATACTGCACGATGGTAATTCTCTTTAATCAAACTGCAAGCATCCTTTGCTGAGCGCTATAAGCTCCTCACTGCAGCTAGAGGTCCCTATAAAGCCTTGCCAGGGAGGTCAGTGGGTTTAGACATCAAGTGGTTTCCTCTCTCTTCAGCCTTATTCCCTTCTTTGGCTGGCTCGAAGGCCATCATGTTGCTGTTTCATCGCATGTCTGCTGATAATGTAGGTCTTTGTACAGCCCCGGAATCTGTATTCGTTTGAGAAAACAATAATCTCAACTTTAATATCTGTAATGTAAACCTTTTTTCTTTGTTTTTTGTTTGTCTTTGTTTTACAAACCCTTGAAGACATAAGCCATAAAATCCCTCTGCAGCAGAAAAACTCAAGAGCTTTTTAAATCAACGGGTTTGGGTAACTTGCTGGGCTCCTTTGCTCTCTGTAACTGGCAATACTCTAACGGTTTCACATGCCTCTCCTTACTTGGTTTCTGCATTACCTTTCAGTAGGGAGACTTGCTGTCTCCATCACCAGCTCCTTCATGTTCAGGGGTTTTTTTTAATTGTAGAATAGAGATGCAATCCACAGTATCATATTAGTTTCCCATTATCTGACTGAAGTTTGAGTCTGGATTGTGGTATCAAAGGGGAAAGCGAGTGAGCTAAGAAGTAAATGAAAGGGAAGTCTAACTTTTTGTCATGGAAAGGTCATCTTCTGCAATACGTAGATTTATGATGCTTATTGAAGACTTCTCTACCTCTCGATGTTCAAGATGGTTAGTAGTAGTCTAAACCACCTCTACCACCTTGGGTTCACAGCAGCACTGAATTGCTTTGGCTGTAGACCCTGATGAAGACATCTAAAACTGTGACATGTCTCTCACTTGGGATTTTCTTTTGGGAAGGCTCAGAACCTGTATTTCTAAAGAAACACGGTCACCATTAGCACTACACACTAGGCACAGTAAAAGTGTTCAGGCACAGCAAGACCTAACTTTTAGGTTGATTTCACTATTGAACCCAGAGAAGGGGACCTGAGATTCCTGTACAATGTGAAGTTGAATTTCCCCTTTGGAGATGACTAATAAACCATGTAAAATTTAGATTGGATATTAGGAAAAATTTCTTCACTGAAAGGGTTATCAAGCATTGGAAGAGGCTGCCCAGGGAAGTGGTTGAGCCACCATCCCTGGAGGCATTTAAAACACATATAGATGTGGTGCTTAGAGACACGGTTTAGTGGTGGACTTGTCAGTGTTCGGTTTACAGTTGGATGCAATGATCTTAAAGGTCTTTTCCAATCTAAACAATTCTATGGTTCTAAATGTAGTCTATCTTAAATGAGATGCTGGAGGAAATGTTAAGCACAGGAGTGTCGGATTGTACTTCCTTTCTGGAGCAGAGATGACAAGTGGGGCTATCAGGGTCCACCACCGGGAATCTCCTCTGAAGGGTGGGAGCTTGTACCTGTAATTACAAAGGGCTAAGTAGACTTCATACTTTTCTGTTTGAAGTCAAAAAAGATTGAGATTTGTTCAGACCGTCTTGCATAACAACCAAATGGCTCGAGTACACATTCCAGTGATCGACTGATTTGTTTATTTATTTATTTTGGTCTTTCCTGGTGACACTTTTGCAGTAGGAGAAGCTGTGTTCCCTCTCTGGTATTACAAATCATCAGAGTCTGTCTGTTAATGAGATCATGCTCTGTTTTCAGGGCACTGCATGTTTCTGCTTGGTTTCCAGGTGCCAGGGCTGCAGCAGCAGCAGCAGAGCAGGGCTGAGTAGCTCTAGAGATTTCCCTTGTAACATGCATGTCCCCCATGCAAGTAAAGGCTGACAGTCAGGAGTGATTTGAATTACGGGCTCAATTAAGACAACCAGTTCAGTTTTGGGTACCCATGCCTTTTCAAATACAGTCCTTGTCTACCCTAGACAGCACAAACTGTCTCTTAGCAATTAAAAATCATTTGCCGCCACCTCTGAAGTCCAAACAACCTTGGGAACGTGTCTCCCAAGGATTGTCCGGAGTCGTGCTTTATGTTGTGACTGTTGCTGCCTGATGAGGCATTATTGCTGCCTGTTTCTGAGTGTCATGCGACCCACGCAGGTGACCGTGCATTCCCAACGGAGTGCCCATGTCTTGGGAAATCATTGATCTGGGTTTGCCCTACAAATTACTCCTCAAGATTACTTTGTCCTGTCAGGCTCTGTGTAGCTTATTCTTCTAGGTAAGTTCTAGGATAAAACAGAAATATTTAGGAAGTGTCAGCACTAGCATTTACAAATACACTCACTAGTTCCAGTTAATTGGTGATCAGTTAACTCGAAGCAAAACAGTCTGTTATAGAAACACACTAAGTCAACACTTACTATGAGTTTCCAAAAGTGCTCTTTGTTGCTCTTTCTTCTTGAACTCTTTGATTTCAGCAGGGAACTGAGTTAGGATTTTTAAATATGCTCAGCTGTAACCCACCTTTGAAATTTCCAGTCTCTTTCTCCCAATGAAATAGTCTAGAAAAGTAATTTTTTCCTGAAAGTTGGTGTGTCAGCGCTGCTGAATCAATAGACTTTATCATGGAAAGGATCTTTAAAAATCAAAGAAAACTGCCCTTTCTAGGGAAGTAAGTTAAAACAATCGCTCACTTTTGTTATTTGTCATTAATAATTTCCCACTTGAAATTATAAATTTCTTGAGCTTTAAATGGTGTGAAAATCCACCTTTTCTGTGTTGTTCCCATGACTTTTAGTAAAACATATATGCCAGATAAACAGTATATATTTGCATTTGGTACAGCTGGGTACTAAAAGACAACTGCAATTATGATATTGTGCAAGTGTTTTTTAAAATCCAGAAATTAAACTGAGGTTTTGGAAACTAGCTCAGACTCTCTAGTTTTGATGTTCGCCAGGGGTTCTTCTCTTTTGCCTGCCCCATTTCAGCAACAAAAGCCAGGCTATACTGTCTTTTGCACGGACTTCTTGGTAGTGGGTTTCAACAGCACTTCAGCAGCGGAGGACAGTATTGCATCCCATTTTGCAGAAGATGAAAGCAAGGTAAAGAAAATCAAGTTATTTTTCCCCAAGGTCATCTATTAAGGGAGGGGCAAAGATAAACTTTATTAGGACTCCCGAGAAATAGCACAGTGATATATTTCTTAAAAGTCACAATGTTGGCTTTTCTTGTGTAAAATTTAGTTGTGAAGATATTCTTAATAACAGTAGGTTGTATCAAACATTTTTTCCTTTTTTTTTTATTAGCAGAATGTAACCATTGCTTAATCCTCTCTCTCTCTTTATTCTCTATAAAGAAATTTTTTAAACCACAAGTGTAGATTAGATACAGGGGAAAATTCCCTGTAGTTTTAGATCACTGGCGAGGGCATGGGACGTACTGTGTGTTTCGCTTGCTGTATATCATTGAAAATACAGAGGACTTCACAGCAGAAGTGTATGTTTCAGGTTTGCACACATTTGTGAGAATGTTAATACCGCGTTGTGGGAATTGTGCTGAGTTCCCTGTTATCATGCAAGCAATTGCTAACTGTAGACCTCTGACTTTGTAATTTGTTCTTTATGGACTAGCCTGCAGCCAATAAGCAAAATCAATAGTCTTTGCTGAAAAGTAAGCAAGTGCCAGTGTGTTATGTGACAGGTGAAGATACATGTGCTTACCAGGGGTCAGGGGGCCACATCAAATTTCTCTCTGACTTCTTTTCAAAAAGCTAAATCCATTTAGGGAGCATTCGTCATTGGAAAATGTTGCAGTGGGGAATTAGACAGGCTCCTGCTCTTCTTTTCTCATTTAACGATGTTTGTTTTCAACAGTCTGTTCAATAATGTCACTGAGAAGAAATTATGTGAGAAGAATAAAGTGCTTATAGTCTATTTATTTATTCATTCATTTCTGTAGAATAACACTAGCTGTTGCATTCTCATGTTTATTAATGCTATTGTGGCAGTCCAAATATTTGTTTGTTCTCCTTTTCCTTTGGAAAAAAGGTGGGACAGAGCAGCGTGGAACAGATTACTTACTGTTTAAGCTTAAGGTGAAGGTTACACAACTCCTAGCAATCTTATATATTCTATAAGCTATTTCCTATACTTGAGTACGGCATCTAAATAAGTGCCATAATGTTAGTACTGCACAGAGTTTAGGAAGTCTCTTGTTTTCCAAGTGGAATGACCAGGATTGAGGCCATTCAGAAGTCTGCTAGAAAATGTAACACCAGCAGCTGAGATGGATGCTGCTGGCCTGTGATAAAACAGGCTGTTCGCGGTGCAATTCCCTCTTTTGCATCAAATGCTGAAAGTATTTCAGTGTTCCGAGTTCTAGGGAAATTGCTGTTCAAACCAGCCTTCATCTCTCAATATATGGGACCATCAGAAAGCGAAAGGGAAAAAACCAGTAGAGGAGTGTTTTTTCTGAAATACTGAGGTGGCTTAGGCTCACAAGCTACCAAAGAAAAGGACTGTTATTTAGAAGTTAAATTTACATTGGCTTTTAATGTTTAAGCGCCTAACTTGTGTTCTTTTGAAAACTTTAGGTTCAGTAATAATAGCAAAAATGATAGAAGACTTAATGCCATTGTTTGCTTCTTATTGAATGTAGTTGCTCCATTTAATAGCCTGGACTGCTGCCATCGTGCTATCATATACACATGTGCACTCCCAGTCAGGAAAAACAAACAGTTACCACACAGGTTCAATCAGATTAAAGGTTCCCTGTGTGAGAGCTGAATACCAAAAACCAGATTGGTGTGTTAGATTTCTCTTGTGTCTTGTTTGATTTTAACATGCATAATAAACGTCTCTTAATTTTTCTACCCAGCTTTCTCTCTAGCTGTTTTTCTGCTGCTGACTGCACAAATCGTTACTGTAGTGCTTTCTCTCAGCTGAGCACTGCGTTTGAAGATGCTGAATGATATGCGATGCTTCCAGAAAGCTGTAGTTGAAGCCCTTCCACCTGGGTGCTGCCATGCTTTACGCCACCTCTTAAACTCAGTTTCAGGATTCACAGGCTGCTTTCAACACCAATCACGTTATACCTACTGAATGTCCAGGTTCAGGGCGTTCAGTAAACCAAGAAATTTCTAAGGTGACTCACCTCAGGTGGCCTTTCAGCCACCAACAGTAAGAAATGAAGAAAGCTCATTTTCAGCATCTTCAAATGAGACTGGTGCCTTCTTAGCCTTTAGCTACAAAATATTTAAATAACACATTTTGGCTGGAAAACCTGTGAGCTCTGCAAACTTCTATACCACTAAATTCAGTTCCTGCGGGATCATCTCTTCCTACGCTATTTTAATGTGTCGAGCAATAGTTCTCTTCTTGACACGAATTCCCAGGCAAGTGCTTGAAGTCCTGGTAGACAACTGGGGAAAAGGGGCAGGATCTGGACCTTGCAGCTGATTATCTCTCAGGGAATGGGTCTGTGAGCAGACTACAAACAAATCAAGAACTTGCCTTTCCATCTAAGGGGTTGTAAAAATCAACTTGTAATGGAATTTTATAGTTTGAAAATTAAAACATAAACAAAAAGCTCCTGCAACCTTCCTTTCCTCCTCTTCCCTTCGTGGGGTAACACAGTCGCTGTTCTGCAGCGACAAGATGAGATAAAACTGAAATGACGAGAGATCCCCTGAGCTCCAAGCTGCAGAGGGTTGAGGTTAAGCTTGAAGTTTGCCTGCTCAGCTCCTTTTTTTTTTTTTTTTTTTTTATTTTTATTGGGTCTTAAACCTTTCCTACACTAAATAAACACCCTTTTATAGGCTTTCTCTTCACAAATGGCGAGCTTTGTAACCTTATGTGAAAAGCTCTTGTCGGATTCAGACTAAACGCTCCTTCGTTGCTACCAGTCCCTCTGTCCCCAAGGGCCACGGTCCTCTGAAGAACGGTGCCGCATGCCGGTGCTTGCCTGGCCCCGCTGCCTGGCTGGGCCTACGTCGGAGCTTCAGGTCTGATCTGTGTTGAACTTTGCATCCTGGATCTGTTTTTGGTCACTTGAATACATCTATTGATCTTATTGGGTGATGTGCATCATCCCAGTGCTAAGCACCCGAACAATTGCTGTGCCCACATAGCCAAATGGTTGTGTGATTATAACAGGCTATCGGTAACGTGGCTAGTACAGGTAACAGCAAAAATGCAGCGGGCACCGATCCTTTGTGGGGCAGCAACTGCAGCACTGTGCCAGGTCCCTGGAGGGCTTGTACGGTTTGTGCTCAGGCCTGTGCTGCCACGTCTTCACAGCTATTGTTACTGCTGTGCCGCCACACTGTCGTTTGGCTGGGTAGACATAGCATTCGGAATTAAGCAGAGGGAAGTCTAGTGTAACCAGAAGTCTCTTTCTTTTCACTCTCCTGGAACCCTATCACTTATTATCTTGACTTTTGCTTGCTTTTATATTTGCAAGTATCTCATCAAAAGAAATTACCAGCAAAATTACTCTGGTGCTTGTCTCTTCCTATTTCATCACCAACACACAAAACGTATACCGTTTACAATAACAACTCCTATCACTTTTGTGATGGCATTGCTACACATTTGGTGTGACACATGCAAAGGGAGAGCAGTAGAAGGGGCAAGCAGCTCATGTTCTAATGGATAACAAAAGTTTGAATGTGCATCCTTCCTGGCAGTGGTCTCCAAAATTGTGATCTGTTGAGATTTTAATTTTGCGGGCTATCCAGATCACGTAACTTAATTATTTATTTTTTTTTCCTACCTAGCTCATCAGTTGCAAGATGTTCTTTTTTCAGTATCTTCATTCTGGGCACATTAAAATCAAACAAAGTCTTCCTTAAAGGAATACTTTATTACAATTTTATTATCTTTTCTTTCTCAGTGTGTCGCTATGCGAAGTGTCATATTTTAGCTAGGAGAGTGAGTTGTATAAGCTTGCAAGATAAACTACAGAAAATGTATCTTACTCTCAACTTAAGCCTTGCTCTGGAAGAGAATCAAATGAACCCATCTAGAAATCAACAGTATCTGTGGGCGCAAATCATCTTCTATATGGTTACCTATTGCTGTCCTTATTCTGCATTTTCTTGTTTACTTTCCTTTAAGCCACCTTAAAGTGTAATTGATATTATTTTATCTTTGTTAAAGGGACTACAGCTGCATCATATATTTATGCCACATTTTACTTTTCGTCATTTCTCTCCCTTTTCAAAACATGCTGTCAGGATTATCTGCTTCATATATATATGTTCTCATAGCACATGGGATTGTGCTGCAGAGAAGAAAATATTAATATCTATATAAAGCCTAAAGAAGAACAGAGGCAAATTCTAAAATAGTTTACTGAACTGATCCTTACCCTAATTATTCAGAAACAGTTTAGTGGAGACTCAGTGACTTGGAGTATTTCTGTGATCAGTGCTTATCCGCTGCGTAAAATGATTGCTGCTGACCTTAGTGGATTTTGCAAAAGGTTCTTGGTGTGGAAGAACAGAAACTAGAATGAGATCCATGATCAATAAGATTCCAAGAGACCACATGTAAATATGTCTTAATCATTTTGGTATATATTTGGGACAAATTTATTCAATTAATTTTGCTTTTTCAGGTTCTAATAGTGAGTAATATTCTAATGATTCATTATTTGAAATTCCTCCTAGAGCAAGTTCTGCAGCTAATACCTTTATTCATATACAGAACAGAATTTTTAATCACATGAACATACTTTTGCCAAAGTAGGCCTTTGGTCTGCAGTTTTTCAGTCAGTTCATTTACAAATGCTTAATATTCAAAACTTTTTCGTAATGGGAGACATAAGTCACATGATACTTAATACTGGATTGGTAACCATAAATATTCCTGCTGACATAACCGTTCTAAATGATTCTTAAGCCTATTGAGGATAACTATAATAATTTTTGTATGCATACACCTGTAAAGCTTGCTTTGCTTTAAGGTTGATATTTTGCAACGCTTTCTACCAAAAAAGGGATTTTTTTTTTTTAAATGTTTATGAAAAAGGGAACTCAACATAATTAGAATACATTTTAAGTGAATTGACTTCAGAAAAAAGTAACTCATGTATTAGGTTATCTTTATATAAAAAACTTTACAGTAAAGATATTAGGCTGTCAGTTGGATCAAAATTACTTTAAAATGGATTATAATTCCTCGAGCAGATTTCCAATGTGAAAAAGAATGAAACAAGTAGTAGTAAAGAAGTTTCTCCTAATAAGAATTGTTATGTCTGACCAGCTTTCTGGAGAAGTTTTACTGCTCTCTGCAGAGCAGTAATGTTCTCTTCATTTTGTATCTCTAAACAGGCTGAAAAAAAGAAGTATCAATGTTACTTAGCTGCAATGCAAATAAATATTCATAACAATGGCACATGCATAGCTAATTGAACAGTTTTTGTTAATATTATACTAGATATTCATGGACATGTGCCTTTTTCTATAATGAAAATACTGCCTAAGGCTAGCTTTGTTTTTCTTGTCAAGAACAATTTATGTGCTTTCATTTAAATGAATATAAACTTCTATTCTCATGACAAAATAATTCACCATTAATTTGGGTAAAGAATTTCTTTATTCCCTTTGTGGTGCATTTTATTGAAAAAGAAAAGCCTTAATGTATCTCAGAAATTTTCTCTATGCATTCTGTCTAATTTCTGTAATAACTGGCACGGATATGGGATTTCAGTGATTACTTGCTAAGTAAATATGGGATACGGGCATATGAGATTTTATTTAAAATTAATCTGAAAATATTTTTCTTGAAATGATTCCTTCGCAGATGTTTTAATTCATTGTTTTACGTACACAAATAGGGACTATATACATTAAAAACACTGCCCTTTCCTTTATTTCCTTTTCTTATTTTGATTCTTGCTCTATTATTTGTAGCTGAGATTCTGGTCCTCAAGAATATTTTGAAAGGTGAAGACAGCTAGAGTAAGGTAAAGGCAGATCTCACAAATGTAACTGAAAAAACATGACGTGGCTGGGGATATTGGCTGTTGAGAAAGGGCTGAGGGTTTTTCCTTCCCCTTTATCAGGTAGCAAAATATATACCCCTTCTTTCATGGGGCTCTCATTTTCTCATCTTATTAACTGTTTACACATTCTTCTCATTTAAATTTCAGTGATGTTACTTAAAGGTAACAAATGGTGCTAAGCACTGATTTAACTAATTAATTAATTCAGTTCCAATAGCAAATTAAGGTTGTCTAGTAAATAGAATGTAACTCTTTCTATTAGAAGAGTGAACCTGAGGCTACTCTGCTGCCTGTAACACCTAGGCTATTGGCTATATTATGATTCTTTCACAAAATGCTTAAATTGCAGTTCTTGGCAATGCTCTTTTAATCAAGTGCTGATACCCACCGCGCAGTTCAAGAACCTAAAGGGGAAAAAAGAAAATGTAGAAAAGGCAGGTAAACATTAACTGTTACTGGAGATGGTGGATCCAAGGCTATATAGTAGGGAAGCTCTTGACTTATTTTAAAATTACTTTTCAGTGTTATAAATTAGTACTTAAAAAATATCATGTGTTTGGCTTTTATTAGTGATAAGCTCCATATAGTGTTTTTTCAGGTAACTATAATGCAAGGCGTTATATGCTCTTATAATGCAGAGCTGCAGTGACTACATGGTATGCTCTCTTTTGGATTTGGGGGCTTTTTTTCTAGCCATGAGAAACTACCTAATTGTGAAATCTGTTCAATCACAGGCATCTCTTCTGAACAAGGGAGGGTGACATTTTCTTTGCGATGCGTAGCCCTGCCTCATGCTGGATTTGAGATGGTGTCTCAGAGTAAACAAGCTACCTTCGTTCTTGTGTTACTGACATCATTTAGAGCACTCGGACATTAATTAATTTGGAAAGCTAGAGTGGGAGAGGTTTTCCCATTAGGAAGGGGCAGTCTAATGTGATTGGTATGGCCCGTGGCTCATGTTGCCTTTAAGTTTAGAGAAGCCATTTTCCGTGTAACATACGCTGAATCCTGACAACCTGCACTGTCTGCAAACATCTGAGCATACAGAGTATGTGTGGTACTGGCTTTAGGAGAAGGAAAATGATGAGACCAAATGGGGTATGTTTTGGGATGCCAGATCTTTAGAAAAACTCTCTCTGATCTCTGGAAAAAAAAGACTGATTTGCTTGGGGCCTGTTATTTCTCTTACAAAAGCAAAACCAAAGAAACACACCTGGATGGAAGGTGGCATGAAAAACTCTCCCTGAACAGAACAGTAAGAAAATCAGAAGGTTGTTATAAAATTAATGTAAGAAGAGGACACTTAATTTTTTTACTTAGCACTTGTCTCTATTAACTAGTTTTCTAACCGTATGACCATAATTGACAGGGATATTTTTTCTGCATAAGAATTACTGTAGATGGAAAGAGTGGGATTTAAAATAATTCTTAAGACCATTATCCACCCATACAGGAGTAATACAGCTTGAAAAAACAAAGACTTAAAACATTCTAAGGTTTGGGTTTCTTTTGTTTTGTTTTTTTTCTTCCTTGTTTCTGTTTTTGTGGACAAGTGCAGCAGAACTTCCCAAGTAACTTCAAAAATTAGAGGATTCTCTGAATGCTGCTGGTTTGCAAAGTGGGGGGGTTGGGGAAGGGATCAGACGTGAGCTACAATGAATAATGATTGACCTGTTTTCACATTTCTGTTCCTTTCCTGTTCCTGCTAATACACTGCTTTGACAATATCTCTTATCCTGAGAACGAATTCTGGCTTGCTGTGTCCTGAATGTCACCACGTCCCTTCTCCCAATGTTTCCTGTTGTGTCCAGCTTTTCTAATTGCATTTTTCTCGCAGAAAAACATACTCCTTCCTGGTTCATAGTTCATCCTTTTAGCAAGCCATGACATGTTTTATGGCTAAACAGATCATCTGGAAAATGGGAACCTGCATGGGGTGGGGGGAATATACCATGAGTTGTCCTGGACCAGGCGAGGTCTAAAGCAGCACAGAGGGTTCCCAGCATCTCTGGCCAGGAGCAGCTCTGGTCCAGGAGAACACAGGTCAGCAGCAAACAGGATCCTTCTCACGGCCAACATTTCCTTCCCAAAGGTTTCCCCACCCAACAGAAAACTGTGAACAGATGCTAACTTTTATGACTACATGTAACAGTGCCACCCAGTGATTTTTCCATCACCAGTGAGACTTTTAAAGTGTTCTTGGCCAACTTTGGCTCTCTTCATATCAACGGGAGTTTACTTTTAATGGAAGTTTTTGAGCCGCTTCAGGAGGGTCTCGGAAGCACTAGCTCATTTATTTTCCATATGTTGTCAACACCATTCCTTCTCCTACTCTTACCCAGTCTTGGTTTTTGTGTCATTTGGCTTCTAGTCTAGGAAGTGGTATAATTGCACTGGGGTAATTGTATTTAGACGGGTAGCTATACAAACAAACAGCAGGGCTGATTCAGATTCTTCAAGACCAAATCATGCCTTGAAGGTCTCCAGGAATGGAGAATGCTTGGTAAATAACACCAGGTATGGGTAAGAAGCAATAACTCTGTAAAATCCTTAATTGAGTCAGATTTCATGGCATTGCTCTGCTCTATGTTGAGAGGCAAACCTGCAAGTGTTCCACAAGAGTTGCTGTGTTTTCAGACCACTGAAGGGATGTTAGCAAAATGCAAACCTATACTTCTTCTAAATCAATGGTCGTATTTCTCAGTTTAAGTTGCTAAAACTGTCCAGACTGTCTAAAACAATAAAGATTTTTACCATATATAACACATAAGAACATGTTCACATAGCTTAATATAAAATAAAGGGCTTATCATTAAATCCCTGTAAGATGTTACTACATCTTACTGCCTGTCCAAACTGCTCCTCTAAAAGCTATTTAAATAATGCTTCAGAGAGAAATTCTGTGTTTGGCAGAGAAGCCTTTTACCATCAGCAAACAGAAATGTATTTTTGTGTAACGTATCAGGAAAATATTTTGTGTACAGCAAATGCAGGAAAGTCTCATATAATTCATCGTACAGAATAAAAAGCTGAATCAATGCACACCACTGCGTCCTTTGCTAAAAGAACTGGTTTTGTCGATTGCTAACCTTGCATACAGTTGAGAACTTAATTTGATTCTTGCTGTAGCTACTCTCTTTTTCACAAGCAGGCATATTGGGAAGAAGAAGATCTGCAAATGGATTACATTCTTTTCATTACAGTGCACTGGCTGGTTTTAGTTTTATTTGTTGCATGGTTCCATGCAGTAACAAAAACTGTAGGTCTCCTGACACTCCTGTCACTGGACATGCTAGATTTGAAGTAGGAATCTTAAAAAGGTATTCTTGTTGTAATTTTAATATTCATAGTGTCACTAATTTTTTTTTTTTTTAAAAGGGAAAGCAATATTGATGAGGATAGAGACACAGTCTGGAAAGCCATACCTGTTTTCATCGGATGTTGACTTCATGAGTAGCCTTAGATTACACCTCATCTTTTTACAGATCTGCTTTCCCATCTGATAAATGGGAACAAGGAGACCGGTATTCTTTAGCAATGTGCCCAAAGACTTGCTGATGGGAACGTTATATCTTCTTGCTTCAGTTAATTTAGCAAAGCAAGAAGGGTTGGACAACATCATTCATATTCTCCTCTGTTCTGCAAGGTTGCCAATAGTCGTGGCAAGAGAGGAGTTCTGTAACTCTCCTGTTTCTGTGAGAATCCTGGCCCACCTACTTGGAGAGAGGTGTTTTATGGAGATTTGTTTGTTCACGGCCTTCCCAGGTCCTTAAGAAAAGGAAAACTTGTTTCTTTGCATCTTAGGAAAAATAGTGAAAACTCAGTGGTTTGCTTGTTTATTGAATCCCACTGCAAGCAGATTAACAGCCTAAGTTCAATTCATCACCTCAGACTCCATTAAAAGTGCTATACCATCACACCATTTAATGATGTCTTTTATGGTCACAATAAGATATTTATAATGAGAAACTTAAACTTTTCATGTTTCTTAATTAAAGAGATTTTCTAAACTAGTTGTAACCTGTATTTGGCCTTATGATGCCTCCCAGAATAACAATGATCTACCAGTTAATATGTAAGGGCTCACGACTGATTGTTGCTCCTCTTCTTCCGCATATTAAGTAGTGTTCATTAATTAATATTCAGCTTGCTTGCTTCTTGCACACAGGACATCATCTTTGCACTGGGTTCCCAGTAGACAAAAGAATAATTGTAGTTTAAATGAAAAGCTTTAGAGATCCCTTTGAGTGGGGTGTTAAGATTACAAACATGAAAAAGAGTTCAGGGGCTAAAGAAATATAGGAATTTTTTTATTGCAACAAAAATGCGGCTCTAACTTATTTGGTTTGGAAAGTCAAGCTACCTATTATCTATATGAATGCCTTAAATGTGTGCTCTAGGGGCTTATCTGTATAAAAACTGCACCAAGATAACTGAACTGGTTGAAATCTACACTTTCAGGTATTTCAGTACATCCACATTCCCACTCTTTTTTCCAGTATAACGCTATATTTTTAGGACTAGTTTTGAAATAGATTTCTCTTATTTTATCAATTAGTTGACATGCACTTACATATAAGATCTGATTTATCTGGCTTCCAGTTTGCACAGATAAGATCAAAGTTTCCAATTCAAACCTGTTTCTTGATGAGCTGAAGAATAAAACACTGTACACAATCACTTTTGTGGCTTTCAACTAATTGCTTTGCCAAGACAAACTATCAGATGGCAAAAACTGTTTAGCTTGGTAACCGCAGAAATTCTGAAAAACAAAAACACAGCAGCTCATCCCAGTGCTAGCCCTTCTAACAGTTAATATTGAGTGCAAGTGTGTCTTATTTTGGAAATATTGATTCTACAGTCACTTTATTTAATTAATGTGATTAATTTCTACAGAAATAACATTATTAACATGCTCCAATACTGAAAGCAAAAGTTGTCAATAGATGTGATTTTGCACATGTGTGTGTCTGTGAAACTAACCCTCAAAACGCACACACACACACACACTTATCCTGTATTCAAACATCCTCCAGCTGCTGGAGAAGCATATGACCCTATATGCAGTCTCTTATTAAAAGCAAATAAAAATACATATATCAAAAAATTTTGCCCCACCAGAAACTTAAAGTTTAGGGGTCTGTGCAGTCACCTACAAAACAGATCTGTTTTGCAGCTGTGTGTTAGCTTCCTTATTTTTAAGGTAGCTCACTGTCATGGGGCCAGGGATTTTTTGTTGTTGTTTATTTGCTTGCCCCCCCCTTTTTTTTTTTTTTTTTTTTTTAAAAAACAATAAGTCTCCCTTTGGGACACGTCACTTGAAGCTTGTGTTTGTCATGCTCTTGGTGCAGGGAAAAAACACACACTAAATTCAATCTTTAAATTAAGCTGTAACCAAGCTTGTATATTCATTAGAGGAGAAAAATTCTCTTCTGAGAAGTTCAAATTGTTTATTGATTTTCATTTCTGTGTTCAAGTGAAGCTTGAGTAAGTCTGTCTCACTGCAGTCCCTCTGGGGCAACACTGCCAACAAGTGCATCACATTTCAACCCAAGTGAGCAGTTAGCAACAAAAATCTGAGAATTCCTTTAAAACTATATTAATAAATAGTTAGAGGGTGAGATTTCCAGTTCAATATAGCTGATTCTTTTGCAAAGGGAATAACAGCCTTGAACTGCAGGCTATCAATGACAATCCTCTTGAAAATCCTTAAAAGAAAATCAGGTGAGTGGAAAGCGCAATTAGTGGTGAGCTGTTTGGGGAGTGGGAGGATGGGGGAAAATACAGAGAGGAGGGAGGGGCTGCTACATTTTTCTTAAAATTTTGTAATGTCACATTGATCCGGTTCTGTCCAGCTGTAATCATCTTGCGAGTCTCTTGGCAAGGAGAAAAATACACACAATAGTAATTACTGACACTTAACATTTCTCTTTTTAGTCTCTTCTTAAGAACACGTTTCAGCTAACAACAACTTAGGAAAGTGTACAACTGGTACCGCTTAGAGAAACCTGGAGCCTGTCTTGGAAGTGGACTGAGTGACTGAGCCTTAATTTTCATGGTACTAGTGTCTCTTGCTAACCACTTAAATATCACACTGCCTAGTAAAAACTATGCTGAGCTATTTGTCTTTGATTTCTCAAGGTTAATGTCAATTAAGAAATCTAATTAAATGAATTTGAATTTATTAAACACAGTGTCAGATTTTCACCAGGATGGAATTTTTCTACCCCTTTCCTTTCAAAGTTCCCATGTAGGTAGGAAAAGCTTTTTTTAAAAAAAAAAAAAAAAAGTTTGTACTTTCTGGTCTTGTTAATGGTTAGGAACAGTTTGTGTCAGCAGTGTGCGATAAGACAATGACAGATAATTCCAGCTTCTCTTCATAAAGATAAGCAAGCAAGCAGCACTTCATGCTGGAGCAGCGAAACATATTAATTCAAATACATCAGAGCATCCCCCTATCCAGTCTCCTACGTTTGGACTGTATAAGCTCCAAGTAGAGCTGATATTCCTGTGGTTACACATTGCTTTTCTTCCCTCTCCCCCCTCCCATCACAGGCTGTACGTACGCACGGAGGCTGTGAAGCAATTCTTGGCCAACAGTAATGTAACAAATGGGCCGGCACAGAGGAAATTATGAGATGATGCTTTAAAATATGGACTATGTGTTCAAACTTCCATAATTTCAAAGCATTCTGTGCCTTTTTTTTCTCCTGAGATGTTCACGTTGCATGTAGAATGTGAGGGTTTGAAATATTCATTTCAAATGACTGTTGATTAAATCATAATGGTAAAGTCATCTATTTCTGAAAGCTCTACTTTGGACAAGATTTATTCAAGAAAAATTAAAATAAGACTCTAAAACTTGCTCTGAAGACTAATTTTTTTTTTTTTTTTTTTTAAGAAAGGAACTTTGAAAATGCCTGAGTGATGACTTGTAATTACTGAATGGTTTTAAATGCCAAGCGATGACTTTTAATTCCATTTAATTTTTCAGCCAAATTATTTATGCACTTCTCAAAACCCTCAACTCCCCATTGTTAATGCATGGGCCAGAAGAAAAAGCAGTCGGGCTGTTAGTACTGACAAACCGCTAAACACCCCATTGGCATGGAGAGAGGGGCTCTGTTTCCAAGCTGAAGGAGATTTCTTCCTTCCCTTTAACCCGCTCCTCCTCCTTTTTACCCCAGCAGCCAGCCTCTGGCTGCCCCTTGGGTTCAGGTTCCATCTAGCTCCAACTGGGTTATTTCTTCATCTTCTCTCCTTGTTTCTTACTGACCCTGTGCTTCATCATTCTCTGGCATTGCTCTTCTCATGGATTAAAATGAGGAAAAACCATGTGGGCATCCCTGCTCTCGTGTCTCAGATCTCTCCACTCGATCTTTGGAGCCGTTCTATTATATAAATACATACGCGTGTGTGTGTGTGTGTGTGTGTGTGTGTGTACAAATGTTTCCTGGAAAAGACTGTTGAAAACATGTGTCCTACATCTTAAAGTGCTTGTCTGTTGGAATATTTAATAATGCAGAGTTACATATACACAGGAGATTACCTGGGCTAATAGTTTGATGGTTATGGCTCTCAACCATTTTCGCCAAGGGCCGTGAGCTGGGTCTTGCGTGTTGCAGAGAATACTCCATATGTAAACAGATGGGCAGTTCTGAAACAGCAAAGCTACAGCCAAAGGAGCTGAAGGGGAAAGAGGTAAATTCGTTCCTTCCTCACCCATTTGGGAACTTTAAAACTTTTCCAAGTGTCCTCGTTTTGGCTGGGACAGAGTTAATTTTCTTCCTAGTAGCTGGTACAGTGCTGTATTTTGGATTTAGTATGAGGATAATGCTGACAACACAGTGATGCTTTAGTTGTTGCTAAGTAGGACTTATCAGATTTTTCAGTTCCCCGTGCTCTGCCAGCGAGCAGGTGCAGAAGAAGCTGGGAGGCAGCATGGCCAGGACAGCTGACCCAAACTAGCCAAAGGGACATTCCATACCACAGAACGTCATGCTCCGTATGTAAACTGGGGGGAGTTGGCCGGGAGGTGCCGATCGGTGCTTGGGGACTGGCTGGGCATCAGTCAGCGGGTGGTGAGCAATCACATTGTGCATCAGTTGTCTGCCTTGGGGTTTATTTCTCTCTCTTTGTTATCTTCCTTTTCATCACTATTATTGTTATTACTATATTTTATTTTATTTCAGTTATTAAACTGTTCTTGTCTCAACCCATGTGTTTTACCTTTTTTCAGTTCTTCTCCCCATCCCACTGGGTGGGTGGGGGGAATGAGCGAGCAGCTCCATGGTGCTTAGTTGCTGGCTGGGGTTAGACCATGACACCAGGTAAAATATTAGCCACAATGTTCATAGATCACCACAAACCTTTCTCATTGTGGTAGCATCTCACTTTCCAGCTCAAAACAAGCAGCATTTTTCTGGAAAATTTCCAGAATAATGCTACTAAGTGTCACAATGACAAACCAGTCAAATGAATTTGCAAATCCGTACGTGAAGGAAAGATGGAACTGAAATGAGACTTTGTGCACGTCCTTTATCAAGCAGGCAAAATAAAAAGTGTCACTGTAGCAGCTGATGATTGCTAAATCTCATTGGTTTAACTTCATTGGTTATGATTTATTTGGCTCTCTATTTTTCTGCTCCTTTACATCAATTGTCTGTCCCTTGATGTTTCTCACTTACTCTAGATCATCCAGGTCTGTTGTTGGATCTATTTGTTGACCTGCTGTAAATGTTGATGTCTAAATTGTGAAGACACAGAATTCGCCAAAGATACGAAGAGAATTATGAGCCGGAAAGAATGATCCGGATTGTAATTTTTTTTTCCCTGCGTCGCCTTTAACTTTTCTCATGAAACAAATGTTCCGTGGCACTTTGGACTCTCTTGGTTTGCTGCATAGCAGAATTAGTTTGCCAAGGTGGCATATAGCTGAAGAAATATTTAGAATTTCTTGAAATGGCAGGGCGGTTTGTACAGTGAATGGCCTGTTTAAAGGAGCTAATCCATATGTAAGGGGTAGTATGTCCTTCTGCTTCTTGGAAGGATTGATTCAGCCACATTAGGTGCACGTGTGGAGAGTGCTGAATTGTTTTTCTTTACACTTAGAGAAGAAGCTGCTGCTTTTTTTTCCCCTGAGCCCTCCGGAGGAAAAGTGCTATCTCCATCCACACTGAGCAACGGCTTAGGTCCCATCAGCCCATCACACTGTGAGATGAAGCTTGGTGAAAGCGTTGCCTTTCTCACAGGTCACTATCTCCAGTTCTTCCCTTAACAGCCATTTGCTGCCATTAACTGGATGCTTCCAAACACCTCCAAACTCCTACAGCATCTGGTTCATGGGCCAGATGCCATAAATACTAATTTGTGCTGGAGAAAGCACCAAATCTAATTATTACTGCTTAAGGACAGATTTCCCGCCCCCCCCTCCTCCAATGTTATTTGTTCCTTATGCTATGTTTTTGGCCACAAGACTAAACTGCTCTGAGTAACCCGTTTGTGCAAAACACATCAGGCTTCACTCCATAGCGCTTTGTCCCATGCTGTCAGTCAACTAGTTGTATAACTAGGGACCAAGATATAGGACATCTAGGTTTTTCTGATGAATTGTTTGTTAAAAAATAGTATCTAGATTCCTGATGTTTCATTCTGTTCTGTTTTAAGATGAATAACGGATGGGATTTTTTTATTTATTTCGTGTAACTTAAAGTTTGCATTTTCATGTAGAAGGGAAACGTTTGTGCAACTATGTTTTCTCCAGGATAATGATCTTTCAAAAGACATTGTTGAAAGGCAGAGGACAAAAGGGGGAAAGAGAAGGATTCTAAAAGACCTTCTCTGTGTTTCAGTAAATGGTTTCCAGGTCTTCTGTTTCAAAGAACATTAGCTGACTTCTCTCTTTCATCAGCTACCACTCCTTTTTCAGTTCTTTCACATACATATGTTGTTTTGTGGGGGTCTGCGGAGGAAGTAATTTTATTGTCTCGGAATATTTAATTTCTTCTCCAAAACTTCTGTTCCTTTCAATGTATTGTCAGCTGTCTTAGGAAAGTCTCATGCTTGTCTTTGTTCATCCTCCTCATCAGTCTTGACTGTGTACATGATGGTGATGCTATCAAAGCACAGCTTTTCTTTTTCTTTGCAAAGCACTGCACAATTCCCCATCCAATGACTGGTGTGGGAGGGCTTACTTGTTATTAAAAAGGTTTGATTTTTTTTTTCGGAAATCAGTTTTCATAAAAGTCTACCAGCTGAAAATTAATTCCATCATACACTGAAAGAGCTCTTGGGCCTAATACTCATGAAGGTTCCCTGATTTACATCCTGAGAGGTGAGAAGACTTAGAATACTGGTGTGTAATGTCTTTAATATCTGGGGAGATACCGGGGATCTGTTTCTATCAATCTGAATTCTGCCAGGCAACTGTCTCAGAAGAAACTTAAAAAAAAAACCCAGGTTGTTTCTTGGAATCAAAGTTACCATAGATTAGATGAAACAGGCAAGGACGTAAATTTTAAGTTTCTGTTTCCCAAGAAAGCTTGTTTAGTTGCTTAGTATTAGAGGCTTCTAATTACTGTGGATATAAGTTTTTCACTCTTTCAGTCAGTTCACACATTACTACTTGTATTAATACAAAAATCTGCCATATGTTTTTACAGTGAGCCTGTTAATCTGAACACTGACCTTCACAGCATTGTCACTGGTTATGCTTAAAGCTGACTTTCTGGGAAGCGTTTTCATCAGTGGTGTCAAAAACCTTCAATAATTAAAGTTACTATCACATATGTACATTTTTTTTCTTTTCTTGTAATAAAAGAAGTCTCCTCTAGAGCAAACAAAGAGAGAAAAAATTAATTGATCTGACACTTGAGCTGAGAAGACATACTTTAAGGAATACCACTTAAAGGAAAAGGAAGTTTGGAGTCTCAAATAATTAAAACGAGAATTTGGCCAAGCAAATGAAGGCATTTTCTTGCAATATGCTATTTTAAGTAGACTTGAAAAGTCTTTCCATATGTTTTATATTGCTGGATCTTAATTCTGAACTTTAGAAAAACAGTAGGATTAAGGTCAGACTAACTTTTTCTATGAGAGAGGTAAGAAAAATACAATTTAAAACATGCAATTTTATTCAGGATTTGTGTGGTATAAATTTTATTTCCACTTCAGCCTGTACGTTTGGCCTGTTTTCTGTAAATCTTTGGTAGACTTGGATGCTATACAGGGACCTCCTCATCTGCATCTCCAGATATAGATTCCTAGTTACCAATACCTACAATTCTTCACACAGCTCTTCTAGAAAAGCAACCCCTACTTTACCTAAGGAAATTATATTAATATAGGGGAATATATTCCAATTCATTAATAAACACTTAAGAAAATGCAGCTTAAGCGGGGAAAAAAGGAGGGGGGGGGCACACAGGACCAAAAGCACTGTCTGATTTGGCAACGGATTGATACTTGATGAAAGGACAAAACTCTTGCTATTAAAGCTTTTCAATATTCTTTTTTAGTCCTACCTGGTAGCAATTCTCTTTCTGAAAATGAAGATCCAAAGATACAGAGTTTGAGATAATGTGCTATCTGTGTACCAGTCATGTTGTTCTATCAATCATTCTTATGTAGAAGGTATTTATATTCTTATCTCATCAGTTTGAAGTCTTTTATGTCTAGCTGTCAGTAGAGGATATCTCAAGGCCCCCAAAACTTTTTATATGGTGGAATAAGTCAACATTATTTTACTACGGGGCGGGGGGGGGAGGCTGCTAAGCTTGCAATTTTTTGAGCACTATGAACTCCCTTTAAATAAATGAGACTTCTTGCCAATAAGAAACTGCAAGATAGTCTTTAACAGAGTATCTATCATAACCTGTCTTTATCTTTGCCCACAAATTCCTCTGCAAGCAATGAAGAAGCCATAGCAATATACTCTAACAATAGTGAATGCCTTTGATTATATAAATAAATAAAACAAGAGAGGCATATGAAACAAGATCACTCCATCAGTTTGTGGTGTTCCCATAAAAGGGATGGAGGAGAAGACAAACATTTATAGGAAGGGAAGTTCTCCCCCTGTAATGGCCACAATAAATATGTGTGGTGGAGAAAAATAAATGTGAGGAGAAGACATGCACACCTGATGTTGAAGAAAAGCTCGTTCATGCTTGGAGAAATTGGAGAAATTGTTCAAGAGCTGCTCATCCGTGTTAAAAAATATTACCCCTGTAATCCTGCCAAGGACAGTGAGACCTATTGTAGTTGACTGAGTAAGTACTGGTCGTTCAAGTTAAAGTGTCATAGGGGCAGCTGTAATTTATACACCTAATTTTTCTAACGCATCCAAAACTTTTTTTTTAAGAAACAAGCCAGATTCTTGGACAACATAAATTGGTACAGCTAATTAAAGCCAATGGCTCCATTCCAGGTTTTCTGAGCTGTGTCTCTTGTGTACCATGCATCGCTTCGCCTATTTGCACAAGTCGTTCACTTTTATTTTTGCCTGAGATCTTGTGTTTCTATCTGCCAATTTTAACAATCACAGCAGAGATTTGCTTAATTTTTAATAAGACTGGATTAAAAAAGTACTAGTCTAAACTTATATGAAGAGCTGAAATGTATAAGAGGGTCACCAAGGGCAGGACAGAGCCGCCCTCAGTCTGTGCAGGATTTATTGTGATTAGACAAGCTTTATGCCAATCGCCATCGTTATCAGGAATTCTATTGTGGGTCAGGAACCAACTTAGAAAGGAGATTGACCATATGGCTGTGAACCTGATGGATTTGTATTTTAGTAAACAGGGCAGGCTGATGTAGAAACAAACTTTTTTTTTTTTTTTTTTTTAAAGTGCAAAGAGACCTTATGCCAAAGTATCTCATGCCAGTTCACCAGCTCGTAGGGCTCAGAAAAAAAGAGGAGTCATAAAAAAATGCATGTTGGGGTGCAGGGGAGGAGGAAGGGAGATTCTGGCTGAAAAGGCATTAGGCCAAGAGCTGGCGTGTCACGTCCATATCAGTACGTTCACAAGAGTACCCCATATTATAAATCATCTGCATTGTAACAGCAATGGCAGTTTAAATGATCCCTGCTCCCAACTGTTTTCCCCCTTGCCAAAAAGTACTTCTGCCTCACTTAAGCCTATCCAACTGTGTTTTGTGGTCACACTGTAAACCAGATCAAGAAAAAGATACACTTTTAAAAACAAAATCTTTTAACTTGATTATTCATTGTTTCCATAAAGCAGAGGGTTGAATCAGTTCAGACAAGAAGGCAGTAACCTGTATGGGGAGGGAGTAAGTGATGCAACACGACTGACACCAAAGAAAGTATAGCCTGGATCCAGAATTAAGATTTTGTGGCCTGGACTTGTTTGCAGAGGTTTGTATACGTCTTGGTGTCTGCAGTCAAGCAGATGTAGAATGCAGTCTGGAAACTCAGAAAGTGGCTGAGTTGAGGCATGTTGAACAATTAAAGAGGAATTAGAATGGAGGGAAAAAAAATCAATTAAGTGATAGTTTCCCAGTAGAAATGACCTCATGCAGTTTTTACTCTTTCACCTTTTAGACTAACTGCTATACAACAAGTCATGAGACTTGCATGTAAACATTAATAACCACCTACCTGGTGTCTCAGCTAGCAAAGTCAAGTTGAGTACCAGCCTTGGCTCCTGCAACTGAGCCAGAACCTGCGTTACCCCAGACCAGAGCCAATAAGGGATAGGTCTGTCACAGACGTGAGAGATGCAAGGAGCTAATAAAGTCAAGAAAAATAATATTTCTCTCCTTTGGTTTCTGAAGGTTAGAGGTGGAAATGTTCAGCACTTTGCCTTGTGCCCTTTCATTGTCCCCTCTCTTAACTTGTTTAGGTCTCTTTCCCTTTTCTTTAAGACTGGTCTCCAAAGACTCCAGCAGAAAGAAAGGAGTGCTTCTGCTCTCATAATCACCAATTCCTTTTCTGTAATAGAAAAGTGTTAATACACAAAAGATCAATTCTATACAGAAACTGGGGAGACACAGTTTACTCCCCATACTTTTCCAATCAAATAAATGTGAGTGCATCCACTTATCTAGTCAGCCAAACACAGAAAGTTTCCAGAACCTATATAACTGTTAGTAATGACAAAAAGGTTTCACATTATCTACCTCGTCCACATTTCCTCTGAGATCAATATAGCTGAGCACGTCTTCTGCATACTTCCATAAGGAGACAAATATAAAACTTAGTTGCATCAAATGTATTTAGAAACCAGTTTTTAAATGGAAAAGAAGGAGGGAAAATCTAAAAGAATATCAATACAATGTTAGAATTACATTATTTGAAACAAGGATGAATGGGATAGCGCAAAGTCAAAAGGATTTACTCAGCAACTTTCCAGAGGTGATAAATGATCTTTGTTAAAACATGGTCTGCACAATGCATTTTACTAACATGTAAAGTGTTTCAGTTTGGTAATTTGAAAATGTCACAATGCTGAAATTCCTCAGATAGCTTTGCAGTGAGGGGAGGGAATAGTAACACCTCATATGGGATTTACTTTGCTAACTTCAGGCAAGTTCTAGCCTCTTGAAAAGCTGTAGTTATTTGGCAGATTTGGGCTTTCAGGGGTTTGCAAGTACGCACAGTAGGATTTCTGCCAGTATCCTGCAAGGTGGTTTGGTGGAGGGTTAGGACTGGAATTTCTGCAACCTCTGTTTGAAAGCCCTTTTTGACCTTGTGCAAAGTACTTTGGCGGGGAGAAACAGACCTCAGAAGTACAAATGGATTTGGAGGCCTCAGGTGCCATTCACCTCCCTGGAAATGTATCCCTTGTTTCCTGGGTCTCGGTTCTCCCCTCCGCATGCAGGGATTGTAGCTCATCCCCACCATACCAAGTGTACTGTGTGCTAGTTAATACCTGTGATTTATTACAGTGGCACTGCGGTTATTGCTTTTAGTTTCTGTGCAGGCCTGTGCTGTCACACCTAGGGAGCGGTGCTAGTTTCTCTTTTTTCTGCCCCATATTTAATATGATTCTTGGGCCTATGTTCATTGACTGGTTTCAAGGCCATAGTAATAACCTTCATTTAGCATTATCAAGCATCTTCATAGTCTTGCAGTGTTCAGCCCCTATTGGAGTGCTTAAAAGGTGTGATACGCAGGAGCTATCTCCGGGTAATTTTTGTCTTTAGAAGTTAGGTTCGTGTACTACACCCTCCATCACACGCAGTTCAGTTCTGTTTTGGCTAAGCAGAGAGTTAGGTATATGCTAAAGTATGTAGGACGGCAAGAAAGCCTGGCCCACAGAGGGGCACCAGAACCATGCCATGACATGTGTTTTGTTTTTTCTCACAACTAAGCGCATGAAGTTGAGCCATTGAAAAAAAAACTTGATCATTGTTCACAGCTTACCAAAATACTGTGAAAATTTTGAAGAAAATCTGCATTGTTCTACGCAAAGCAAGCAACTAGCCCCCACCGGCATCACTTTTCTGTAGAAGTCATGGCCAGCTTACATTTGTCTGGGAGAGGCCATTCTGGTATTTGTTCTCATGTTGGTAACATCTTCACCTTAGGATCTATATGACCACAACCCCATTCAAACCCAAGGCAGCACCCAAGTCAGTCTGCAGGATCCTGCCTCCGTGCTCCACAGGCTACCGGCAAGCTTTCATATTTGTTTCACTTGCTAGTGTTAGTTTTGTTCGCGGACTCAGGTAAACACTTGTGATTCCAGTTTTGAAGTTGTATTGTGAAGGGAGATTTCTAAATGTACCCCATGGCTGGATTAGAAAGAGCACTTTTTAACTTAAAGCTGTATTTTGAAACCATTACCCATATTGACTTCTACGGACTTTGTTGTGGTATAAGATACTACCCAGCATAGTAGAACCTGGGCCAGAGTTACTAAGGTCATGAGTTCAGCTTGTCTACTCAGGCTGTTGCACATCCGTTCCTCCGAAGTCATGAGTATCTGCACGTGCGGAGGAGTAGTGACAACCTTAACTGTCCCTTTGGTTTTTGTCCAGTGGATGAAGCAGGCCACCAGGAACATACTTTTCTTTTACTGGACTTACAGGTAAGAGCGATAGGTTATAAGGTCAAATGGGAGATAACAAACAACTGGCTGCCAACACTCTCATCACACCTGCTACAAGAGATCCGTGCAGTGTGGTGTGAGCCAGCCCCATTCTGCGCTCCAGTGTTGCTGTACCTGTCCGTGCCGTCCACTGTGGCGATGCTAGCGGCATCTGATGGCTGAAAAAGGAGAGAGCCTGGAGCAGATGTCGCTTCAGGCTCCTCCTGCATCGGGCAATATTCCCCTCTCTGAACAACAAGCAGAGCTGCTGTACATGAAGACAGAATTAGTGTCTCTTGAAAAAAAGTGGATGAAAGCAAGTGTTATGGTGGGATAAAAGGACTCAGGAATTCATCAGGCAGAGGAGAAGGAAGCCCAGTGCCTCAAACACTACCATGAGCTGCAGGCTCTACCACTAGATGAACTGGTCCATATTCATGCCCCTGAGAAAGAGCAGATCACTTGGAAAACGGGGATTAATAAGGGAAATTATTTTTAAGACATTCGTCTCAAATTCACCTTAAGCTATTGTCCTGCAATGCTGAGTCCGATTGTGAAACTGCTCTGCTATTGGGCTCGTAAGAGGCTCAAGCTGTATCACGTGTCACTGAAAGAGTCTTCTGAGCTACAGTAATTCCTTTCTTACGAACCTCCTGAAGTACTTACAAGCCCAAGCTATGCTCTATGAAAGAAACCCTTCAGGGATTAAATACAGTTTTAAGTAAGAAACAAGACCAGAAGCCATTTCTTGAAGCCATCTTCTAACCAATGTGTTTGGGGGCTTTAGGGTTTTCATGTTATTCTATATTTTCTCTGTTTATAGCCACTGAACTGTAAAAATTGACATTCCCAAGTAGTACAAAAAGGGAAGGAAGGTATCGACTTAATAGAGCACCAAAGTAGGATCAATTAGCAGCAAAACCACGAAGCAGCAGGCTCTCAAAATGCGTTTCGTTAGAACTTCATTTATGTGACACTCACATAAAGGCAAAAGAAGGCTTGGAGTTTCTCCGTGGTGCTCGAAGGAAAGTCCAGGAGCTCTTGTTGTCCATCAGCAGCCCTGACCTCTCTGTTTGTAATACGTAAATGGAAAGGAAATCATAGCAGGTTTGTTTCACATCTTGAACTTGCAACTACCAAGGGCAGGTATAAAATGAAAGTGGGAGTGCTTTATAGCCTCTGAAATAAATAAATTACTTAAAACAACCGGTGCAGGAACATGGATCTTTCAGAACGCAATGTGTCATTCTTCAAGCTACAAAATGTGTGGCCTCTTTATATTTATGGATGCCCCACAGTTTATGATAATGGAGTGATGACTTAGAAGAGTAAAAGATTGTCCTTTAACAGAAGAAAGTAATTTTTTAGCTATGCTGCTTTTGTCTTCATGTCACAGTATGAAAATAACCAGTAACGTGATCTTTATTTATCAAAGTAAATGCATGGGCTTTTAAATGTATTTCAGAAAGAAAAAATATATTTATTTCCTGTATCTTAGGAAGTGTGTTTCAGTAAAGCCAAAATGAATTTTTGCACCTATTTCTGGCCCTCTGTGTTTTGTTTTGATTTTTACAGGTTAAGCGTGTCTTACTCCAAGGGTAATCCTGTTCTAGACTGTAAACAACGGAGCAGAAACTGACTCCTTATCTTATTTGTACAACATCCAGCACTACTGTAATAAAAATATTTAGTGATGGTAGCATGCATTCTTAGGAACACTCATGCAGTACAGAACTTTTCAGTAAAGAGCAAAATAGTAAATGTGAAACTTTTTAATCAACTTTGACTTGTCAAAGCAAAAACCCATCACGAAAAGTGAATATTGATTACACTCTCATTTACAGAAAATGTTTGAAATGTTTCAGAACTGATAGCTATCATGTTTTTGCTGTGGCTTTTCATTTCACAGTGTGTGATTTCGTAGTTAAAAAAAATTAAAAAGAAAGAGAAAGTTTAAAAATAATTTAGAACTACCTAAATGAAACTGTATCACCCGACCAAATTTTTTTTGAGGGATTAGGGGGTGTCAGTTCAAGAAATTACTCTTATTTTTTCACTTTTTCCTCATGGGCCTGGAGGGAGATAGTGTTAAAATTTCATAACAAACCGAAAAAAGGTTTTGTCCTAAGCTGCATATATGCAGCATGAAGAACTGTAGCAAAATGAAGTCTCAGTTGAAGTAAGCGTACAATATATTGATTTTTTACGAAGAAATCTTTTGATTCTTTTCTTTCTTTTAGGGAAATGCACTGTTAAAGCTTAGTTAAAAGGCAGAGAGGCAAACCAAGTCCTGGGTTGTCTTTAATGTAGCTTTCTGAAGATGGCTTTATAAAACCAGTAAGCCATTTTAAAGCGATTTGCAAGAACGGTATATACCTCTACAGAGAAACCATCGTTTGGGTCATTTGGATTTCTCTCTTTTCCCTGGAAGCAGCTAGTCAAAACTGTCTGTATGCAACAGAAAGATAAAAATTTCAATTAGGTTGAGTGCTGTCATAAGCAGACTACATGAGAAGGCTTGAGATAATATGCATTACATATTGATGTCTATCAGCCCTGAGAACATAGCCATGTTTTATTCCATGCCCCTTTTGTAGGTTTGGCAGCAGTGGCACCCAATAAAGGCCTAATCATATTAATTTATGCCCCTATCAATTATGCATTCAGATTCCCTCGATAGCTTGTCAGTTTTTATTCACTATTTTCTGAAAAATACGCCTATTACAGTTACTGAGCAAATAGGAGGACTGTCAGAAACTGAGATTTAAAGAATATTACTTAAAAGGGGTGGGTTTCTTTAATTTATAAATCTTGTATTATATGTCATGCATTTGTTAGTTTTAAAAGAGGTGACAGTGCAGGGACAGATGTCACGTTAAGGACTTTCTGAAGACAAGGGGAGAAGTCTCCTTAAGAGAGCTCTGAGATTTATTCAACTTTTCTTGGAAGCAAAGCATTCTGTGGTCCGTAGATGTAGTAAAAATGTATCAGCTTTGTTAGTTTAATATGAATTTGATTTTGCGTCTCTCAAATGATGTGTACCAATGAAGTACGTAACAAAAGTATTTTCAGCTTGTAAACTGGTCTCTTTTCTGGTATGGGAACAGTTTTATGTCCAGCAATATGCTGGTGTCTCAAACTGCATTCTAGATTCAGTGTCCATCTTGGGGTCATCACAAGCAGTAAATAAGACAGATAAAATGATGTAGTGTGTGAAGTACACCAATTGCCCTGCTCAGTAACATCTACCAAGGAGCTGTGGAGTAGTCTGTACTAGCAACTTAAAAACTACCTTGATGTCGATGTGGGATGTGAGAGAAGTCCAGCCTACCTTATTCATACACACTATACTGTTTGAATGTGCCTGTGAGAGCGCTTTGTTTAGGAGTAGAAGTGCTCTTTGGAGGCAAATCTCCCAGATTTCTCCGCCTACAGCGCTTTGGTTCGCATTGCTGGGCCGTCTCGGAGATGACAGTCAGGATTTCTTTCTGTGGGACTAACCTGGGCAATACAAGCCACAGGACAGGGCAACATTTTCCAACCGGGAATGGGTGTTCAGAGCAGGACAACGGTGGAGGGCAGACCATCAGTCCTTTCCCGTCAAACTAGTAAAAAGGACGGAGGCTCATCCCCCAACGTTGGCGGTCCTGTCTGGATCACAACCCACTCAAAGCTAGGCCACTCACCTTGTTTTCTCAGGTTTACTACAATGCCAAAAGAATGAAAATCTAATGGAAAAAATACATCTCGGCACTAATTGTCCCAGTCCTTATATCTTGATACTTGAAACCTGACCGCCGTTGTTCACCCGCTCCCTGACACCGACCACTGCCCGGGAGAAGTCCCTCTTTTCCACCCTCTGGCTGCATCTTCCTCACTCCAAGACCATCCACTTCAGCTCCTCCTCCTCTTCCTCATTCACTTCCAGCCTCTCCTTCCTACTCCTAGAGCAGTTAACTTGATTTCACATCCTATTATACCACTCTCTATGCTGCCAGACTTCCCCTCACTCTTCTTTTAAAAGTGAGTTTTTTCACTAAGGGCCTAAGCATAGAAAAACACTTTAGAGAAGGAAGGCGGGGGGGGGGGGGGGGGAACAAAAAT
>JAVKLA010000054.1:11508761-11520125 GCA_034782735.1 Sagittarius serpentarius | reverse complement strand
TGTGTGTGTGTGTGTGTGTGTGTGTGTGGTTGGGGGGGGGGGGGCTTAAACCGCGGGCAGGGGGCCCAAGGCCACCCCGGGGTCCGGGACGCCCCGCGGGGGTCCCCTGCTGCGGCAGCCGCCGGGGACGCTGCCGGCTGGGGCTCCGGGGCGGGCGGGGTGGCGCGCGGGGTCCCGGGCTCACCCGAAAGGCGGGAGGGGGGGGGCCCTCTCCCCTTCCCTTCCATTCCCTTCCCTCTCCCCCTCCCTCCCCGGCTCTTTGTTCTTTGCCCCTTTGGTCTCCCTCTCCTCGGCGTTTGCCCTAAGTTTCCGGGGGGGTGAGGGGGGTTGGAAGTGCGGAGGAAAGTTGCTGAAAGCTGAGGAATTACCGCAAGTGGATGCCGGAGCAGGGAAGAGAGGCGGGGGTCCCTTCCCGGGGCCACGAGCCCTTCCCCAAATTCTGTGGCTTTGTCTGACTTGCCCGAGGGATCGGTGTGTCGCGCTGGAGACGGGCCGCGCTTGCCCTGATGCTGAGGCGGAGGGGGGAGATGGGGCCCCCCTGGCCACAGCACACCCCTTAGGGACCGTGCACCCCCTCTTCTCCTTTCGAAAGCGTTCTGGTGGGCGACTGTCCTTTCTGTCCTTTCTGGTGGGAAAGTGGGGGGGAAATAATAATCGATGAACATATTGTAATGAGACGAGGCGGGAGGTCACAGAGATGAAGGATTTCTGAATGTTAGGTTTTAGGGCAGGTGTATCGGTTTGAGCTGCACAAACCCAGAATGGATTTGGCTTTGTCGCTTTCTTTTCGGCATTCTCCCTCCTTGCTTGACAGGGCTATGGTAAAGTGTTGTCAGGAGTTAAACAAGTTGGCAGTTACTTTCAAAGCAGATGGAATATCCTCGTACAGCAGCATCGCAGCTTAAAAGACAGCTTTAGCACGGTTAATGGGAGATCATGCGGTATGATTTGGTACCGACAATAATAATAAAACTTCCTTGGAAAAGCAAAACCTCTTTGCTCAGTATGGTACGGTATAGCCTTATCCTGCCTTTGCTAATCATAATTAAATGCCAGAGAACCACAAGCTTATTTTACCTTGCACTAAGAAATCATCGATATCTTTGCAAATACCAGTTATCACAGGATTCTTCCCTCTCCCCCTGATATATCAAAGTAGGAAAACAGTTTATTTGTGTGAGTTAGGTATTAGGAAAGCTGAGGTAAAAGGAAGTTTTAATACGGTGCACTGGAGTAGGTCACAATAGGTGACGGACAGAGCCAGGTTTGTGTCCTGAACTCCCGGAGAGTTCCCTGACAGCGCTGTTACGCTCCCACCTTTATAACCAAGGATGTAACGGATGAACGTAGCGCTT
The DNA here is from genome assembly GCA_034782735.1 of Sagittarius serpentarius. Taxonomy (NCBI): domain Eukaryota; kingdom Metazoa; phylum Chordata; class Aves; order Accipitriformes; family Sagittariidae; genus Sagittarius; species Sagittarius serpentarius. The sequence continues at coordinate 11,518,770 of JAVKLA010000054.1, read as the reverse complement.
TGGCATTTGTTGAAAAGCTGTTTGAATGTAATTCTCGTATTTCTTGTAATCAAGAGGATGTCCATAAATAATTATGGCAGCATAATGTAAATTTACTATTTTTATATATGTAGAGGTCCTATAAAGTTACTTTTTAGAAAAGATTATTTTCACAGTGCTTTTGTATTAAATAAAAAGGCTAAAATTTTTTATTATAGTGACCCAAATTTCCAGAATTTATATATACTTTTCTGATATCAAACAAAACAAACGAAGTTTAGAAATGAGGTGAGATAAGATTGGGGTTGACTAAATAAATAAACGTTTTAGATTGGGATTTTTTTTTTAATGTGCATATGCTGATAGGGATCATACCATCCTTCTGGCAGATGTTAAACCCCAGGGCCAGTTTTTCAAATGAAATGGGTTTTGATTTGAAGTGATGTGGGGCCTGTGCTTCTGTCTTTGTTTTTTCCTGATGCTGAGGGGATATAATCCCAGTGAGAAGTCTGGGAAACTCGCAACTGGAAAATCCAGCTTCAGGTATTTCAAGCTGGAAACTCAAACCCAGAAGCTGTCCTTGAAAACTTTGACCTTCATTATTTAAGACAGTGGTTCACAGTTGAATGTAATGATCGGTCACTAGCAAAGTAGAGAAAGATGCAGGCGTCGTGTTGGATGCTCTGGTGATAGCTCGATTTTCTAGCTGAGTCTGTCTCCGCACACAAGTCTACTGGTTTATTGCTTAAATCCAGAGGCCGGCCACATTGTTTACTATTCTGTTTATATCCCAATGCTCATAATGTGTTGTTGCAATATCCAGGTAAAAATGGTCAATGCCATTTACAACAAGGAACCTGCCTTAAGCAATACCATAATCGGTAACAGCTAATGCTGCTGAGAGCAACAGTTTCTGCAAATGACTTACGGCCACAGGAGTTAACAAAGGTACAACTGTAACTGTGTTCAAAACTAAATAAAAGCAGACATCCAAGAAGGAGAATATGAATGTAATTGGAAAAGCGGATCTTACAAGAATAGTGTGTGTGATCAATAATGGCTGATTCTGTCTCAGTAATGACGATGAAGAGAGGGCCAAGCAATGTTAGTGGGTACTTGTTTGAATAGAGGGTTTCTGCAGCGTGAGAGAAATTAATTTCTGACTCAAAAGCACCCACTGAAGAAAGGGGGATTGCATTTATTCACGTGTTAATTAATCTTCCCTTTTTTGCTCAGGCTTTTTAACTGACGTACATAGATTTCCTTTCAATAGATGAGAAATTTGTATATATTTAAAAAAAAAAACCCAAAAACCAAAACAGACAACCCCCTACTACTTCCCTTGGAAACTCTGACATCAAATACATGTTACTAAATATTGCCCTGGATTTCAGAGGGCAAACCTAAATATGTAAAGACAGTTTGGGATTTTGTTTTCTTGGGTTTTGGAGTAGGGGACAAAGCTACTGAGTTGTAGTAGTTTGCTAAACTACTGAGTTGCTTAAATGAGATGTCAGGCAAGACTTCTTACCTCTGAATTTTTATCACCTTTGTCTGTTGATAAACACTTGTGGCAAACTAGGGAAAAAAATACATTGCCTTCATTTTTACTTCACTTGCACTTGTTACATCTAAGCAGTTCCAAGCAGCACTGGCACGGGGGAACAGGGCATAAAATCAGAATAAGGAAGAAATTCAAAATGAACACTCTCTGCTTTGTAATAGATACTTCTAGGTATAGGTGTGAACGAATACTGATTCATTTATACAGTTCTTAAATGGAAAAGCCTTAAGTTTACAACAAAGGTAAACAGCATGTCGTACTGTATTTAGCAGACATTGGCGTGCTAACTTCAGGAAAACGGAGAGCAGCCGTCCCCTTGACATGCCTGCAGAAAATTAGATCTTGCCAGAAAGAAAAGGAGAACGTGTAACTATAGGAGTTGTGTTGAGAATGGAGTGTTAACAACTTTATTGTATTTCTTTTCTTTTATTAGTTTATCTCAGTCTTAACAAAATTAAAAGATGGGGTTTTTTTTAATTGTAAATGCCCATGTTTTATCCTATCAATATATACTTAATAAAACTAAAGGAGTCTTCAGAATAATGTAAATCTCAGGCTTTCAAATGTTACAAGGGCCTCATGTGCTTGCTACCTGTGTGAAGTTATCCATAACCATGGGAAATAGCAGTAACTGTTGGCTAGGATTCAGTTGCTGAATAAAGAGCGATTTAGATTTTTAATTTTTTTTTTTTTTTTTTTTTACTGTTATGTCACGTATGGAGGGTCCTGGAGCTCATTTCTTCATGCAGGTGTAGGAGTAGGCTTAGGATGTTGACTGAATGTAGCAAATATATTTGCAACAAATACTGGTGATAATGACGTGTTTCCATCTGGGTATTTAATCTGTTTCAAAATTTGTCTTATTCTTAAGAAACAGAGTAGCAGTAATAAACTTAGAAATTACTTCCCTATATTTATATTCTGTCCCCAAAGACTTTTTATTCAAGGCACAAAAATAGGCCTTTCTCTGTATTTTCTGAATGAGTCATGACCCTAAGATACAGCACTGGCATAATACATGCAATCGCCCTCCTTCAAAATACTTGCAAGAATAGTATGTTATTGCCTATGCACGGGTTTTTTGAACGTACATCAGTAACGTATAAGTGGCTCCGACTCTAAGCACGGAGGGAGAAAAGATGATAAATCAATAGTTCATTCTAAGTAACTAATTAAGGTAAAGGCTCCGTTCTGTTTCCACGGCAGTTAGCACCGAAACTCTCGTGACTTTGCATAGCTTCCTCTTACTGTTCAGACTGTGGAAATGTTCAGAAATCCCAGCCAGCGTTTTGTTTTTGTTGTGCAGAAATACACAGAAGTAACGTAATCTTTTTTTGTTGAAAGCTGTGGTTCCAGGCCTTAATTTTTTTCATAGATTTCTACTTAATATTTTTATATTTCTTATAATGTAGTAGGAGGTTTGCCCTCCTCCCCCACCATGGAAACAGTTATGTCCATGAGCGGCATATTCGGTATTTTGTGTTTAACTATTTCAAACCTTTATCTAAACACAGGATAACAATGATTTTTTTTTTTTTTTCATTTGTAACAAATACAAGTCCTTACATTGGTGCCAGTCTTGGGAAGCTGCCAATGAACTGTTGCTAAGTTTAACATCCATTAATGATGACTGTTAAAATGGGTGAGGAACTTACACATTTTCTTCCAGTTAGGAAAATGTTCGAGTAGAACTGAACTACGTAATTCCATGCATATGCTTATCAGTCAGTTTTTAGCTTATTCTTTCAAAGAGCGGGGCATCTAAAATATGCTTGAAATTTATAACTAAAAATATAGATCTTTAAAAAAGGAATGAAAATAGTGCAGACTTCTTCTGAATTAGAAATTTAAAAATCCTTTTTCTAACTTGGATTTTCTCTGAATAATTTTCTTCCTTCCTCCCTCTCTATTCATCTTGACCACTTGAAAAATGTTGGAAGTAGTATGTGTTTTAGCAGGATACAGCATAGGGACTCCTCCATATTTGAAGGATACTTGGAACACTTTGTATGATGTCTTTGCATCAGTAGAAAGTGTTACGTATTTTTAGGCCGACTGAATCATTTACACGTGGCAAAAAGTACATTAATCCAGTGATGGTTTCCATGGACACATAGAAATCAAAAGATTTTGCAGCTGTACATGTATGTATACTGCTACTGACACTGGGTACTTCTGGGGTAGGTGGTGGTGGTGTATTCAGGGAAAAATAGAAATAAGCAGAGCTTATACTTCTAACTTGGGTGATACCAGCTTTTCTTATACACTCAGTAGATAAGTTTGTACTTTGTTTTTCTTTTTCTAATCTGTAATAACATCTACCCAGTGGGATAAGTGAGGTAGATATATAGATACAGAGATCTATGACACATATAGATGTATGTGTGTATGTATATATGTATCTCGCATCACAGCCAGGGAAAAATTCACTCAAGGAGACAAGCTTGCTTTAAAGGAAGTGCCACTAAAGAGGAACTTTATGGATCTGAAGTTGTCTGTCTTGGTAGAATGCAGAAAGTATTGAAAGTGTAGCATCCCACCTTCCTTAAGCACAGTTCCATTTATGTAAGGAAGGATCACCAGTAGTAGACCCATGTAAGCGAGAGTGACTATAGTAACTGCCTTATTTCTCAGTTCCTTTACCCATTACCTAGCAAATAAATTTTCATCAACATGTCAAAATCAAAATTCTTAAAGAGGAAAAACATGCAGTAGATTCAACCTTTAAATGCTGGGCATTTGGTTGTTGTTTGTTTGGTTTTTTTTCTTATTGTTGTTTGTTTGTTTGTTTTGTAGCAAGCAGCATTCATAGAAAAATAGTCAAAGTGGGGGGAAAAATAATTGAGGGACTGTGATGAGACTGGCATAGATCTTTCCTGAACTAGTAGAAGATGTAGGCCAAATCCCTTGTCATTGGAGTGCTAATATCTTTAGAATTACATTGCAGTTCATCTGATCTGTAAGTTTGGCACCGCATCCATTGAAATCACGGAGATTCACGTTCCACAGTCTGGAACTTCTGCAACCACGTCTAACTTCTATGAGAGGTTTATTTTGATGTTATGGTTTAAAATGTTTGGGTAAACCAGACATGGTAAACCTGTGATTGATTATAATACTTGACATTTAATGAGTGAATTTGATCTATTCATCTGAGGGGTATCAAAGACATAACCCTTATTTTCATGTAGGGAAACTGAGGCACAGAGAGAGAAGTGACTCTCAGAAGCCCAAATTCCCAGTGATGTGTTGGTGATGGATTTAGGAATACAGAGCAGGTTGCGTACACCTGCTGCGTACACCTGCTACATACACGCTGTAGCCTCATAAAGCACGTGCACTTTATGGCGACTTCGCAAACTACTAAAACCTTGTTCCAACTGCTTCCTCAAAAGCTTTGTGACACTTCCATTTAGCGGCAATACTTTATTCATCAAATGTCTATGAAGTTTGTACCTTATGGTCACTTGTATGAGGACTGGAAGACTGGTTTGTCTTTCCAGTATCCAAGTAACTTCTCGAATCTCAGCTCCTGTGTTGGTATGTGTAACAGCAGAATTACCTGAAATCAGCTGGAATTGCTCTTGCATAGCAATTTGTTGCACTGAGGCCACGGGGAGGAAAACTAGCATCCCGTGTTGTACATCCTCTGCAGCAGCCTAAAGCTGAGAGAGAAAAACCAAGGGGTAGTGGAAAATAGCAAAGGGCTGTTTTCATTGGGCTTGTACCTAAAGAATTGTACCGAGGAGCGGGCGTGTACTGCTGGAATAGAGGAAACTGTTTCTGGATGTTAACTCAGGGTAGCATACTGCCCTGGTAACTTAGACAGTAATGTGATATCCTACCCGCACAGGTAGGAATGTAGAGCACCAGTCTCCTAACAACTGGAAATTAATACACCAATCTCTTAAGAAGTCATTATTCACACAAAGGAGGCAAAAAAAAATTGGTTCAGGCAAAATCACGTATCCTTCTGTGCATCTGGCTGTAACAAGTAAGGGTTAGGCGTATGGTTTTATATTAACAGCCATTAAAATAATTGGTTGTGATTGTGGCCATGGGTTTTCTTTTTCTGTAGTCTTAGCTGAACAGCCACGTGCCCGGGGCTCAGAGCAGGGGCTGAGACTGTGGCTGTTCGAGTTGTGCGAGCCCCATGAACGCTGCGGGCCTAGAACCGGGGTCACCGAAGTTCTCAGGATGGCTCCAGAAGGACTTGGATGGGGCGTTCATCAGCTAGTGGCTCTAATTTTCAGCAGAAATGTAGTAGGAAAATATTAAGGTGAAGTCTCCCAACCAGTAAACTAGCAACTAGTAAAATGGCTCCAATGTAATGAACTGTACCATAGTATCCAATAGTACAGGGCAACAAATGGCCCTAAGTAAAATTACCCAGGTGGAAATAAGTGAATAGAGAAAATAACGGATACGACTAAACTCTGGGTAGCGTGTATAAGGATTAGTATTAGTCGGTTAGGAAAAACCAGTTTGATATCAGAGTCAGTAGTATCAGTCTCCCTGAGGATTCTTTTAATTCTCCTGTAACTGAAATGAGAACTGGCTTCAGCGTAAGGGAACCTGAAGAACACGTTCAGTAACGGTGTTTTACGCACGCCTTGTACTGTGCCGGCGGACACAGACACTAATGTACTCAACACCAGGCTGAAAATTTTCAGCCAAGTAAGAGGCGTGCTTAGCCACCTCGTGGGAGAAGGCAAATGGGGATGCAGAGGTGTTTGCAAGGGAAGCAGTTCCCCAGCGTTGGCTTCTCCGTGCCTTCCCCCGCAGAAGCCCGTTGGGAGGACGCGCTCCAGCTCGGCAGCCTGGCTCGTCGGTCCCGCCACACCTGGCCGGGCACCAGCTCCCTCCTCCCCTGCCTGCTTCTTTCTGTGCAAGAAGGCAGTGCCAGGCGCCTACGTCTGTCCTCTTTTCTTGTCTTTTGGGGTTTTTTTTTTGGGTCAGAGCTGCCATCTGGCCAGAGGGGTAACACGGGGAGGGCCGATCCCTTTCATGACCTATTCGGGGCTATGATTGTCTAGCCTAAAATTGAAAAGACAGTACTCTGCAGTGGGTCTCCTTGTTTTGGTGAAAATGGTTGAAACTCTGCCATGTGACTACCGAGCGGATTAAATGACTGGCACTATTTTGAAGCATCGTTTATTTTCCATTTCATTATCTGCAAGCAGATATATAGAGATTTGGGGACAATCTTTTATATTCCTTCCTGAATCTTCCAAGAAGACAAAAACAAGACCAAAAATTATCCCTCCTTTACTGAACGTATTAAAAGAAAACCCAAATAAAACAAAGCCTCAAAGCCATTAGATTACATATTTTTATAGAGATTTAGATAAATTGGTACATATTGCCTTAGATTCGACAAGGTTTCTAAAGCTTTATAAACTTGATGTTTGTAAGCTATTAATGAACTGTGATTCAGTAATGCAATGGAAATATCATAGCTAAAAAGGAAATAAACAACTTGCCTCCTCGGCAGAATTGTCATTAATCCTGCGTGTCGGAAAACCCTCCGTAGCTGGCTGCCTTTGCTGCAATTAGTGGTGTACTTTCTTCCCAGGATATCCCGTCGTTTGCCATGCTCCTTCCGCAATCGTTTTTGTAGGGCTTTTGGTTGCAGGAACTTTACCTCATGAAATGTTTTGTACAGCACTTAACAAATTTACCTTCTTACCCTGAACAATGCTACTGTGCCATAAATACCTAATGAGAACACATCTCTGGTAGGGTAAGTCTGGGGCAGTTGCCCTCCTTTTTTGCAGAAATTGCTCTGCATTGACACTGGGGCAACTCGGTTGGGCCTGACGGCAGCATGTCCCTTGCCCTCCCTTTTGTGGCACGAGAGAAGGACCTGGGAATTTGGGACTTATTTCTGCAGAAAGTTGAGCACCTGTAACCCTGCTAGCATCAGCAGGAGAGGAGAGCACGCAGCTCCTGGCAGCAGCAAGCCCCACTAATTTCTGCACTGCCCAGAAATTAACTCCAAGAGTCTCAAAATTGTCATTAAAATTCAAATGTCTCACTTCACGTTTAGACATCCGCCCATGGAAAAACACCCATCGTCTCACTTCTCCCCCTCTCCCTGGGGGTGGTACTGGGAGATGAGCTCACGAGGAGGGTGGGAAGGTTGCAGCCCTAATGGCGACTGGAAAGACAGAGGCAAGAAAACAAGCTTACCTTGCTGCCCTAAAGTTGAGCAGTAATCCACATGGCTCCAATGCTGAAATATGCAATAACGTGCTTGTAGGACTTCGTTGCTAAAGATTTCGCATTGGTTCTGCTTCTGTCTTGCCTATATAAGTATTTATAACTTTTTATTTTATTGCTATTGCTGTATAATATGATCAAAATATCACGGAAAAAATGCAGTTCCTCAATTTTTTATTAGAAATTGAAGATCGGATCCCCGGCTAGTGTAAATTGGTATGACTTCACTGATTTCACGAGAGCTGTGTCAGCTTTCACGGGCTGTGTATCTGGTTTCTGGTTTGTGGCTCTGACCAGCTAATTACTGAATAAGACTTCACCATACCATGACATTTGTATATAGTAATGGAATTTGGGGTTCTGGCTGGGCTTAAGCAGTTAAATGTAAGTAAACGCATTGGTCTGTGGAATAAGATCTTTTCACTTTTCTCACAATTTTCCATCATGAACGGCTGGTTTAAAATTGGTGTCCTCTCCTTCCCATCGGCCTCTTGGCCACCTGCTAGAGGCCTGCAGGTGTAAGGGGAAGGATGGGTTCAGTATCAGCACGTTTCACGTAGGGCTCTAGAAACAAGCATCTTCAACGCACACCAAATGAGCTAAATTACAGGGGAGTGTTTCCAGCAGGCATTCCAGGGCTGTGAACGCAGCCTGCGAACCCGTGGTCCAACAGGCTTTGTCACCCTGACTGATGCTAAGAAAGTCCTCCCTACACACTTCCATACGCCATTTTCTACCTACATCTATCACATCTTTGCCAGTACAGCTGTTTGTGTGTGCCTGGGGAGGTACTTGGGCATTTTGAAAAGCCAGAAGACTCACTGAACTTTTAAAGCCGGATAATGTCAATGTGCTTCAAGCAGGGTCTGGATGGAGTTGAGGTAGTTGAAGTCCTTCAGTCCAAAACTGTTTAAGACCCGGTATTGACCTTTTCATCTTTTGACTTAACATGCAAGGTGAAGCTCTGCAACCTCAGGGAAGACTTAATTCATACAAACAGTGTTGGGGTTCCATAACGGAGTGTCAACAGGTGCTTTCTTCTCAACTGCAATGGTATCGGTTCCTCTGCCTTTTATATAAAACATAGCAGTTAAGAGAATTCAAGTTCAGGGATGAAGGGTCTCTTGTTTCCTCTTCTTCCAGTCTATAAACTGTTCTACGCATAGGCTTCTTCCGCTCTTCCTTTTGAAGCTCTGCCATCAGTGTTTAAGGTTATTCAGGCCAGAGAAAAGAAGCAGCAGGGACCATGACTGTAGCCTCCTGCGAGAACACTGAATTATGTGGGGTAATCCTGGATCTCTGGCTTCCAGGACTCCTTTAGCACTTACACATTAAGAATAAAATACATTATAGGGCTTTTGAGAATTCCTGAGATATGACCTGAATCATAGATGGAGCCTATCTGCCATTAAACATAATACCTTCTTGGCAGCCATTCCTCTTCTGCAACCTTTGGCTTTGAGGTCTGTTTTGGGAAGGCAAGAGGCATTTTGGAAATCTTGTAGTCGGTACCTGTACACCCAGGAATCAGTCCCATCACATACTGTTTGGTACCTGTACTTTCCCCAGTGTGTCGTATGTACTTTGCACATACCGCACGATTGCTTAAGTACAGACTGTTAATCGTTGCTTATTTTAATATTTGGGTAGCGTCTGAAAGGGGAAAGGGCTTAAATTCTGTTTGTATTTTAAATAACTGTCTTGGCAGTTACACAATCCATGGTGTTTACATTTTTGTGGAATGCAACGTTTGTGATTGATGTTAAAATGAGGGGAGCGCATATCAGATATGGCCGAGCAGGTTCTAGAGTTGGTCGGGACTGGGTCAGCCTCGCACCACAGCCGGCTGTCAAAGGCATCTCGAAATGTGCCACTTAGCACTGTACAGTCTGTCTGCTGCGTATATGCATTATTATTACTTGCTGATGGCAGTTTGGCAACTTTTGTCTGTATCAAGCAAGCCAAATTCTGATCCCTTTACTACTTCCTAGAGTTAGTTCAAATTCCTCTGACACTAGGCTCGATTCTTGTTACAAGCCCGATTGCAGAAGAGGTGAGCTTGCTTATTCTGACCGGACTTGGATCTCGTATCAGGTGAGGGCCTCACCCCGCATCCAGATCTCTGATAAATTAACTTTTTAACATTGCATTACCGCTAGCGCACAAGCCAAATGTCTACACAGATATTTATGTTCCAACAGCCAAATGCAAGCTCATTCTTTTCTTCTGATTTATAAATGGGTT